>VDFB02379711.1:54100992-54308005 GCA_007258455.2 Sequoia sempervirens
CGCATTGTGAGGTATTTCCCTCCACTCTAACTAGATAACTCTCTATCCCTCTCAAGTCTCTATCGCTCTCAGGTCTCAGTCCCTACCACGCTACTAGGACTAATCTCTCTCACTCATATCCCCTCTCCCTCTATCTGAAGTCTCACTCCCTTCCGATTGATATTGTGAAAGTATTTCAAAGCACCAAGTTTGGCAGTCACCAAATTTTATGAGATACAAATGTGTTTTTTAACCCTTGAAATGGTAAAATAGGGGTTGACCCCATGATTCAGGCCCACATGCTTCTACTTTTGTTTGGTTCAACACTTTATCTAATAGAGAAACACTTTCTTTATGCAATTGACTCCTTGTTGTACCAATCTATGCTTGATCCATCACCTTTTTGCCACCAATTTTCATGCCAGACAACATAGATGAAGAAATTTTGAAGTTTCTACATCATTTTACATTATCTTAGGTAATATATTCATTTTGGTAATATTGAAATGTTTATATTTAGTATGTTTATTAATTTTTGACAATAATCTAAATTCCTTTAACGATTTTATTAATAATAACAATTGGACATAGAATTCAACATTGAATTAGATGGGAGTTGCATAAAAAAGTTTAATTTTTATGACTTTGAAGAAAAAAATGAAAATCATGACATAATTTAGATGAATTCATGTTTAAACTTATATAATCAACATCAACTTAACACAAATTTTCTTATGAATTTTATTTGCATTGCTTATAGTAGTCCATTTCCAACATGCTTAGATAAACTAATTTAACTTAACACAAGTTTTTTTTTTTTTGACAATTTATAGACCATTCATTTGATGATTTTATTAATCTTCATTGTTACATATAGAATTGAACATTAAATTCATAATTAATGATGGTTGTGGGAAAATTTTTATTTTCAACTAATTTGGAAATCCTAAGAGCTTTAATTAAATTTAATGTGGAAGTATAATTTGGAAAACATAAGAGCTTTACAAAGGATCCCTATTGGAAAATCCTCCTCAATCCCAAAACTTAATGGGGCAACAAAAACCAATCAACAAAACCTCCAATTTCACCATTTATTTGCAGTGACACACTTTTGAAGACATCTAAACAAGAAAACCTCATTTTGGGAAATTTACATGGGGCTTTATTGAAAAACTATATCCCAGACCTAAAATAAAATATAATCAATGATATGAATATCTGAGGTAGGTTCAATTGGCTGAATCCCTTAAGAGTCTGAAGTACAAAATGACTACAAAATTCAACATGACATTACTCGGCTACTGTGATGCTTATAAAATTATCATATGAGCCTATGGGATTGTGTTGTGCCCCTCTATAATAACCACTCTTAGTTTTCACTATCTTAGAGGTGTTTTCTTGTGGTCATGGCGAGATTTTGTTTGGGGAAAAAATTGTCAAATGCAAGTAGTGCAAAGTTGCAAAGTGGTGCAACTTTCATTATGCAACTTGTGTGACCAATATAACTATTCCAATGCATCTAAGTGGGTAAATTTATGGTAGGAATGGTCCTCTTTCACACCCAAACACACCGAATTTCCCTCAGTTACGTTTAACCAGTTGAATCCTTTAAGAGTTTGAAGTAGAAAATGGATGCAAACTTTAGCATGAAATTACTCAGACATCATGATGCTTAGAAACTTCTCTTCTAATCCTATGGGATTATTTTGTTCCCCTCTACAATAACCTCTCTCGGTTATTTCTATCTTAGAGGTGTTTTCCTGTGGTGGCGAGATTTTGCTTGGGGAAATAGTTGTCAAATGCAAGTAGTGCAATGTTGCAAAGTGGTGCAACTTTAGTTATGCAACTCATGTGACCAAACTAACTATTCCAATGTGTCTGAGTGGGTATTTTTATGCTATAAATTTTCCTCTTTCATACCCAAATGTGCCAAATCGCTCCAAGCTATGTTCAATTGGCTGAATTCCTTAAGAGTCTGAAGTGCAAAAAGGCTGCAAACTTCAACATGATGTTACTTGGACACTGTGATAATTAGAAACTTATCATATAAGCCTATGGTATTTTTTTGAGCCACTCTACAATAACCTCTCTTAGTTTTTTCTATCTTGAAGGAATTTTCCTGTGGTGGTGAGATTTCACTTGGAGGAAAAGTTTTCAAATGCAAGTAGTGCAAAGTTGCAAAGTGGTGCAACTTTCATTTTACAACTTGTGTGACCAAAATAATAGTTTCAACGCATCTGAGTGGGTAAGTTTATGCTAGGAATGGTCCTATTTTGCACCCAAATTCACTGAATCAGTTCGAGCTACGTTCAATCGGCTAAATCCCTTAAGAGTTTGAAGTGCAAAAATGACTACAAACTTCAGCATGACGTTACTCAAACACCGTGATGCTTAGAAAATTCTCATCTAAGCCTATGGGATCTTTATTTTCCTCTTTATAGTAACCTCTCTCAGTTTTTTCTATCTATAAGGCATTTTTCTGTGGTGGCCAGATTTCACTTGGGGAAAAAGTTGTCAAATGTAAGTAGTGCAAAGTTTCAAAGTGGTGCAACTTTTGTTCTGCAACTCATGTGACCAAAACAACTATTCCAATGCATCCAAGTGGATATGTTTATGCTAGAAATGGTCCTCTTTTACACCCAAATGTGTTGAATCACTATGAGCTACGTTCAACTGGCTAAATCCCTTAAGAGTCTAAAGTGCAAAATGGCTACAAACTTTAGCATGATGTTAATCAGATACCGTGACACTTAAAAAATTATCATCTGAGCCTATGGGATTGTGTTGTGCCCATCTACAATAACCTCTCTTTGATTTCGCTATCTCAGAGGCATTTTCCTATGTTGGTGAGATTTCACTTGAGAAAAAAATTGTCAAATACAAGTAGTGCAAAGTTACAAAGTGGTGCAACTTTCGTTCTACAACTCATGTGACAAAAATAACTATTCCAAAATGTCTGAGTGGGTACGTTTACACTAGGCATGGTCATCTTTTGCACCCAAACACACTAAATCACTATGAGCTATGTTCAACCGGCTGAATCCCTTAAAAGTTTGAAGTGCACAATGTCTGCAAACTTTAGAATGATGTTACTCAGACACCATGATGCTTAGAAACTTCTTGTCTAAGCCTATGATCTCATGTTATGCCCCTCTACAATAACCTCTCTCAGTTTTCACTATCTTGGAGGATTTTTCCTATGGTGGTGAGATTTCGCTTGGGGAAAAAGTTGTCAAATGCACGTAGTGTAAAGTTGCAAAGTGGTACAACTTTCATTCTACAACTCATTTGACCAAAATAATTGTTCCAACACATCCGAGTGGGTATGTTTATGCTAGGAATGGTCCTATTTTGCACCCAAACATGCTGAATTGCTCCAAGCTATGTTCGATTGGCTAAATCCTTTAAGAGTCTAAAGTGCAAAATGGTTGCAAACTTCATCATGATGTTACTTAGACACCGTGACACTTAGAAACTTATCATCTAAGCCTATGGTATAATATTGAGCCCCTCTACAATAACCTCTATCATTTCTCACTATCTTGAAGGAATTTTCTTGTGGTTGCGAGATTTTGTTTGGGGAGAAAGTTGTCAAATACAAGTAGTGCAAAGTTGCAAAGTGGTGCAAATTTTGTTCTACAACTTGTGTGACCAAAATAACTATTCCAACACATCTGATTGGGTACATTTATGCTAGGAATGGTCCTCTTTCACACCCAAATGCGTCGAATCACTTCGAGCTACATTCAACCGGCTGTATCCCTTAAGAGTCTAATGTGCAAAATAGCTGCAAACTTCAACATGATATTAATTAAACACCGTGATGCTTAGAAATTTCTTGTCTAAGCCTATGGGATCATGTTTCACCCCTATACAATAACTTCTCTTTTTTTTCACTATCTCAAAGGAATTTTCCTGTGGTGGTGATATTTCACTTGGGGAAAAAGTTGTCAAATGCAAGTAGTGCAAAGTTGAAAAGTGGTGCAATTTTCGTTTTACAACTTGTGTGACCAAAATAACTATTCCAATGTGTCTGAGTGGGCATGGTTACACTAGGCATGATTCTCTTTTGCATCCAAATGCGTTGAATCACTCTGAGGTACGTTCAACTAGTTGAATCCCTTAAGAGTCCAAAGTGCAAAATGGCTGCAAACTTTAGCATGCCATTTATCAGACACCATGATGCTCATAAACTTTTCGTCTAAGCCTATGGGATCGTGTTGTGACCCTCTACAATAACCTCTCTCAGTTTTTTCTTGGAATAAAAATAAGAATGTCTAAGTCAAGATAAAGTCTTCCCAATCTTGGCAAGGCACAAGCAAAGTCCGCCATGCCCACGGTCAAGGTAAATGTCCACGATGATGCAAAGTCTACTTGGGAAAGAAAATCCATGTCCAAAATACTGTTAATTCCACCCTTGGATTGAATAATTCTTTTCCAAGACAAAGGTAAAGTATGCCCAACTCAAAGAATACATGCTAAAGACAACGTAAAGTTGGCCTAGCTCAAAGCATACATGGAAAAGACAACTTAAATTCCACCCCAAGCTGAAAATAGGAGATGGAAAACATATCTTGAAGTCTTCCTTAGGCCAAGAAAGAAAATTTCAAGCACTTGATGAAGTCTGCCTTGCACAATGGCATGCACATGAAGAAGTTTTCCCAAGGTTGAAGTGAGGATGTCAAGAATAAAGCCAAGTCCACCAAGAAGTGGCAAGACACAAGTAAAGTCTGCCCAACCTTGGAAAAGCACAAGTAGAGTCCACTTAGCCAAGAGGAAGAAAGAAAACTCAAAATTGGCTAAGTATTGATACCTTTGGGAGAAAAAATCATAAAATTGGCTAAGTGTTGATACCTTGGAGAATAAAATTTCAAAATTTTGTAAAGCATCAAGGAAATTCCCTAAGCGATGAGAAAATCTACCAAACATGGCCAACCAATCATGAATTTTTCCAAGGATAAAATGAAGATGTCTTGCCAAGTCCAAATTTTGCCCAAGAATGGCCTGCTGATCATGAATTCTGCTAGTTAGGAAGGAAAGTTGCTTGCTAATGAGGAAGTACCCTCAAGAATAATAGAAAAATGACATGAAATGTGCTAAAGTACACCAAGGTTAGAAAAAAACATGGTAAAATTTTCCAAGAGGTGAAAAAAAATTGCTAAGTGTGGAATTTTCCTACAACAAAAGAGTCAAATTTTGACTAGGTGTTGGAAAGAAAATAGGAACAATGAAGAGGAATAAAGAGAAAAATTAAAAAGGAAATGAACAAAATACTTGTCCAAGGATGAAGTCTACCATACTTACCACAAGCCAAAATAAAAATTGAAGGAAAATCCATGGGAAAAGTTCATTCGAGCATAGAGATGGCCAAAACATTGGCTAAGTGTTGAATGGTCCACATGAAGGTGTTAAAAAATGAAATTGAATAGATTTTTTTTGTCTAAGTATGGGAAATACTTCACAGAGAAAGTTCCAATTTCCTCCATTGTGGTGAAAGCATAGGGGAGTTCTCCAAATTCAAGGCACTTGAAGGAATTTCAAAGTAATCAGGAAAGAAAAAATTAATAATTTTAAGTCTAGACATTTTCTCCAAGGGGAGACTTCCAGACCTCAAATTCAAGCACAAAGGACACAGTGATTAGCAAAGAAAGATATTCTAAGGCAATAACATGGAAAAGAACAAAGTTATCAAGGGGGGCATCCAACACGCTGAGATGGTGCCTCATCATCTTCCAACCAATCAAATTGTTCCAAGCCAACATTCTAGGTTCAATGAATCTCACACTCCATAATGCAACAACTTTTTATTGTTGGTTTATATTTAGCAGAAGGACAAGTGTCCCAAATGTAATTTTCTCATTGGTTGAGAGGTATTTAGTTGTGACAAACCCTAATTAGGGTTTTATTTTGTAATCTTGGTCATTGATTCGAAATCAATCTTGGCCATTGAATTGTATTCAAGGAGCCTATAAATTGAACCCACCGCTCATTTGTAAAACATGAGAGCATCCATCACATACTAGCAATTCACTACTTTGTCTATGCCTTCACTTACTATTATGCTTTGATAGATTTTTTCCAAGCATCCATGTGAATAAGTGAAGCATACATGTGAATAAGTGAGGAACAAGTAATTGAAGCATTCCAAAGGATACAAATCACCAGGAATGGAGCTTATTTACACAATACGCTTTAGATGGAGATTATTGAGGAATCAATAATAATTAATTAAGAATTAGATGTAAACAAAATCCATGCCTACAACATTGAAGCATACGATTTACACAATATGCATGATAGCATTATTCAAGAATGGTAGTAGAAAAATAATATTTTTTTAATCAAAAATCTGTAAGGCTATACAATGATATATATTGATAAAAGTATATACAATATATCTAGAAAAGCCATACAAGCTTAGTACAAAGGAGCCATATTATGGACATAAAATGTCACGTATATATTGATAGTACAAAACATATGTTCCAAAATGCCACATAGGCATACAACAAACAACCCTAATATAATCATTTCCCTCTAGGTGAAGGAAATAGATCCCATGCTACCTTAGAAACTTGGATGGATGGAGTGATTGTTGGTTCTCTGGTCTTTTGAACACACTCGCTAGTCCTCCTCTCTTCACTCTAGACCTTCAACTAATACAATAAAATGTAAAGATGTTAATACACATAAATTGAATTGTGGAATGACAACAAAATATAATCACTTATCGCATACAGATAGTCATCATTCACATTTACATCATTACCACATCCATGATCTGGAGTGACAACCATGTATAGCAACCATCAAGATAGAAATTAAGCTACACAAAAGTATCATGAAAATTTTCTTTAATAGACCATAAAAGAGAAAATATAATGTCAAATCGACTAATCTATTGTATACCTCTCTCAATGGATTAGAACTAGCAATTGTTGCAGCAACTTTGTGGTCCACCATGCCACCGACATCACTAGGGTTGTCTGATGTCAACATCTACAAATAGTAAATGAAAGAATAAATGGTAGGGTGAACTATTAAATGTTAATGTGATGGGATTAGGAAGGAATAAAGGAACAAAAAGTGAATTAGGAGAAGATAATGTGACACGATCAAGGAAAACAAATGCAATGTTTGTGTTTCTCATATTTTTTTTAGATTTGTATATGCAAAATCATGAAAACTAGCTAACATTGTTTTAGAACACCATTATTGAATAAAGGCTACTTGAGTGTAAGTTTTTTGAAGAAATGAATTACGAGGTGTGGAGGTCAAAGGTCCACTAGGAAACTGTTTGAAATCCAAAGCATGTTATGAGACGAGCATTCAAATATAACATTCAACTGTTCAAATACAACAATAATATCTTTAATACTAGTTGCATACCTATGGACTCAATGTCGAGAATGAATAAGGGTTTGTAGGAATGGGGCACGTCTCATGAACACTCCGACCTTGAAATTTCATCATATCAAAATTCTACTAATTTACTTATTCTTAAATTTCAAAATATATTTTAATAAACAACATTAAATGAACTTGTTGAGTTTTACCTGAGTGTCAATGCTGAATTTATCATTCAACAAATCATCTATGAAAGCCATTGCCTCTGCAATTGATCTAGATTGTTTAGCTACATCCTGAGCACCTTGATAATTGTACATGTAAACTACACCACAAGCACCACAACGGTGGGGTGGAGCTCGGTGCCTACACATCTCCTCCACACCAAGCTCTACTAGAGTCCTCACACACTGTAAAATGTTCTGGGAGAGTGAGCCAATCGACTCTGGCATGTCCACCTCTACACTAACCTTAACAATGGAAGGAACAATGACATGATCCACCATGGGTCTGGCCAAGGGTCTTGGTTCCAACTATGGATTACGTCGTGCAATAGGTCTTTCATGTGTGGATCCAACCTCTACCTTGAAAGTATAAGATGTCAAAATAATTTGGAATCTTATTGAGGATAAACTCACAATAGAGTTTCCTCAAAAAATATTGTGGTACCTCATGGTTATTGCATGGAGGTTGGTCAAATACAATCCACCACCACTCCCAAAATTTATTTTTAATTAACTCATGGTGGCACCAATGGATGGGGAACCTCCTGCATGTATGAGACAAGGGTGCATTGGTTTTCAGGTTTGTAAATAGGGAACACAAGTCAACTTTTCTAATTGTTTATTTTTTAACATCTGCATATAACAAACAATTAGCATAATATTGTTTCATCTCATGTCTCTTATTTGACAAAAAAATTATTTTCTCACTAATTTCTCCTACATGAGATATAATTGACTTCAATGATTCAGCAATCCCTCTCCTATAAGGGTCGGTTTCGACATGCTCAATTAATCTTCCAATTAATTGTTCAATGTCTCTTTTATTATTTTTAATTTGATTTAGAATATTTTCTTGTGTTACTTGAGGATTCCTATGAATTTATGGAGGGGTTTCAGGTTTTTTTTTTGTAGCATAGATTTTTGGAACGCACTTGCTTTCTAGCTCTCCTAGGGTTTTTGACCTAGAGGGAGAAAGATGGGCCAAAAATGCTCATGTTACATTAAAATTTGATGCAATATGGATAGAATAAGGATGAAATATTCCTAGATATAATGCTTGAATGTAAGAAAAAAATGAGATTGATTGACTAATGAGTAGAAACTAAAGGAACACAACTTATTTGAAAACACATTGTGTAATACAAAATCACCTAAAAATGAATGGAAAACTATAAAAAAAATGAATTAGATTGAAAATGTGCACTTGAGATATGGATGAGAACTAGAAATGACTTTTGGAATGCTGTTGATGCTAAAATTTTGTCTTGGAGGGACTCATTCACTATTCTGGGTGAATCAGTCCCAGTTCTGCCAAATTGTACTGAAACTCATTTTTGACAAAAGGGTACTAAAAAATGAAGAAAAATAAAAATTGACCCTTGAGTGGGACTCATTAACCACTCATGGAAAATGAGTCCACTTTTTAATTTCCAAATATTCAAGAGTAGATTCTGGAGTTTCCAATCTACACTTTGACTTCCTACAAATGTCTACTTCTGAAACTATCAGATTCGGGTTTGGAAGTCACTTTTTTTTGATATTTTGACTTGATGAATGAGGAGAAGACTTTAGAAACCTTTAAAATTGATATTCAATGATTTCAAAGCTTTCAAGAGACCTAAATTTTCATACACACAAGGAAAGAAGAAGAAATGTTGAATGTTAAGGCATGGGGGTTTGCCTTGGTCAAACCCCTTTTAGGTAATTAAACCAAAATGATGAAAGAAAGGAATGAAAAATAAAAAAATGGAAAAAATTACCTTTCCATGATGATTGATCTTGAAAGTTTGCAACATAAAATGTATAATTGGCCCTTGGATGTCTTAGGAAGCTAAATTGTTGACTTGCAATGTAAATACCCTAGCTTGCTTGACTTGAGATAGATGATAGATGATGAATGAATGATGTGAATGTGTTAATGGATGAATAGATGTAAAAATGAGTTTAGAGAGGTACTTTTATAGGAAATTCACCTTATTTTCCCATTAATTAGATCCCAAAGGCTGACATGGAGAAAAATTAAACTTAAAACCTAATTTTTCCCACTCAAAACCCCAAAAATGGCTCAAATGGGTCTCATTAGCCACTAATGGAGAATGGGTCCCACCTAGATGGGACTTATTCGCCACTAATGGTAAATGGGTCCCACAAGGGCCATTTTTACTAGCTCGAATGTCAAGAAGTAAGAAAATTAGGCTTATATCATGACTATGTTGGTTATTTGATCAAATTATGCCTCAAGATGCACAATATGGGTTAATAGGGGCCTATTAATGATGATGTAAATGTCAAATAGGGGTTGGGACACATAAAAAAATGTAAAAGTGTGATTAAATATACTTTAGAACACTAAAATGAGGTCCACATAGCCTAGGAAGGCACAAAAACCAATGCGAATGTGCAAGACACATTACAACACTAGTTTATCATTAATTTTATTTTACAAGCCTTCTAGATTGATGTAATAATGTTACTAAACACATTTTATAATATTTAATTAGGGAGAAATAGGTTCATTAGGTCTAGAAAAGTGTCAAAGTTTGTTACAAGACATCACAACACTTTTACAAGATGTTGTTAAAAGCATGATATTCAATTTATAAGTGTCCAAGACCTAATGTGGATGCATAAAATTCCTCACAACACTAGATTATGACCTCGTTGAGTCCATTAATCTCATGTAAAGCAAAGGGTCATTTTTTCAAAAATACATATAACCCCCACTTTAGTGAGGGGATAAAATTGCTTCAAACTCACACTAAAGTGGACATTCAAGAGAGATCCATATGTAGGTCAAGCCCCCAAGATACAAATCTTGCAAAGGAAAGAAACAGAAAGATGAAAATGAAAAGGGTGGATCAAGCTTTGATCATTTGTCTAGCTAGTTGTGGATCAGATCTAGGTTGTTTGTTTGAAAAAGATAATGTGTACTCAATCTGGGGTGACAAAACACATAGTGGTCCACTAGGTGAGAAGGCCCAAATGTACTCACTCTAGGGCCACACAACTAGTTATCTGTGTGGTGAGAAATCCCAAAAGGTAAGATAGATATGCTAGTTGGTATGCACTCACAAACACAAAGGTGGCTATGGGGAAAAGTCATGCCGCTAGGTGGACTTCTCGCTCAACCATATTAAAGTTATGCCTGTTGATAACTTTAATAAGGTGCCACGAGGAAAAATGATGATTTTGATATTTATAGACATTATTAATGTAAAATAATGTAAAGATTATTCAAAGATATTTTTCTTAATTCGTGCAAGGTCTCATCTTAGGGAACATTATGCCCAATGTCTCCAAGAGAGGATAAGTCAAAAGAAGTATCACGCTCATAGAGGGAATCAAGCCCATTAACTCCACCAAGAAAAGAACACATCACAAGAAGAAAGAAATCACATAATGAAATGTGAGTGGTGATTTATGCCCCCACTTTAAAGTAGTTGTGAGCACTTGTACTATGAGAAATTGATTTAAAGTAGAAGGTATAAGAGCTTATTCAAAAATACCTATGAAAAGTCATATGTTTTCGATAAGCTACGTCATGAAAAAGGGTAATATGTCACATGCGAGTCAATCTTCAGACATGTTGTACACATCCCAAGATTTCTCTTATACGTTTATGAAAGGTTAATGACGAGTCAAAAGAGACAACGACAAGTGACATACAAGATCAAGGTTATCAAACCCCTTGCCCACACTTAGTGCAGTACAAAGGTGTTCCTAAAATGGAAGATGGTATACTGCCCCTTATGATGGATGTAAAACATGCAATGTTGAGTATCCTATGATCCTACAACTATTACATGGCAATGAGAAACAACTAATGTTATTTATGTGCATAAGTAAACAAAGTTTCGGATTGATTGTCTTTTATTGTATATAATTTGTTACATATGTTAGCAAGGTCATTGTAACTTGGTTGGTATGAAATATTATGCTTGGGTGGGTAAAGGATGAGTTGGGATTGGAGTTGATTTTGTTGCTTGTGTGATGGTGGGTAAAGGATTAGAGGATTATTTGGACGTTCCATGAGATATTTAGGAAATTCATTGGTTGAAGGGGATCTAATGGACACTTGTGCATGCATAACCTTGGGGGTCTTGGTTTGATGTATCCTTAAGGAGGACATATCATTTTCTTGCACCATAATAGTCTCCCTAGGAGGAGATTTGTTAGGAAAATGACAATACAAATGTTCTTGACATTCAAGGACTTGTTCTTCTAAAATGTCATCATTGTAAGCAAGGGAGCTATCCATGGTTGAATTGTCTTGGTCTATAATGTGGTCCCACATAAGATTCTCATGATTTTGATGGATTGGATTGTGTAACACCATAATATTGTCTTCTCTAATAGGAAATATAGGAGAGGGGAAATTTTCTTGTGCCATAAGATCTACCCTAGTAGGAGAGCTTTGAGAAAAGTGAAAATCAAGAGGTGCATCACATTTCGAAGCTTCATCACAAATAGGGGAGTCATGAAGGGGAGGAAAACTAGGATTTTCATGTGTGTCAATGATTGGATCTTCTTGTTCAAATAGAGCCTTCCAATTGTTAGGAACATTAGGAAGGAGAGAAATTATGTTATAACTCTCAATAATTGGGTGTCTTGATACCAACATATTCTCCTCAAAAATGTGTTGGTCATGATCATTCATGAAAGTATTGTCACAAATAGGGGAAATGTTGGGAGATGAATAGAGACTATGTAAGGTGGTGGTAATGCATTCATCTTGTGTTTTTATAAAATCTTCGGGGAAGGGGAATGAGGAGAAGGAAAAAAAAAGACCTTCATGTGATGTTCAACGATTTTACCTTCTTTCGCTAGGATACCTTCGTGACTAAAAGGAGGGGTATTAGGAGAAGTATAATTACAATCATCATGTTCATCCATATCTGTATTCCCTTATAATACATCATCCTTAAAAATGGGCGAGATAGGAGGGAGTGCAAGTTTAAGAAAAGTGTTAACATTTTCATTCTCTTGTGCTAAGCGACTATCATAACTAGGGAATGCATTGAATGAAGGACTAGAATGCTTTTTGACTAGTTTTTTCTTTGCAAATTTGGAAAAGATTGAAACTAACATTTTGAAAGAACAATATATGCTAACTCAAAATGTAATATAAAAGGCTAAAATGGAATGTAATTTTTAGATGAAAATTGACTGATTATGCTATGTAACAATATGAGAATACAAATGTGAATTTAAACCATGCATGAAATGAGCTAATTTAGACTAGATTTGATGAAATGTATCACACAAAAATGAAGCCAACTAATACATGTATGAAATGGCACCAAAAAGAAGCCTAAAAATAGGGTTCTCAGCTCTATAAAAGACAGTTTCAGGGGCTAGAAGGGACTCATTCGCCCAAGGTGGTAAATGAGTCCCAGTATGGACATTTTTCAGAATTCTCAAAAATATTTAAGGGATTTTGATGTGTTTTGAGTGCTATGATGTAGTCCTAAATGAAAAATGAAGAATTTTAGAAAAATTTAAATGAATTTAGATGCCAGAAATGCAACCTAAATGTACTTTTTATGAATGTGAAATTTAACACCTAGCATGCAAATGAATCATGCAAATACTAATGCAAGTTAAATCTATGATAATGAAGGACTAAAAATCAGAAAAGAGAAGTATTTGAAAAGAAAGTTTACCAAAATGTAGAATAGATTTTTGCCACCCACTTTCTTTCTAGCTCTCTTAGGGTTTTTCACCTAGAAGGAGAAAGATCGTCCAAAAATGCTCATGTTACATTCAAATTCAATGCAATGTGGATAGAATAAGGATGAAATATGCCTATATATGATGATTGAATTCAAGAAATGAATGATATTGATTGAATAATGAGTAGAAACTAAAGGAAAACAACTTGTTTGAAAATACATTGTTCAATACAAAATCACCTAAAAACGAATGTAAAACTGTAAAAGAAATGAATTAGATTGAAAATGTACAATTGAGATATGGATGATATTAGAAAGGACTTCTAGAATGCTAATGATGCTTAAATTTAGGACTAGAGGGATTCATTCACCATTCTGGGTGAATCAGTCCCAGTTTTGCCAAACTGTACTAGAACCCATTTTTGAGAAAAGGGTAATAAAAAATATAGAAAACTCAGATTTTACCCTGGAGTGGGACACATTCGCCACTAATGGAGAATTATTCCACTTTTGAATATTTGAATATTCAAGTGTGGATTCTAGAACTTCTGATCTGGACTTTGACTTCCTATAGATGTCTGCTTCTGAAACTATCAGATTCAGGTTTGAAAGTCACTTTTTGTTGATATTTTGACTTGATGAATGTAGAGGACACTTTAGTAACCTGGCAACTTGATCTTCAATGATTTCCAAGCTTCCAAGAGACCTAAATCTGCATACACACAAGGAAAGAAGAATAAATGTTGAATGTTAAGGCATGTGGGTTTGCCTTGGTCAAACCCCTTTTAGGTAATTAAACCAAAATGATGAAAGAAAGGAATGAAACATGAAACAATGGAATGGATTACCTTTCCATGATGATTGATCTTGAAAGTTCACAACATAAAATGTAGAATTGGCCCTGGGATTTCTTAGGAAGCTAAACTGCTGACTTGTAATGTAAATTCCCTAGCTTGCTTGACTTGAGATAGAATATAGATGATGAATGAATGATGTGAATGTGTTAATGGATGAATAGATGTAAAAATGAGTTTATATAGGTGATTTTATAGGAAATTCACCTTATTTTACCTTTAATTAGATCCCTAATGCCAACATGGAGAAAAATTAAACTTAAAATATAAATTTTCCCACTCAAAACCCTGAAAATGGCTCAAATGGGACTCATTAGCCACTCCTAGAGAATGGGTCCCACCTAGATGGGACTAATTTGACACTAATGGTGAATGGGTCCCATAGGGGCCATTTTTCCTAGTTGGAATGTCAAGAACAAAGAAAATTAGGCTTATATGATGACTATGTTGGTTATTTTATCAAATTATGCCTTGGGATGCACAAAAATCAATTTGAGTGTGATTAAATACACTTTACAACACTAAAATCAGGTCCACATAGCTTAGGAAGGCACAAAAACCAATGTGAATGTGCATGACACATTGCAACACTAGTTTATCATTAATTTTATTTTACAAGCCTTCTAGATTGATGTAATAATGTTATTAAACACATTTTATAATGTTGAATTAGAGAGAAATAGGTTCATTAGGTCTAGAAAAGCGTGAAATTTTTTGATTAGGAGGAAAATAGGTTTTGAAGGGACCTAAAACAAAAAATAAGATGATCAAGCTACCCAAAGAATAGAGTCAACAACACCTAGCAACGAAACAAAGATTCAACTAGCCATCAGCCAACAAACTACCCAACAAAGTACCAAGATTTTACATGGATCTTGAACCCCTGGGTTTTGATGGGACCAACAACCCACTACAACAAGCTTTTGGTAGGTACCTTAAACCCAAAACCAATGGTTTTGAAGGGACCAACAACCCTACATACCAAGTTTTAACAAGGACCTTAAATTTGTTGAATCCACTATCAAAGCCATACTCCACCTAGAAAAAGAAAAGTAGAACCTCTTGTAGCACCACCAAGCATGAGCAACCAAAAAAAACTCCACCTCAATACGAGTAGGCTCCCCTCTATAGGAGCAACTGTCATGAAAAAAATTACCACCACTACAACCCCACTACAACAACCAACAACTCCACCTCCATAGGAATGAAAACCACCTTAATAGGTACTGAAACAATAGAAGCCAACAGCCTAGGAAGCACTTTAAAAAATCCACAGACCCCCTCTCTACCTCTAAAAGAGAGGACTCCACCATAGTAGAAGAATTGTTCACCTCAATAGAAGACATGGATTGGAGAAATGGGAAAGAAGCCACCTAGCCTTCAACAAGGAAGAACATGACAACCAAAGACAACTCAAGATGAAGGGCCACCAAGAGAAACAAAACCTTCTAGCGAGAACAAAAAATAGACTAAGATTCCCTCTCAAAATAGTCCTAATTCAAAATCTCAGGGAAAGCAAAGTAATGAGCCATAAGTGTAATCACCAATCTTAACTAAACACAACTTAGTGACAAGAACCAAAAAATAAGAGGCAGCAAATCCTCCCCACCAACCAGAGAGAACAAGGATGTATCCACCCCCCACAAGAAGAAACCAAATAAGGACCACACCAAGGTAGGGGAACTCCCACCAAAAAATCGTAGAACAACCAAAGCGTGAAAGTTTGTTACAAGACTTTACAACACTTTTACAATATGTCATTGAAAGCATGTTATTCAATTTATAAGGTTCCAAGACCTAATGTGGATGCATAAAATGCCTCACAACACTAGATTAAGACCTCATTAAGTCCATTAATCTCATGTGAAGCAAAGGGTCCTTTTTTCTATGACACATTTAGCCACCACTTTAGTGAGAGTATGAACTTGCTTCAAACTCACACTAAAGTAGACATTCAAGAGAGATCCATATGTAGTTCAAGCCCCCAAGATACAAAATCATGCAAATGAAAGAAAGAGAAAAATGAAAATGAAAAGGGTGGATCAAGCTTCAATCGTTTGTCTAGCTGGATCAGATCTAGACCGTTTGTTTGAAAAAGAGAATGTGTACTCGCTCTAGGGTGACAAAACACATAGTGGTATGTTGGGTGAGAAGTCCCAAATGTACTCACTCTAGGGCCACATAACTAGTTTTGAACATGATGAGAAAGCCCAAAAGGTAAGATACATATGCTAGTTGGTATGCACTCATAAACACAAAGGTGGCTATGGGGAAAAGTCATGTCACTAGGTGGGCTTCCTGCTCAACCATATTAAAGTTATACCTACTAATAAATTTAACAAGGTGCCACAAGGAAAAATGATGATTTTGATATTTATAGAAATTATTAATTAAAAATAATGTAAAGATTGTTCAAAGGGATTTTTCTTAATTCATGCAAGGTCTCATCTTAGGGAACATTATGCCTAATGTCTCCAAGAGAGGATAAGTGAAAAGAAGTATCACACTCTTAGAGGGAATCAAGCCCACTGACTCCACCAAGAAAATAACACATCACAAGAAGAAAGAAGTCACACAATGAAATGTGACTGGTGATGTATGCCCCCACTTTAAAGCAGTTGCGAGCACTCGTACTATGAGAAATTGCTTTAAAGTAGAAGAAGGTATGAGAGCTTATTCAAAAATACCTAAGCCAAGTCATATGTTTTTGTTAAGCTACATCATTAAAAAGGGTAATATGTAACATGCAAGTCAATCTTAAGACATGTTGTACACATCCCAAGCTTGCTCTTATACGTTTATGAAAGGTTAACGATGAGTCAAAAGAGACAATGACAAGTGACATACAAGGTCAAGGCTATCAAACCCCTTTCCCCCACTTAGTGTAGGAAAAAGGTGAGCCTGGAATGGATGATTGTTGGTGTTGAGTTTGTTGCTTGTGTGATGGTGGGGAAAGGATTAGAGGATTCTTTGAATGTTCCATGGGATATCTAGGCAGTTCATTGATTGAAGGGGATCTAATGGACACTTGTGCATGCATAACCTAAGGGGTATTGGTTTGATATATCCCTAAGGAGGACATATCATTTTCTTGCACCATAATAGTCTCCCTAGGAGAGTTGTTAGGAGAATGACAATCCAAATGTTCTTGACATTAAAGGACTTGTTCTTCAAAAATTTCATCATAGTAAGTAACAAAGCTATCCATGGTTGAACTATCTTGGTCTATAATGTGTTCCCACATAAGATTCTCATGATTTTGATGGAATTGATCGTGTAACACCATAATATCATATTCACTAATAGGAGAGATAATAGGAGAAGGGAAATTTTCTTGTGCCATAACATCTACCCTAGTAGTAGAGCTTTGAGAAAACAAAAAGTCAAGAGGTGGATCACATGTCGAAGCTTCATCAAAAATAGGGGACTCATGAAGGGGAGGACAACTAGGCTTTTCATGTCTGTCAATTATTGGATCTTCTTGTTCAAATAGAGCCTTCAAATTGTTAGGAACATTAGGAAGGAGATAAATAATGTTATAATTCTCAATAATTGGGTGTCTTGATACTAACATATTCTCCTCACAAATGTGTTGGTTATGACCATTCATGAAAGTATTGTCACAAATAGGGGAAATTTTTGGAGATGAATAGAGACTAGGTAAGGTGGTGGTAATGCATTCATCTTGTGTTGTTATAAGATCTTCCCAAGGGGAATGAGGAGAAGGAAAAACAAGACCTTCATGATGTTCAACGATTTTACCTTCTTTCACCAGGATACCTTCGTCACTAAAAGGAGAGGTATCAGGAGAAGTACAATTACGATCATCATGTTCATCCATATTATTATTCTCTTCTTACACATCATCCTCACAAATGGGAGAGATAGAAGGGAGTGCAAGTTTAAGACAATTGTTATCATTTTCATTCTCTTGCGTTAAGAGACTATCATAACTAGGGAATGCATTGAATGAAGGACTAGAATGCTTTTTGACTAGCATTTCCTTTGCAAATTTGGAAAAAGATTGAAACTAACATTTTGAAAGAACAATATATGCTAACTCAAAATTCAATGTAAAAGGCTAAAATGAAATGTAATTTTCAAATGACAATTGATTGATTATGCTATGTAACAATATGAGAATGCAAATGTGAAATTTAAACCATGCATGAAATGAGAAAATTTAGGCTAGATTTGATGAAATGCATGATACAAAAATGCAACCAACTAATATAGGTATGAAATGTCACCAAACAAAAGCCTAAAAATAGGCTTCTCAACTCTGTAAAAGATAATTTTAGGGGTCAGAAGGTACTGATTCGCCCAAGGTGGTGAATGAGTCCTAGTATGGAATTTTTTTAGAATTTAAAAAAAAAATTGATGGATTTTGATGTGTTTTGAGTGCTATGATGCAATCCTAAATGAAAAATATAGAATGCCAAAAAATTTAAATGAATTTAGATGCAAAAATGCAACCTAAATGCACTTTTTATGAATGCAAAATTTAACTCCTAGCATGCAAATGAATCATGCAAATCCTAATGCAAGCTAGATCTATGATGATGAAGGAATCCAAATCAGAAAAGAGAAGTATTCAAAAATTAGGTTCACCAAAATGTAGCATAGATTTTTTCCACCCACTTGCTTTCTAGCTCTCATAGGGTTTTCACCTAGAAGGAGAAAGATGGACCAAAAATACTCATGTTACATTCACAGTCAATGCAATATGGATAGAATAAGGATTCAATATGCCTAGATATAATGCTTGAACACAATAAATGAATGAGATTGATTGACTAATGAGTAGAAACTAAAGGAAAATAACTTGTTTGAAAATACATTGTGTAATACAAAATCACCTAAAAACGAATGGAAATCTATAATAGAAATGAATTAGATGGAAAGTGTGCACCTAAGATATGGATGAAAAATGGAAATTCCTTCTAGAATGTTTCTCATAATGAAATTTAGGCCTAGAGGGACTCATTCACCATTCTGGGTGAATCAGTCCCAGTTTTGCCAAACTGTACCAGAACTCATTTTTGACAAAAGGGTACTCAAAAATGTAGAAAACTCAAAATTGACCCTAGAGTGGGACTCATTCGCCACTCATGCCGAATGAGTCCAATTTTGAATTTTTAAATATTGAAGAGTGGATTCTGGAGCTTCCAATTTTCACTTTGACTTCCTATAGATGTTCACTTCTGAAATTGTCGGATTCAGGTCTGAAAGTCACTTTTTGTTGATATTTTGACTTGATGAATGAGGAGAAGACTTTAGCAACCTTGGAACTTGATGTTAAATGATTTCCAAGGTTCCAAGAGACCTAAATATGCAGACCTCAAATCCTCCAAGCCAAGCCATGGGTTGAAGTGAAATGGGGGTTTCAAATGCATTTTTTTATTTTATTCAACTTTTGCATTTGGCATGCACCAAATAGCCAATTTTGGCCTTTTATTGCGAATTTTTAAAATTTGGCACCTAAATTATGTCACAAATTGGTGCACTTACCCAAGTAGTGAGAGTCCTCAAGATAGGATGGATTGAAGAGATAATGATAGTGTTCAAAATATATTGAATGATTGAGCTAGGAGGTAGCAACAAATGATGCAACAACTTATGCAACCCAACAGTTGTTGATCACAACTCTCAATCAAATGTACTAGGACATGTCTATTGAAAAATGATCAATTTATTTGAATATCCTCTAAGGCGGTGAATTTGATTTTGGAAAGGAATTATCAAGCTCACATTTAAAATAACACTAGGGCTTCCAAAGTATAATAGAAAAATGTTGCAGAGATAATGTGCTTTTATGCTTTGTGTCACCCTTAAGAGAGGGATCACTATGAGACACACCCTACAATGGGAAACTTATAGGCAAGTTCTTACAAGCACGTTTACCGGTGGGCTATATTAAAGGTTGGGAAATCATGAGAAAGTACCTTCTATCCTAGACTGTAAAATGTACTACACCTAGTACCATGCCTTAAGTGGAATAGGAAGGGTAGTATGAGTCTTAAGTGGAAAAGCATGTGTGTATAAGGTTGGGTGTTCTCAAATTTTTATTAAGAAATAAATTGTTTAGTTACCAAAAATACTTAATGCTTCTTTATGCAAGAATGGTCATTATGAAGCTTCCCCACATTTGTACTATTCAAAGTAGAAACACAAAAATCCTTAAGGTCTTTGAATCTACAAATTTTGAGATTTGGTGGTCCTGAGAAGTGTGTGTTGTGGAGGGGAGCCAATGTCACCAAATCTCTAACTATTCACTTTCTCTTAGTGTTTAGAGAAATCTAAGTGGGGAATCAACAAGTATGACCATTTAAAACCTAGGATTGTTTAATTTTTGAGTGAGTCAAACACATTGCTTGGATCTCAAACATTGAAACAAACATTAACAAATCATCAAAATTTTAAACCCTTAGGAAAGAGTGAATATCTTTGAAGGGACAAATTATTACTACTTGTCCCTAGGGATTTTATACTTAGAGGATTCTAAATATTTGGGCTCACATATCAATTTAATCTCTCCAAAGTCAACCTAGGGAAACTATGCACTTGACTCATTTATTTCCACATAATGGACCTTGTGGAATGGAAAGGAGTTAAGACATAGAAATTTCGTTTAGAATTAAAACAAGATGTGTTGATGTGGTAAAAAGAATCCATTTAACCAAGATTAAATCAATTGAACCCCACACATGTGATTTTTATCTTTTTTCTTATGGTCTTCCAAGAAAAACATTGGTCTTTTGGTTTGAACTACTCATAGGTTAAGTATGTTCTTCAATATCTTGGTCTTGTAAAAAAGGTCCCTCTTAAATTCATATAGGATCAAATCAAACACTTCATCCATCCAAAACATTTATCATCTCCATCCCACAAACAACTTTTAGAGCTTTGGGAAAAATCAAAATTCTAGACTTGGGCTAATCCTTAAAACACATCAAAATCACCTTGTTTAGTTAGGAGTGCAAAAATACACCCTTTCTCATACCTCTAGTTAAATTAGCACCCATTTGAACAAGTTTTTTCTAAGATCACATATCCATCTAACGAGTCACAAGCTCATTATCCAATCAAAACAATCAAAGTCAAAACCTAGGTCTAGTATTGACCAAAGTTCTTAAAAGTTCAAACACCCATATCACTCACACTTTCATCTTTCATCTCATCATTGGTCCTGAATTCCTTAGAGGTCAACAAGGTAAAAACACAAGAAAAATATGGAATACAAACTTGATTCATACATCATGAGTGATATAAGTCAACCAAACTATCAAATCCTTACAATACCAATTGATTATCAAAACCAATATTTATACAATCCATACATGGGATCATTATCTCCTACAAATCTTAATGATACAACAAATGTGAGTATGTCCAATCTAAATTTTGGAACAACTTTCCCTATGGTAGATTTAAATCAAATTCAAAACCTACAAATCTATCAACCAAATGATCAATGCATGAGTGTTCAACAAAACAACATTATCCTACCAAATAAATACATGCCAAATGTGAATATACCAAATACAAGCTTACCATGAACATGAACATATCAAATCAACACTTGGTGAACTATGAGCTAGATATATTTGTGAATCATACCAATGTTGTTCAAAGTCCAAAAAATATGATGATAACTCAATGTATTAATCCCAATCAAGGTAACCGCATTCAAAATCAAAGTTACCTAAATCAAAGCAATGTGTTTCCAAACCAAAACAATGTTCAATGTCAACCTATAATGCAAAATATAAACATCATCACAAATTAGAACATTGTCCAAAATCAATTTTTCCATGATCCCATACAAACACCAAGAGTATACATTCCAAATATGCTTGTTTAATAACCAAATCAACTATATCAAAGGGAACAATAGGATCTTAAGGAAGACTAAGATGAACCCAAAAGAGCTTTTTGGTTTTGAAGCTCAGCTAATTGCAAAAAATATTTCTCTTTTCAAAGGGAAACTACCTAACAAAGGGCCTACTGAGATGGAAATAAGCATAGCTATAGCTTGGCACTAGAACCTTGATGCCAACTTCTATGAAAATTCTAGTATTCTCACTCGGAGAGCCACTATTTGGAAACCCCCTGATAGGGGATGGTTTAAATTAAATTTTGATGGGGCTACTAATGGGAAACCAGGTAGAGCAAGTATAGGAGGTGTGATTAGGGATCACAGAGGGAAGTTTATTACTAGCTACGTTGGGGGGATTGGTATTCATTCTTCCATGATAGTGGAAGCTAGAGTGCTATTAAAGGGCTTATAGATAGCTATCTCCTTGGGAATAGATAATCTGCATATAGAAGGTGACTCTAAGTCCATAATTGATGCTATTAATTTTGATATACTGCTAGGGTGGAGTACTATGAAAATAATTCTTGACATTAGATTCCTCATGTCAAAGATAAAATCAAAAGTGGCCAATCGTATTTATAGAGAAGGGAACCAAGTTGCTAATGCCTTAGCCAATTATGGCACACAATGGAAATTATCCAAATGCTGGTGTGATCTATGTAACCTTTCTCCTAGAATTTAGAGTATTATAGTGAAGGAACAAATCCCTTACTTGACCAATGATGGAAAATCAACATGTGCCTAGTTGGATTTTCTGGGGGTACACTTGCCTATCTATTGGACTTTGTGGTCTAATTGTTTTGATGAGTTGGATGTCTAGTTTTTTTGATGGGATAGAAAATAAGTGGCATATTTCTAACAATGGGATGGATCCTATTTTGAAAAAATGAAATCATGATTTGCTACAAGTGCCTAATGATTAATTCTAAGTTGGACTATACCCTGCGTAATCTCCTTATGGGGATATTATTAAGAACTTAGATTTGCAAGTTCCTTATTCTTGATTTTGATGAGACTTGTAATTATGAGATAAAGGTCCTTTTTGGATTTCTATTATCTTCTATTTTGGTTTCATGCCTTATAGCTTCTATTAGTGGTATAACTAAATTTGGCTTGCCTCTAAACGATATAAACCTAGATGTTGCTAACTCTGGCCCTGCGACTATCTTTCCTAGAAATTTGTGTTTCTTCTATGTGGAAGGAAATCCTTCCCTACCTTTCATGTCACATTTTCTTAGTTGCTTGTGTGAAGAGATCCTCATTAATTCTTCTGCTAAGATTGATTTTGTAAAATTATTAACTCTCGTGTGTTATCTATCCTTAGGCTTCATTTACAAAGACTACAAGTTACAACATAAATTCCTTGATGTGTGGGTGATTTTTCACCTTACTATTAACTCTAACATTCTATTTTTTTAGGCTTGCTAGTTATACTATGAGCAGAGAGGTATCATAGGAGGTGATAGGGTGAGAAAGAAGGAGCTGGATAATTGTAGCAAATTTCACAAGAATTTTCTTGTCTGGCGTGTTTTTGTCAAAGGAGGCCTTGCTCCTTTAATGGAGAGACTTGTGGGTCATGACCCTAATTTGTTTGCTCAGTTCGTCAACTCTTGGAAGGATCATCATGTGAATTTGGATGGAATCTCTTTTAATGTGGACGAGGAAGTGATCATGTAGGCGATGGGTCTCCAAAGTACTAGTATAAAGCATCAGAAACATTCTAAGACCCAGAAGAATTATAGTATGAACAATTTTTTTATGGGGAATGAGATGCCAATGCGCAACTAGTTAGGGTTTGAACAGGAGGCTCTCCCTCAGCTATGGAACTAAGTGTGTCTTTCCTTGATGAAATATGTCATGTTGGAAGGTAGGTACAAGACCTATTACTTTTACCATTTCCCTCTATTGAATCACCTCAGGCGTAAAGTGTTATTAAGTTTTCCTTTTTCCCTACTTATGGACCTTGAAAATTCTATTGAGAAATGTCTTGATTCTACCACTCTAAATCCTAATGAACCTACTCCCCTATTGCTCCACCAGGGTCTTATCCTAAGACTCTACCACTTCCATTTGGCTCTATTCCCACCTAAACCCATTTGGGCCATCTGCATTGAAGAAATTGAGCCTCCCACTATGACCAACTTATCTCTGGCCAAATATAAAGGCCCTGTCAGGAAAAATCACCCGGTCCCTATTGAATCTCAAAAACCTAAACTTGTTGCAAAAAAGCTTAAGGGGAATGAGGGAAATTCCCAAAATAGTATTACGGCTAGCCTATGTGTCCTCAAGTCTACCCTTGCTAAGAATCCCACTAAGACCGCCCTGAAAAAGAAAGGAAAGGAGGAGAAGTTTCCTCCGAGCAAAGGGAAAACATTGTGAGAAAAGACTCATTGGGTGATACGGTGGTTGCAGAGACTGTGGTCTTTGGTTGTGATGCTATCATTTGGCACTTTGGAAAGTTGGCTAAGAATAGGAAAAAAGTGAAGGTTAAATATTTTGAAACTAAAGAGGAGATGTCTAATAGCAATGATAGCTAGGAGGAAGAGGTGTCAAAGGGTGAGGAGGGAGAGAAGGCCAGAGGTCCCTGCTCCATTCCTAACAAGGGCAAAGCTCAGAAGGAGGGTTTGGACTCTCACTCTTTAGAACCTCTAGATATTGAGTAGAATGATCCTGACTACACTATGGGTGGTGAGGAGGAGCTCTGTGTGTTGAAAGAAAGAATGGAAAAACTAGAAAAAAAATTGTGTGGGTTGACCCGCTTCACAGTCAAGTTGGTTCACTATATTGCTAGTACCTTGTCAGTGGTCATGAAGGATGGGATGGAGATGAATAAGATTTAAGACCATTAGGAGTGGGTTGGTGATGATATGGTTCATCTTCCTAGCTAAGCGATGTGAGGAGGCCAACTAGTCTTCTTCTGGTTTGCTATTTTTCCATGTGCTATCATTCTGCATTTATATTTTTTTGGCTTAGTGTTTTGTTATATGCTTTTTTGATCCTAGAATTTTTGGCCCTTGTGGCTTTTTTGTGAATGGTACAACACCCTGTAAATGTTGCTTACTTTATCAAAAACAATATCAAGGGTGTAAAGATAAAAATCAAGATCAAATTTTGCAACATCAAATTGCTTTACTTACCACAATAGTTGATTCATTGTGCCAAGATACATCTCCACCCCAAAATCAATACAATCTTCCATTGGTTAAACCATGACATCAAAGAATTGAGTTGTGTCCACAACCACATCAAGAACAATATCTCCAATGTCAAGAGATTGGATATCAAGTCAACAACATCAACAACGAACCCAATCCCAACATATCCAAGATCAATCACCACATCTCCAAGATTAATCACAACAAGAATCACCTCAATAAGTACAAATCTCACAAGATCACAAATTTGAACACTCCTTTTGGAGATCCAATCGAATCAATGCTAAGAAAGCTAGTTAATGAAAAAATCATTAATCTTCCAAAAGTAAGTGGTTACAACTCTATCATAAACTTCCCTTGGAATAGGGGTAGAGCTTATTGTGAGTATCATAGAGAAAATATTCATAAAACATCAAATTGTATTTGACTCAAAAATATCATGCAATACCTTATTGATCAATGAAGAATAACTATTGAGGACAGTGATCAAGATTCAACCACTAGTGGCAGTAGTGAAAATATCTCCACCAAAATTGCTGAAAACAATGATCAAGATCTATCCATCAATGAGCACCTTAAAGATGTTTTTACCTCATCCAACAATCAAATCAATGGATGTTAGGGTTAGAAGGAAAATATCTAATAGTTAAATGCAAATTTGATCAATAAACAAAGAAATGAAACACATAGAAAAGTTATGACATAGAGAATTTAACGTGGTTCACCCAATCCAGGATACATCCACAAAACTACAACCATCCAATGATTTTAATATCCAGTGCAAAACTTATTACAATCTCATGAATAATCTCATTTTTCATCATATTGTAACTCCCATCCCAACCCCTTATATCAAGATTAGAAGCTTCCAGAATAGGGTTCTATAGTGTAGCATAATCAGTTGCCACATACCAACAACATACACCTAGAATCACATTTTATTCATGATCAAAACCCCTCAATAATAACAACATACACCTAGAATCACATTTTAGTCATGATCAAAACCCTTCAATAATATCCAACAAGGATCTATTTCGAGGAGTGTTAACATTATTTGATCCTATTGACACAGTCCAAGATCCATCCACCAATGATCATGTTGACAATACCTCTACATCATCTAATGAGTTAGAGGACATATCTCAAGAATTTATTCCCAAGCATGATCATCATATTTCACCAAAGTCTAGCAATGGTCCTTTCCAAGACATATTGATATCCTTTGACCTCATGGTTGCAGATATAAAAGGAATCCTCAACTCAACACTTGATCCAAATCCACTGAAATATCAATAAATTATTGAGCCACTTCCCATGTTGAATGAAGACATCCAAGCACCCTTTATAAGCAATGCATCCTTTGAAATTGACCTATGTCAAGAAATTGATCCAAATCATGTCAAAAAAAATTCCAAAATTAATCAAGATCAAGAATCTGTATCTCCAAGATTGTACAATGATCTAATGGACACTATCCAATCTATATAAGATGTCACAAATTTTGATCATATCCATATAACACATACTCCTCCATTTATCCATGAGATGCTTTCTTTGGATGGTCACATGGATGATCTTCATTTAGAACAAGATTCATCTAATCCTGACATTATTACACAAGAACAATAGGTTATTGATTCCTATAGTTAGGCTGAGTTGTCAAGATCAAGATTAGACATATCCCAAATTTAGATTGAGGACATCATGTATGAAGATATCCAACATTATCCACTCAAGGAAATAGATGAAACAAAAAAAGATATTTTGGATACAACAGAGCAATAAATTGAAATAACATCATTTGTAGTGGTCATTTATCAAAGAATTATTGCTAAAGAGGACATCTCAAAATAGGTAGAATAAAAACATGAAGGTACTACTTCTATAGTACTGGGGGAAACTTCATCTCAAGTAAACATCAACATAGGGAGCACGAAGAATCCTTATGATAAAACTAGTGCCTATAATACAACCAACCACATCATGAATCATCATCCACCCATCACCCAATCCACAAATTGGGACCAACATCAAAAGAAATATTTGAATCAAATTATGAAGAACATTATTAAAGAAAAATAATTTGGGAAGCATAATGGACAAATGAAATACACATGGATACCAAAAAATACATAGATAGATCATCCCTATCAAACTCCATTAGTAAAAGAAGCTATGGGGAAAAATAAAAGAGGGAAATCTATCCATCAAAGACATCCACAAATGAAAAAGAAAGCTTCTCAAGAAACATACAGAGTATATCAAGTAGTTGGTCCTAATTCTAAGCACACTTTCATATCCACCCGTCATTTCTCAAACTCCCAAGTTTGGAGAGTCAAAGGTTCCAAACTGTCAACCAATCCATCTCCTATTCCTAAATGCACTCCACTATCCACTCCTACATGCATGATACCCAATTCTTACATTGACCAGGTATTGACAACCACCCTTCATCATAAGGATTTAGAAGGCACCCTATTACGATGTGCACATTAAGACAAAGTTAATTCTGGTATCAACAAAGTAGATCAAGAATCTCAAAAGCTGCATTCTAGTGCACGTATCCTAGAAAATTAACTTCTTCAAGTAGGATATTGATGGCATGTTATGACAAAAGCATCTATATCAACACTACTCGGTGGTTCAATATGAACTTAAAATATTTCACAAAGGAAATAAAAAGATAAAAATAATCATGAAAATAGTAAAGATAAAAAAATCATCCTCTAGTAAAAACCACTATGGTGGCACTTTGGACAAGTACCATGATGAAAACCTAGAAAAAAAATGTCATGTGTAGAATTGAGCATTTGTATGTGCTATTTTAGATGAAATAATCTAATCTCATCCCTAATAAAATCCAGCACTCCATCCATATTATCTGTTAGAACTGTAAAATTCTGAATAATTTCACAAGTTTTTCATCCCCCCGAGTCTCCAAATGAGTCCTCACCATTAATTACAAAGGCCTTTCTTCGCAACATTTGGCTCACATTTTTCCTTGTGGTCCCATAAAATCCATCTAAGTCTGAATACTTCACATTATAATTCCTATCGCCATGAAAAAATTAGGGTATCCCCGGAACATAATGCATTTTCTACTAATATATATATATATATATATGTTACTGCCTATCTGCAGGACACATACATTGTCTCAGTGACAGAAGAAAATTCATATCGGCATGAGTGGTATTCAGGATGAGGTCTCAACAAATTTGTAGTTTCTTAATGACCGCCGATAAGGATATACATATCGGTAAGACTAAAGTGCATCAAAGTAATGTCTCATCGAATGTGTCCAGTCTTGCCGACAAAACACAAAAGGGTTCTATCAATGGTTTTTAGAGTAAGGTTATACAGTCTTGCTAATCTGAATGTCACACCGACATATTGTTGCATCGGTGAGAGAGTGCTTGTGTCTCAGTGACTGGAAAATACATAAAAGAACACATCTCGGTAAGACAAAGTATTGTCTATGGGATGTCTCCCCAACAATAGAATGTTACAACGACACACATGAGATGAAAGAATGGCTATCAGCTAGACATTGGCCTTCAATATGATTGTGGGATGTCCTAGCGAGTGTTTTGTGAATGATTAATTGAGGATCAAATACTGTTGGCCAATATTTGGATACGCGGAGCGATGTGTCTTTTTAGATGCAGATGTATAAATACTCATTCTCAATTGTAAATTAGAGAGGAGATGAGATTAGAGATATATAGTAGATAGGTCAGAAATGGATACAGTAGAATAAAATTTTTAGAACAAAGACTATGATGCATGATTACAAAATGGATATATTAATGAAAATCAGTTGATGTGGTAGCTCATTTTTGGTGTCAATTGTCTATTGTGCTTATTGAAAGTATTACTAAGTTGTCTCCAAGATTGATGCTTTCTAGTTGTTTAAATTGGTATAACAAGTTTATATTCAATTTATCAGTGCACATTTGCTGTATCTGTGTGGTTAATTGATTGGTTCTTTCAAGAAAAGATTAAATCCTTTTGGTTGATCACAGTAATCAGGGAAATTCATCTGGATCATTAAGAAGAGCTTAGTAGTAACAGTCTTGCATGTTTATACAAGTTATAAACAGAACATATGCCAAACAATTTGAGTGTTCTCCAGAAAGAGGTAGCCCATTTCTATTTCATTTGACTCTGCATACCCAATAAGGCACTAGTCTCTGCATTTCTCACCATTTAGATTCATTCATTTTCTTTACATTTGTTAACTAAACATATTAGGATTTAGTTTTGAATATTGCTATACAATTTATACCAAATTTAGTTTTATTTGTCCACTCCCATCTGCCATTGTGGGAAAAACATTTCAAGAGAGACAAGCACATTAAGTCTACTTAACTCATTTAGGTACACCCGCCTAGGTCTAGCAGCACCTAAAGAGTAGAAGGTCTAAATCTTTTGACCTTGTCTGTTACCCTAAAACGTTGTGAAATCTTGGCAACCTTTTGTGGTTCAAACCTATGTTTTTGAGATTTAAAAAATTGGTGACTCTACTGGGGATAAACATCAGAAAATATAGTTGAAGACTATCATATAGAGTCATTGAAGAAAAAGTTATAATTTGAGAAGTTTTAGAAAAGGTGATTCCATTGGGGAGAAGACCAAAAATGGTTATTTCAAAAGAAACATTTTCCTACTTTCAGAAAAGTAGTTGGTGACTCTGGAAAAAACTTGATGAAGAATGGAATTTATGTATGGAACAAAATAATATTTTGAAAAGCAGTAGCTGATAAGAGGAATCAAAGAATTGAAAAAGAAAAGGTTCTAATTGGACAAGAATGAATACACAAATACAAGCAGGCATTGGACCCCTCAAATTCCTGATAATACAATTGGAAATTTTCACAATACAGGTAATGCATATCATACACAACATAACATTTATTCACTACAACCACCTCATGGTCAACACCATCATGCACAATACAATAGTCCACCATACTAGTATTAGTACCCACCTAATGCCCCCCCATCAATACATAACAATGATCAAACAATTTGACCTGAGAGAGTTTCAACGGTACCCTTACCCTATGGTTGGCAGTTGGAGAGGTCTTCTTCCAAAGTTTAAAGGTTATTCATGATGTCACTCATTCATGAAGCTAGGGATTGGTTCAATAGCTTACCGATAGCTTCTATTGATTCTCTCCAAGGATTTTAGGATCAATTTCTTGAGAAATATGGAAATCAGTCTGCACCAAATTGGGCTTCCCATGGGTTATTAGAGATTCAAGAAAATCATAACTTGCAGCAATATGTATGCCAAAATCAACAATTTGAAGAAGAAGAAGATGAGTATGTATATACTCAAGGCCAGGACTCCATCATAGAACCAGGATGTAGAATTTCCCCCTTTGATGCATTTCTCACATAAGGAAGTATGAAGGAGAAGATGTGATTTCTTTGTACAACAGAATGACAAAAAATTGTATTCAAATACCTTCTCATTGTAGGCCTACAAGGGCTCTATTTGTTGAATAGTTTGTAAGAGCAGGGGAGCCTGAATTAGTTTATTGGCCAGAGTAATCAAAATAGAATACTTTTGATTGAGTGAATAAATTCATTGATGCCATGGAGAGGATAAGTTATGAGAACACTATCGATGTTGAATTCAATGGCTGTATTTCTAATGAGTATAGATAAATTGATCAAACAATTCAGCCAATAGAAGATGAGACATGTGCAAGTAAAAACAATTCCTATGATAGCCTACATGAGGAAGATGAAGATATTGAAATTCTTTCCTGCATAATAGATTATGACAGGAAAAGCAGTGTGTGTTATGAGGGATCCAATGAGTATTTAGATTGTGAAGATGGACTTGTGGATTCTGATTTACAAGGAGGTGATTCTTATAGTTCTTATGGTGATCGAGAGGAAGAAACAATGGACAATGTAGGTCCATTTGACAAGGAACAAATAATACCTCCTACTATAGTTGAAAGCCATGAAGACACATTTGATGAAGAAGAGGTTTGTACATTTGAAAATGGTTTCCAAAAATTTTCAAACCCATTGTATGATGAAGAGTTAAAAGAAGATCAGATGATATTTTTCCAAGGTGTGCCCAAGAATGAATTTCAGGTATTTTCAAATCCACTTTATGGTAAAGAGGAGATATTTTTAGATAAACAAAAGGATGGAATAAATGACTGTGCTGGTAATATTTTTGATTTTTCATTCTTTAGGGATCTTGGACCTCTTTTTGATGATGAAAAAAGTGAAGAATACAACTGTAGTGATGAAATTGTAGAAATGTGTTCACTCAGCAGTAAGAAAATTTCAGATTTTCTAACTCTTGAATACCAGAGATATGTACACAGGGATAATTCTGAAGTCTTGTGTTCGGCTTACATTTGTTTTGACAGTGAGAGTACTTTATGTAATAATTCATATGAATCCCAGTACATTTCCCAAGATGATGGAGAAACCTTTGAGGTTGATCAAAAATCTTTGTCCATTCAAGAAGAGGTATGTGATTTTGAAATTTCTAACTCATGTGGAGAAGATATTTTTTTGCATACCAAGGATGATAGAAGTCCAGTATTGATTATGCATGATATTGAAGATATGAGTCATAATTCAATGTTATCTCCAAATGGTAATATGGAAGAGGTGCAAAAGGTTTCAGATTTGTTTGTCTCAAACAGTGTTGATATGACATAATTTTTTGATTCTCAAGAGAAGCACTCTGATGGTGAATTTTTAGTACAACTGGGAGAATATTTTATAATACATAACATCGAGAAAGATAATGAGAAATGTTGCATTGAGTATGCATGTACTTTTTATGTTGAAGATAACAGAGATTTGTCCCATGATGATGGAGAATTTGAATTGCAGAATGGTGAAGGGAATTTGGGCCAAGTTGAGCATGATGATTCTCTAAAAACTTTCAATAACAGTGTCAGGGAAGATTGCATGAATATCTTCAAGAAGAATCTGAGCAACTCAAAGAAAATTTGGGTGTTTGATAGAGGAAAGTATGGGCCTTTCCTTTGGATGGCCTTGAGTCATCATTTATGGTTTGAATTTTAGACTATAACAGCTCAGAATAGGTAAAGTTGAAACACAGAGGATTAAGGGTTGCTAGTGCATGGACAACTCTTGATAATCCTCTTAAAATTCTTTTCCATGCACAGTAGTTTAGGATTTTGTTTGTCGACATTTCCATTCATTTCATCTTTCTCATATAATCCATCACCTTGAGTCTGGTCTGCTCACCCACAAATCTGGATCCTTGCAATGATTTTACAACCATTCATCCCCAGGCGAAGCCACTGTTAGAACTATAAAATTTTGAATAATTTCACAAGTTTTTCATCCCCCTGAGTCTCTAAATGAGTCCTCACAATTAATTACAAAGGCCTTTCTTCACAACATTTGGCTCACATTTTGCCTTGTGGTCCCATAAAATCCATCTAAGATTGAATACTTCACATTATAATTCCTATCGACATGAAAAAATCAGGGTATCCCCAATTCATAATGCATTTTCTACTAATATATATATGTTACAGCCTATCTGCAGGACACACATTTTCTCGGCGATAGAAGAAAATTCATATCGGCATGAGTGGTATTCGAGATGAGGTCTCAGCGAATTCATAGTGTCTTATCGACCACCGATAAGGATATACATATCGGTAAGACTAAAGTGCATCAGAGTAATGTCTCATTGAACATGTCCAGTCTTGTCGACAAAACACAAAAGGGTTATATCAATGATTTTTAGAGTAAGGTTATACAGTCTTGCCGATCTAAATGTCATGCCAACATATTGTTGCATCAGTGAGAGAGTGCTTGTGTCTCAGTGACTCAAAAATACATTAAAGAACACATCTCGGTAAGACAAAGTATTGTCTATGGGACGTCTCCCCAACAACATAATGTTACAAGGACACACATGAGATGAAAGAATGGCTATTGGCTAGACATTGGCCTTCGATATGACTATAGAATGTCTTGGCGAGTGTTTGGTGAATGATTAATTGAGGCTCAAATACTATTGGATGACATTTGGATATGTGGAGCGATGTGTCTTTTCAGATGCAGATGTATAAATACTCATTCTCAATTGTAAATTAGAGAGGAGATGAGATTAGAGATATACAGTAGAATAAAATTTTCAGAATAGAGACTATGATGCATGATTACAAAATGGATATATTAATGAAAATCAGTTGATGTGGCAGCTCATTTCTGGTGTCAATTGTTTGTTGTGCTTATTGAAAGTATTACTAAGTTGTCTCCAAGATTTTTTATTTTTTTTAGACTGCAGGAATTGGGTAGCATGACCCCATATAAACTATAGTGCGCCTGGTAAACTTTTTAATGTGACCGGTGGCACTGGTGCGACACGCCCTCCAGTACCACGGGGGTGGGGGAGACTAGACCTCATGACCAACCTCCTACAACAGGAAAGATTTAGCCAACCGATCTAGGGCCTCAACTCCAAGTTGTCTCCAAGATTGATGCTTTCTGGTTGTTTAAATTGGTATAACAAGTTTATATTCAATTTATCAGTGCACATTTGTTGTATCTGTGTGGTTAATTGATTGGTTCTTTCAAGAAAATATTAAATATTTTTGGTTGATCACAATAATTAGGGAAATTCATCTGGATCATTAAGAAGAGCTTAGTAGTCATAGTCTTGCATGTTTATACAAGTTATAAACAAAACATATGCCAAACAATTTGAGTGTTCTCCAGAAATAGGTAGCCCATTTCTATTTCATTTGACTCCGCATACCCAATAAGGCACTAGTCTCTGCATTTCTCACCATTTAGATTCATTCATTTTCTTTACATCTGTTAACTGAATATATTAGGATTTAGTTTTGAATATTGCTATACAATTTATACCAAATTTAGTTTTATTTGTCCACTCCCATCTGCCATTGTGGGAAAATTTTTTCAAGAGAGACAAGCACATTAAGTCTGCTTCACTCATATAGGTACACCCGCCTAGGTCTAGCAGCACCTGAAGAGTAGAAGGTCTAAATCTTTTGACCTTTTCCATTACCCTAAAACGTTGTGAAAGCTTGGCAACCTTTCATGGTTCAAACCTGCATTTTTGAGAGCTAACATTATCCATAATAAATAGATTCATCCATGAACCATTTATCTAATCCATTTTCATTCATCTACATCCATATTCCAAATTATCTTGATCTTGATAAAGTTTGGTGCACACTTTACACTTGCTTATGGTAAACATCTTGACATGAGTCAATTTCGTTGATCCTATCCTATCGAACATTATCTAAGCCATGAAGCACTATCCAAATGAGCATCCTCTATTCAAACACCTTATATTATCACAAGATAATCCATATCCATGCATCCATAAACCTATCCAAGCATCCATCGATGGTATTCCATACATTGCTAGACATTGGGGGAAAATATTTACATCTTGCTTCATTAATAAATCTTGATCTATATCTTCCAAATTATATGGTGATCTAAACATTGAAAAACATGAAATCAAATTGGTCAAAACACTTGTAAGAAAAAAATCCAAATAAAAAACACATGGAATATTTTGGAAAGAAGATGTTCCTTATCAAGCTTTATCTTTCATCAAACATCAATCTAAACAATCAATATTAGTTGCATCTAACATGTGCTTCAACATCACATCAAATCATTCAAAATAATTTTTGTTCTGATATGAGCTTCAATATTTTGATCAATCAAATTCAATCAACCCATCATCATATTGGGATATTCTTCCCAATCCTCATGTTGCTTAAACACTATCCTTGCATTGTTTTGTATCCTCAACAATGTTATCATCATCAATCCATCAATTAGATCAATCAACCTTAGCTTGGTTTTCAACAAAATCTGAAAATAGATTATTGATATCATCACACATATCCATATCCAAATCATCAAAACCATGCAAAATTTTTTAAAAATATTCAAACCATATCAAAATCCCAAAACTGGTCAAAAATTCAAAAAAAGTAAAAAACATGGCATCCGAACTATGTCATCTCTAAGCTTAAACGTAGGAAAGTCCATCATTGATGAGCCCCATGATGGAACCCTTAAATTTATTTGGTTTCATTTCTAAACTCTGCAAACTTTGGTTAGTTTCAAAGTATTTGAACTTAAGGTTTTACCCACTGTTATTTCCTTGAGATTTTGTTGTCAAAATCTCTTCAAAAAAAACCTTAAGTCTTGGCCCTTATAAATGTTATGATCCATCATTGACCATCTATCACTTATCCTCAGTCATATTAAAACATCTTATGTCATTGAAACCCATAATATTACTGGCCCCTCATTCCTAGGTATGAAATTCTTGTATTTTACAATGTTGAGAGATTAACCTTATTTGGCCTTTACATCCTTTAAAATAATTTTATTTTAGCCCATTGAGTCCTTTTATACATTGTCCTAGGTAGTCCCCTTTCTTAACACAACTTATAAGAACATGCAATTTTTTCACTCAAGTCCTATCTACCACCTTTGTCCATCTCTCATCGTGGATGGCTTCAAGAACTTTTGATTCATATCAGCGATGTGTGATTCTTGAGTTTCTCTTTGTATTGCTGAGGGTTTTGGCTATCGCTAATTGCTCTTGAGTTGAGTTTTGAATTAGCAATGAGCAATAACCTTGGGGCTCTTTGTATTTCTTTCAATTGCTCATCACACATAGTTGAGCGCTTGTCCTATTCAAATTGGAAATGAGTGATGAGGTCTTTAATCTATAAGAGTCATCACTAATTTGAAAGGTATGAATGCATAATATGTTTGTGCCTTTGATTTGAAATAAAAATGTATGTGGATTGATTTGGTTCCATTGCTAATTTTGATTTGTCGCTGATGTGGTCTATAATTTGAAACATAAATCAATGATGAATGATCTGAGGTGAAGATTTCTAAAGGAGGACAGTGATCCGATGGTCAAGATTTCATCACACTAGTGCTCTTGTTGTTGATTGAACCCTGGAAAGGTGGGGTAGATTCATGACAAGCAATGGGATGTTTTAGAAAATATTTTGTTCAAATGTCAGCTCTTCGTAATTCGTTGATGTAAATGAAAAGCACAGACCATGATGGTGATGCATGATAATTGTCAGATTAAGATGACTAATGAAGTTATGGGTAAATGTGGTAACTTTTTGAGATGGTATCATCATTTTTAAGGAACAAGTTGTAAAATCCAGAAGTGATGGTTGAACATTGCGATTGATGGTGTTTTAAATCTAAAAAGATCAATGGCCTAGATTCAAATTTGATCAACTAAGTTGTCAGCTCACTTGTGCGAAGCTCTTCTCAATCATTATTGACTACATGCTCCTAATTGTCTACTTAATGTGGATTTCTTTTCATTTTATCTCACTAGTTGCAACCATCAAGAATTGAGAAGTGTGAGCCAAAGAGAAAGTGTGTGAGTCTTGGATTTTAATTGCAGAGGAATTGAAGTGTCTATCCTCGATAAGTTAATTTCCATGTGAGCTCTGTTTGAGTTATGCATTTATTGGTTTGAGAGTTTCATATTTCTAGGATAGTGAGTTTTGATTGTTTGTAATTCTCACATGGCCTGGTAGAAATTGTTTGGGTTTGAGGGTTTTCTTTTCTTCAAATTCATTTGAAGAGCCTAGGCAGGTGATTCTTCTTGTGATTAAGCTTTTCTAGTTCTTACCCTATGTATTGTGAGAATGGGTAGGTCAGCCATGTTTGTCTAATCAATTAGGAGGTCTAGGAGGCTTAATGTGTTTTATTTTCAAGAGGAAATATCTGTAGCTGAGGCATAAGTAACCAAAACTTATGTAACACCAAAGGGAAGGAGTGCCCATGGTAAAAATAAGAAGGATGGTGTCAAGAGCACCTATAATTTCAGGCCATCTGGGTTGTTTTAGAAGAATTGGTCAAGTTTAAAAGGAAGGAATCAATGGAGCCTAGGAATAAAGCAAAGAATAAGAATAAGTACCATAAAACTTATCTGGGGAGGCACAACTGTCATATTGAGGTTTCTGACAACACTTCAGATGGTGGAGGTGATACTGACCCTTAGTATGGCCTTTATTTGATTTCTTTGGTGCCATATGAGGATTCTAATGAGGAAGGAGTAGTTTCTCCTCAAGTTTTAGTGCAAACACAAAGCAGGCGAGTGTACTATGATGTTGACGAATTAGAGTAGCGTCTCGACCCTATTTTTATTTTTGACGACACAATTTCCATTGCATCAGGATCATCCTCTTCACCATGATATGGTTTTTTTTCTTGGTGCTAATGTGGAAATATTTTTGGCTAGTGTGGGGGAGAGGTGTTGGACTCCATGTATTTGATGGAAAATATGCCTTTTCGGGTTAGTATATAAGTTTTTTCCTCGAGTACTAGTGTAGAATATTCTTTGGTCAACGTGGAAAATGGATTTTGGTGTTACTGTAGAAATGAACGATGCCTTTTGGAAGGCTGGTTGGTTTGCTTCAATTGACTGCATGGAGTTCGGTATTTTTCTTTTCCCTATTCTGAAATGATTAAGTATAACCATCTGGGTGGTCTCTCAACTTGAAATGAAATGCATACCAAATGAAACGTAATTGAAATGGTAATTCATCCTAAAGATTGTTGCTCCCATTCTTCTATAAATGGGATATAAGGGCCAATTACCCAGAGTTCAATTTTTGAGTCTCAAAGTGGTATATGTTGGAAAACTAGGCTCATGAAAGAGCAATTTGTAAATTAATACACATATGAATAGGATTAGTAAGGAGTCTAGGGTATGAGTTGTTTTGTAATGATCTCAAATAGTTTTACAATAGCAATAGTTTATATATGAAAATGCTAGTTCAAAAACACCTTCTCTCCTATGTAGTTTTCTTCCAGATTATAAATAAAATGGTTAATGATCTTTTCATTTATCTTCAATTATTTTATTTGAATAAGTGATTTTATCTTTGCTTCAATTCAAAGAATTTATTTAATGATAGAATGAGATCACAATTTGTAAGGAAAATGCATAGGATTAATAAGTAGTTGTGTTCTAGGCACAATGAGTTGAGTAATGTAATACAGTATGTCAATAGTCCATTAATTACTAATTTTAACTACTAAGGTATTACTGGTTATTATGAATATGGCTTCATTACCCTAGGAAAAGGCACTAGTCTCTTTCATTTGGTTATCTTAAAGATAAATAAACCATACGCTTGACCAAGGGATTAAAAATGAGAATGAAAATAATCTAAAACACCTTCAATTACAATATACCAATTTAAAGTACCATCTAATTCCCTCTAGGGTGATCCCACAATATTGGTTTACAATTTTTTTCCAAATTGGACAATAAACTAATTTTTTCTAACTAAATATTCACATTCGGGCACCTATAGCGGCTAAACCATGAGAAATTTGAAGATGATGCAAACTAGTGATTTGTAACATTTTGTCTATAGATTCTAAATATTTTTTTTTCAAATTTTTTGGAATCAAATTGCACTTCTTTATCCATCTCCTTCAAAAACTAGTTTTTTTTAGTAAACACCATTTTGAAGGAGGGATGCTCATTGTATACAATATAACTTTTTTTCCATGAAGGATAAAATTCTATTTTTTTTGAATTTAGATTTGTAACTACAATATCTAGCAGTTTCATTTTGTTTTATAGTGTTTTATTGAATATTTTTTCTTAATCAAGTTTCAAAATCAAACCAATTACAATTCAAACATAGTTGGACTGTATACAACATAACTTTCTTTTGTATGTATCAAAATTCAATTTATTTATTTTGTTGGATCAAGGACTTCAATATCTAGTGTACTAATATTTTTCAAAAAAATTTATGATAATTTTCTATTTTTCCATATGTGTATAGCAGAGAGCTTGATTTTTGGTGAAAAACCTACATTCATAAGAAATAAAAAATAAATATAGAATAAAATTAAATTTATTTAAAATTATACTTTTTGCACTAGTACACAAACAACAATATATGAATAAATAAACTACTAAAAATTGCATATAAATGACTAATTTTAGTCACGTGACTATTAATGGTTTATTTGTAGTCATTTATAACACCACCAAATTTATGACTAAACTATTTTAGTCATTTATGTAGTCATTGATTTTTAGCCATTGATTTGGTCATTGATTTAGTAATTGATTTAGTCATTAATTTAGTCATGATAGTGATTTATTTAGTCATATATTTAGTCATTAATTTAGTCATATATTTAGTAATTAATTTAGTCATTCCTTTAGTCATTAATTTAGTCAATACTTTAGTCATATATTTAGTCATTTTTATTTACTAGTTTCCATTAATTGGTAGTAAATATAGTCATGAAATTAATAATTTATTAAAAACTATAAATTTTATAATGCAAAACTAATATAATATTAAATTTTAACTAAAACATAAAGCAAATAAAAATATTACATATACGAACAAGGTACAACATGCTAGAATTAAAAGATTGATTCAACATCATGATAAATAAAGGTAATCTACAATAAAAAATTTAATGCAAATATATATATATATATATATATATATATATATATATATATATATATATATATATATATATATATATATAGAAAAATGGACCCTTTGCTTTACATAAATGGATTTAATGGGGTCTTAATCTAGTGTTGTGGGGCATTTTATGTGTCCACACTAGGTCTTAGACCTTTGCAAATGAAATAGTTCATGTGTTTATTAACGTTTTGTAAAGGTGTTGTAAAGTTTTGTAAGATGCTCTAACACTTTTCTAGACTTAATAAACCTCTTTATCCCTAATTAAACATTATAAAACATATTTAAATACATTATCACATCAATCGAGAAGGTTCTTAATGTAAACTTAATGATAAATTAGTGTTGTAATGTGTCTTGCACATTCACATTGATTCTTGTGACTTTCTAGGCTATGTGGATATTATTTTAGTGTTGTAAAGTATATTAAATTACACTTTCACATTGATCTATGTGTCCAAATACCTATTCAACACTAATAGGTCTTAATTAACCCACATTGTGCATCTCGAGGCTTTAATTGATCAAACACTCAACAAGCTAGCATTTTAAACCTTATTTCCTGATTCCTTGGCTTCTTAGGTGTCGGAATGGCCCCTGTGGGACCCATTCACTATGCATGGTGAATCAATCCCCTACAGGTAGAACCCATTCACCATGTGTTGTGAATGAGTCCAATTGGCCCCCATTTTGACCCTTGAGTGGGAAAAAGTGAGTTTTAAAGTTTATTTTTTCTATATGTTAGCCTGTGATGTAGTATAATCGGATATTAAGGCACACTTGTCTATAAATAAGTATTTTTAACCTAATTTTACATCCATATATCATATATCAACATCCTTCCACTCATCATTACATTCCTCATTATCCATTCATCATCTATTTTCTCCTTCAAGTCAACTAATTGAGGTTTTCTCCATTAGAAGTCTTCAAGCTAACATTTTAAAGCATTCAAGGGCTGATTCTACATGTATTATTGTAGACATCCAAGATCAATCATAATTACAAGGTAATTTATTCCATTGTTCCATGCTTTATTTACTTATTTCATCACTTTGGTTTAATTATCTAAACAGGGTTTGACCAAGGCAAACCCCCATGCCTTACCAATCAACAATTTATCTTCTTATGTTATTTGTATGCAAATTTAGGATCATTCAAAGATTAAGAATAATTGAATACTGCATTTCCAAGCTGTTCAAGTATTCTCTTCATTCAAGTCAAATCATCAAGAAAAAGTTAGTTTTTGACCTGATTTTGACATAATCTGAAGCAGACACATGTAGAAGGTGAAAGTGCATATATGAAGGTACAAAATTATCTCCTCACTTTTAAGATCCCTAAAGGAGTACTGATTCACCAAGCATGGTAGGTGAGTCCTATCTAAGGGCTTGAAAACCTAATTTCATCAATGTACAACTCCCGACAGTCTAGAACATGTTCTTAGAAGATTTCATCAGAACAGGGACTTATTTGCCACAGGTGCTGAATGAGTCTTGTATGGCCTAGAAATCATCATAAACATCTTATAATTAATTTCTAGTGATCTTTAGCCTTCCAGATAAGTCCTGTTCAATTTCATCTGTTTTTGTTTCATCCTTCTCAAGTTTCTAGTTTATGCTCCCACATCATAATGTGTTTTCCAACATCTTGCATTTGACTAGTTTGCATTCATTTATCTGCATTTGTAAGCTTTAAAACACATCCAAACACACTTGCACACATCCAAATTTTTTCCCCATCCATTTCATTTAATCTTTGAATGATGACGAAGAGCATTTTGGCCACTTATTCTGTCTCCTTCTTGGTAAAAAACCCTACGAGGAGCTAAGAAGGATTTGAGTGCCTAAATATTACATTAAATTTTGGTGAAATAATTTTTTTGAATACTTTCATGACTGATTTGGACTCCTTTCATCATAGATCTAGCTTGCATTAGGGTTTGCATGATTCATTAGCATGCTAGGTGTTAAATTTTGCATTCATAAAAAGTGCATCATAAATTGCATTGTTGCATCTTTAATCATTAAAAAGTTCTAAAATTCTGCATTTTTCATTTAGATCTGCATCTTGGCACTCAAAACACATTAAAATTAGTCACCAATTTCTAAAATTTTTGAGAAAAAAATCCATATTGGGAATCATTTGCCACCCTGGGCGAATCAGTCCCATCTAACCCCTAAAACAACATTTTCCAGATCTCAATTTTTTTTTTAAGGCTTCTGTTTGATGCCTTAACCTGCATATATTAGTTAGTTTCATTTCTATATCATTCATTTAATCTAATCTAGCCTAAATGATCTCATTTCATGCATCCTTTAAATTTCACATTTGCATTTTCATATTGTTACATAGAATAATCAGTCAATTGTCATCTAAAAATTGCATTTCATTTGAGCCTTTTACATTGCATTTTGTGTTAGCATAAAAATGATAGTTTCCATCTTCTTCAAATTATCAAAGAAAAATCTAGTTAACAAAAATTCACGTTCTTAATTCAATGCATTCCCTAGTTATGATAGTCTCTTAATGCAAGAGAGTGGAAATGTTAATACTTATCTTAAAATTACACCCCCTCCTATCTCTCCTATTTGTGTGGATGATGTGATAGAATAGCATACAAACATAGATACTCATGATGATCACGATTTTACTTCTCCCAATACCTTTCCTTTTAGTGAAGAAGGTATCTTGGTGAAAGAAGGTGCAATCATCGAATATCATGAAGGTCTTGTTTGTCCTTCTCCTCATTCCCCTTGGGAAGATAGTATAACAATACAAGATGAATGCATTTCCACTACTTTACCTAGTCTCCATTCATCTCCCAACACCTCCCCTATTCATGAAAATCCTTTTGTATATAATCATGATAAACAAATTCATGAGGAGGATATGTTGGTATCCAAAAAACCAATGATCGAAAGTCATAACCTTATTTTTCTCCTTCATAATGTTCCTAACAATTGGAGTGATATATTTGAATAAAAAAATCCAATCACTGACACACATGAACATCATAGTTGTCCTTCCCTTTCTCTCACCCCTATTTGTGATGAAGCTTCAACATGTGATACACTTCTTGGTTGTAACTTTCCTAAAAGATCTCCTAGTAGGGTAGATGATATGCCACAGGAGAACAATACATTACAAAAGTCAAATGATTGCATAAAATATTCCCCTAATCAAACACATTCAACCATTAATAACCCCCTTTGTTGTGATGAAGTTATTTTTGATGAACCAAACCTTAATTGTGATGAATAGGTGGTTTTTTGTTTTCTTAAGAACTCTCCTTCTAGGGAAGATATTATGGCACAAGACAACAATAACATACCCTTCACAAACAATGAATAACCTCACCATACTCTTTACCCACCTTTGCATCCATTTCATCCTTCCAATAAACCTCACCTCATTCTTTACCCACCTTCGCATCCACTTCATCCTTCTAATAAACCTCACCACACCCTCTACCCCCTAACACCAATGTATTGCAACAATTTAGTAGTGATATTGTTGCTCATACATATAAACATGAAACAATATGCAACCATCACAACCAATCCCATCTTCCTTACCTTTCCCCAATCTTCCTAGCACTCCTTGTTACTTCTCACACACAAAGGAGTATGATATTATTGAACAATTAAAGAATGCTCCTGCCAAAACTTCACTTTGGGATTTACTTCAAACTTCACCAAATTACAACAAAATTCTTCAAATAACCTTAATAAAATTGAAGCTCCTCATAACACAACTCCGAATGATGTGAAAAATCTCATCCAAACAAATAATCTTGAAATTACCTGTAATCAACATGATGCTTTTATAATCATTGCTCGATTTAATAGCTTTGGTGTCAAACACACTCTCATAGATAATGGTTTTTCCCTTAATGTGTGTGGTGAGAGTCTCCTCGATCGATTACATGTTGATAGATAATAAATAATACCTAATTCTATATCTATTCAAGGATTTGATAATTCAACAAAGCAACCACTCGGTGTAATCGCTTTGCCTATTACGATTGGGGTGGGTACTTTGAAAACTCCCATTCATGTCATGCCTTATGATCTTTCATACAATCTTCTTTTAGGTAGACTATGGATTCATGAGATGAATGTAGTGCCTTCAACCCTTCATCATTTAATGAAATATGTCTATAACAATCAACTTTATCAACTTGAAATAGATCCTAAACTTGAAAGTTGCTTGAACCTTGAAAATGGGTTACAAGTCCTCTCAAAACATTGATTCCAACATACAACATAGATCCTCTTGAAATTGAACATAATGATGAAAAATGGCAATCTAAATCCCTTGGTGATGATTTGGGAACCTTAGAATTTATACCCTTGTATATGGGAGAATACATACTCACACAAAATAAATATGAAAAACAAGAACAATGAACCATCATGTCAACACAAAATTCGGACAATATTTCACAAGCATCCACCTCAGCCACTTTAGAATACACATACTCCACAATAACCCTTGATGAACACAATAACAAACAACCACCTAATTCCAAAGTAATGAAAAAATTTTATGGAAAAGGGTATAACATCATGAAATGACTTTGGTATAATGGAAAAGGTTTTGGTGCTTGAGAACAAGGTATCCACAACCCTATAGAGCCTAATACACAAAAAACAACTCATGGTTTTGGTTATTATCATTTGATCAAAATTAACAAGCCTTCCCTCAATATCAATACTATCACACAAGCCTCTTCCAAAACTCTTCTTTATTCACATAAATAAAACTAATTTCTGCCCCTTTCCTTGTAATAGTTGTAGGATCATAGCATTATCACTATTACATGTTTTTCATCCCTTGCAAGGAGCAACATACCATCATCCATTATAGGCTCACCTTTGTCTTGCACTAAGTGGGGGGCATAGAGTTAGATAGCCTTGTCCTTTATGTGTCACTTGTCATTGTCTCTTTCAACTAATCATTAACTTTTCATGAAACTTAGTCTTAAGATTGACTCACATGTGACATACAGTATTTCTTTATCTTTCATTTTCCTTGACATGATGCAGCCTAACTTTGAAACATATGACTTGGCATAGGGTTTTCCGAGTAAGCTCTCATGTATTTTTGTTCTTCTTTCTCTTCTACTTTAAAGCAATTTCTCATAGAACGATGTGTAGCAATTCCTTTAAAGTGGGGGGCATACATTACCATAATTCATTTGCATTCTTGGTTCTTAGTGTAGCCTTGTTGTTTGCATGATGTGTTTGTTAATTTGTGGATGACATTGGGCATGATTTCCTTCATAAGTGGGATCTATCTCAGCATATTACATTCCTCTTGGTGGTTTGATGCAACGCATTGCATCCCCTAAGTTGTGAATATACTATTCTATGATTGGTCCTCTCTTGGAGACATAGACACAATGTTCCTTAAGTGACTTACCTTGCATAAACTTAACAAGACTCCTTTCAAAAAATTTTAACATTACATTTGTTGCATTCTCATTCGACCACCTTGCATAACACAACTTGCATGTCTGTGGTTCCATCCTATTTTTGTTCATGAGTTCTAAGCATATGGAGTTTTGCTTGTTTCATCAAGCTAGAGTAGACAACCATATCCTTTGGCCTTGTGGCACCTTGTTAAAGTTATTAGGAGGTATAACTTTGGCATGGTTGAGTGGGAAGACCAACTAGTGGCATGAATTTCCCCATAACCACTTTTGTATTTTTGAGTGCATACCAACTAGTGTATGTTACTCTTTTCCTTTTTAAGTTTTTGGACCTTCTCACCCCATGGATGACCTGCAAGTCTATGGGCCTAGAGTGAGTACATATTTTACATTCTTGTATTTCTTTTTTCCTTTACTTGGTATTATTTTGTTTCTTGGGGGCTTGGCCTACATGAGGATCTCTCTTGAATGTCTACTTTAGTGTGAGTTTGAGGTAGGCTCATCCTCTCACTAAAGTGGGGGCTAAATGTGCTGTAGAAAAATGGATCCTTAGCTTGAAATGGATTAATTCATGATAAATGGACTTAATGGGGTCTTAATCTAGTGTTTTGGGTCATTTTATGTGCCCACACTAGGTCTTTGACCTTTGCAAATCAAATAACATATGTTTATTAACATCTTGTAAAGGTGTTGTAAAGTATTATAAGATGCTTTCACACTTTTCTAGACTTAATAAAACTATTTATCCCTAATTCAAAATTATAAAACATATTCAAATACATTATCACATCAATCTAGAAGGTTCTTAATTTAAAATAATGATAAATTAGTTTTGTAATGTGTCTTGCACATTCACATTGATTCTTGTGACTTTCTAGGCTATGCCAATCTTATTTTAGTGGTGTAAAGTATATTAATTTACATTTTCACATTGATCTATGTGTCCCAAGCCCTATTTAACACTAATAGGTCTTAATTAACCCACATTGTGCATTCCAAGGGTTTAATTGATCAAACACCTGACAATATAGCATTTTAAACCTTATTTCTTGATTCCTTGGCTTCTTAGGTGTCAGAATGGCCCCTGTGGGACCCATTTTCCATGCATATCGAATCAGTCCCCTCTAGGTGGGACCCATTCACCATGTGTGGTGAATGAGTCCTATTTGGCCCCCATTTTGACCGTTGAGCAAGAAAAAGTGAGATTTAAATTTTATTTTTGCTATATGATGTAGTATAATTGGGTACTAAGGAACATTTTTCTATAAATAAGTTTTTTTAACATCATTTTACATCCATTTATCATATATCAACATCTCTCCACTCATTATTACATTCCTCATTATCCATTCATCATCTCTTTTCTCATTCAAGTCAAGTAATTGAGGGTTTCTCCATTAGAAGTCTTCATGTTAGCATTCTAAATAATTCAAGGGCTGATTCTACATGTATTGTTGTAGACATCAAAGATAAATAATAATTTGAAGGTAATTTATTCCATTGTTGCATGCTTTATTTACTTATTTCATCACTTTGGTTTAATTATCTAAACGGGGTTTGACCAAGGCAAACCCACATGCTTTAACAATCAACAATTTCTCTTCTTGTGTTGTTTGTATGCAGATTTAGGATCATTCAAAGAATAGAATCATTTAAGATTTCATTTCCAAGTTTTTAAAGTCTTCTCTTCATTCAAGTAAAATCATCAAGAAAAAGTCAGTTTTTGACTTGATTTTGATAGAATCTGAAGCAGACACCTATAGAAGGTGAAAGTGCATATTTGAAGGTACAAAATTATCTCACTTTTTAGATCCCTAAAGGAGGAATGATTCACCAAGCATGGCGAATGAGTCCCATTTGAAGGCCTGAAAACCTGATTTCATCAATGTACAACTCCTGATAGTCTGGAACCTTTTCTTAAAAGATTTCATCATAATAGGGACTGATTCACCACAGGTGGAAAATGAGTCCTTTCTAGCTTGAAAAACATCATCATCAACATCTTAGAACTCATTTCCAATCATCTTCATCCTTCTAGATAAGTCTTGTTCAAGTTCATCTATTTCCATTTCATCCTTCTCAAGTTTATATTTTATGCTTGCATATCACAATGTGTTTTCCAACATCTTGCATTTGACTAGTTTTCATTTATTTATCTAAATTTGTAAGCTTTAAAACACATCCACACAAACTTTAACACATCCACATTTGTTTCCCATCCATTACATTTAATCTTTGAATTATGACGAAGTGCATTTTGGCCACTTATTCTCTCTCCTTTTAGGTGAAAAATCCTAGGAGGAGCTAAGAAGGATTTGAGTGCCTAAATCCTTCACTACAAGATGTCAAATTTTTCTAAGAGTTTACAAATCTTTCAAATACACTGTGATTATTAAGATCCCTAAACAACACATTCAAAATATTGCATAAAGCAGTGAGCCAAGATGTCTAACAACTAGTACATGATAAACATGTTCAACTATGTCATTTTTTGCAAATATTTTAGTGGCCACTGTGTGAAGGTTCCCTCTTTCTCTTTCAAACGAAAAAATCCATCTATTTTTTCTTCATAAGCAAGGGGTATGTTACTTGTGACTTTTAAAATGTTTACATTTCCATATCCTATTCCTTTCAAGTTAACTCCATGTACAAAAGATAGGGAGTGAATCCACCAAATGCTCACAACATCACCATCAAATGGATCCAACACCCTAAATTTATCTGCTTCTTTTAGTTTATCAATACATTTCTGCAAAAAAAAAAAAAAAAAACACATTATACTACATAGGTAATGATTACCCTTGTTTTCATAATAAAACAACCATTACTTACTAAAATAGTACTTACATGTGTGTGCTAAACTAATTGCCAAAGGACAATTTCAAAAATAATTGCAATGATCAATCTAAATTACTAAAAAACCAACACTCATAGTAGTGCTTACAATGTTACTATTAGCTTCATTCTAATTAGACACAAAGGCCACAAATATAAACACTACATTACCATGCATGCATACTAGACACATAAGGTTATGACAACAGTATTACACTTAAAAAGGTAGCTAATGCACAAAAATAAAGAATGTAATATGAGAGAACTACTACTAATGCTACAAGGTGAAGGTGAAATACATTGGGATGTACAAAAAAGTGTCATTAAAGCTTGAAACATAACCCCATGCAATAAAAAATCAGAAAAAAAAAATCTAGAAAAATTTAGGAAAAAATTAGATATAAAAAGTTAAAAAATTGTAGAACAAGAGATAAAAAGAATTTTTTAAAAAAATTTGAAAGACAATTCCATAGCCAAGAGATATATAAAACAAATAAAATAAATATTTTAACTAATGTATTGTAAAAAATATTATTTTGTAGTTTATATTCATATCTTTGATTACATTGCATTTCACATATTTCAAACTCAAAGCATTACTTCACATTGCATAACTAATAACTAGATGTTGATAGATGACAAAATTTCAATTACAATATAGTTTTTACAAATTCAACCTAAGTAGTTATGCAATTACTTCACATTGCATAACTAATAAATCGAAGTAGCTGCCAATTGCATTTGCTTGTCATGGCATTCTATGAGACCATATTTCTTTGAGGCATTTTTTGAAATAGTTCACTACCTTGTCTATGCTACCACATTTTCCATACTTGTCTACCAAATAATTTTGTCAAACAGTTTACTACCTTATTGCTATGGCTAAAATACTAAAAAAAGTGCTTTCAAACAAGCTATGGATGCTTGGAAAAAATCTATCAAAATCATAATAGTATGCATGAGACCATAATAGTTTGAGACTCCATAAATCTTTCCCCATCCCTAAATAAAAATTATCACTATTGGACTAACAATGCCTCATTGGCAGAACCCCCATTATAGCCTCATCGATGGCCTGATGAAAGTAGCTCATAACCTAGTATTGGTGTAACAATACCCTATTGGGTTGACTCCTAAGGCACTCTCCCTGATAGAATGAAAAATTCAAGAAAAGTAAGCACATCGCCATACCACATGAACATCGGTGGAACAAATGTTTGCATTCCCCGATGGCCCAATATAACCATGGATTATCAAGTGCATAATGTATATTGGTGGAGTTGGGGTGCATTAGGGTGACATTAATTGGGATCCCACTGATAGACCTAAGGAAATTTGTTCATCAGTGGAGAAGGTGGCTATCAGTGGAAGAAGAACCACAGTATCACCGATACGGTGATAATGATTATTACTAACTGATGTGATGTCCATCTTGAGGTATTGTTGAGGTATTTAAAATATTTTTTTTTCCCCAATGACAAGACTGAAATGAGTAGTGCATTTTAGGGAGCTCTATAATGGTGTCTGATAGTGTAGCTTTTCTATGTAGATATCCATTCATAACAATAAGGGGAAATATGCTATCAGTTAGATATCAATATCAATGCTTGGGAATAAACCTAAAGATGACTACAAATGAAAGCATAAAAATAAAGAATAAAATAGTTTTGCAATAAAGACATTACTAATAAATGAAGGAGCAATTACAGGTTTTAATTCTTGAAGTGAATGAGAGAAGTGTGTGGATTCAGGTGGTGGTGATGATCGTACACTGAGCATTTATGGAAAGGAATGTGAATAAAGCTATTAAATTATTGAGGCATTAATTTCTCAATTCTTCTCTACTATGGAAAAAAATAGGTGTGAAAATGGTGTACAAGACGTGGTGGCTCTGTCACTACAAATTTGATGGAGGTTCATTTCACACTTAAAATGAAGAAACAACTCTCACACTTTTATGGACAACAATTGGTAAAGAGACTGATGGGGTGTTTCCTGTACAACAATGAACAATTAGTGCAATCAATGTAACTAACTCTAGGAAGAGGACTTAGAAACCTCAAGCATAGGTATATAACTAATTTGGACATTTATTCAGTGATAATGGCTTGGGTCTTAGATTTGGGAGAGCTGATTGAAGTTGTGAAAAAGGTGATGAAGGCATTGGTGCATGAGTATTATCTAGAGGGCATGGACTCACTGATGGAATGGGTGATTCAAGGAGTTGGGATGGATATCAATGAGGATGAAGAAATAGAGAAATGTGTACCCTTTGTGAAATGGTTAGAAGGAAAACATAAAGCCAAATGGAGAGAGGGAACAACACATGAATGGAAGGCTTTGAAATTGATTATGGAATTAATAGAGGTTGAGGCGGTGATAGTGAAGGAAAAGGATGAAGTGGAGTGGCTAGAGAAGTTGGAGCAATGACCTCAGAGGAAGAAGAAGAAAAATGGGAACTCTATGGAAACTATGGTGAGTATCTCATCTACAACTCTACAATAAACATAATCCTCTCTCATGAATTTAATTTTTTGGCTATCCGTAGTTAGTTTTTTGGGGTTTTTATAAAACTATGGGCAATGAAAAGGAGTTTTTGGTTTGTAGGGTAGTTAGTAGTTATTTGAAAAACATGGTGAATGTAATTTTGAGTGAAAATTTTGATTATGAAATAGTTGTTAAGGATTGGCAGTAAAGTCATTGCAGATAAACTGTAAATTTTGAAAATAATGAATATATAAAGTCTCTAGCCATACAACTATAATCTCAAAAATATTATAAATAAGGAAATTAATAGTTTGAATGCAATTAATGTATGTCAATTGTCAAACATTAATCTTCTCGAGTTGTCACCTAAACCTGAATTAATAAGTAATAATCACTTACTAGTAATCATGCCTACCCACCAAAGTGGCTCATATAAGTAATAATAACCTCCCACTCCAATACTTTTTTCATGGTCACTGTTAGTATGTAAAAATAAATTTGGAAAGAACAGAGTTGTAGAGATAGAATAGAATCAAGACTCTAAAGAAGCTATTTTCACATTGTAGCTTTCTGATAATCCAACATGACACAAAAGCTTCTAGTGTTTGATTTTTATTCAACACAGAAACAAGAACTGAGCCATGGGATAGAACACTGCAATCAATTTTTTTTTTTTCAAAATAAGTTAGTATACTCAAATGTGAAAGGAGATGAAAGCATAATCAAATAAATGTTTTAAAAGGAGGCCTCCATCTACGTGTAGTGCAGGTGGTAATTGTCTAAATTTTGAAGTTCAATATTGAAATTTTATTTAAAATTGAAATATAAATATCCTTTGTTGATTAGAAGTAACTAGTAGATAAATATAACTAGTTCAAGGTATTCACTATCATGTTTACATGTTCCCTAAGTATCTACTAAAAAAATAAATCTTGCGTAGAATGTATTTATTTCTAACTTGAAGGTCATATTTATAGTCATGGAGAGTTACATGAGGTATAGGTCAAGTCTCTAGTTGATATATAATTGGTGCAAATCTAAGGTGTTAATTTTTCCTGCCCAATAATCTTTATTCCAATCTTTAAATGAAAAAAGATTGAGGCTTATTCTTTGTTGTTCTCATTCAAACCATCTTAACCATATCATACTAATTTTTTTTTGTAGGACTAGAAAATGTAATTTTTGAGAGTCCCACTCAATCTCAAGGCCAAAAACATAACATCTAGCTAAAAATAGGTACAAACCAAAATATTCAAATAGTACAGTGACATCTTAACAAAACCCTAAATACTTAAATACTTCCATGGTTTTTTGTTGATGTAATTAAATTATCACAGATGATTTAAAAGGTCAAAGGGCCTTCATTTTTCTTGTAAGCTATAAGCCCTAAAAACAAGTCAGTCAATCATCAAGGTAAATACATGATTGGAACATGGGTGAGGTAATAGTCACCAAGGTGATTACATGATTGGAACACCTGTGAGGTATCAAAAGGAACAAGTGTGAGGTAACAAAAGGAATTATACCTTTTTCCTCATCACCCGAATCAAGATTTGAGGCAAGTGAAGGAATGCAGCCTACTCACTGCTTCTACACAACAAACTTTAATCTATACTTTCTTTATAAATGTTCTAAAAAAGAATGTCATATGACCACCAAAATAATTTCAACTATCACAATTATATGATTTTTCATCAATACCATCTCATCACAAAACCATTGGTTATAATTTAATCTTGGCTGAGGAAATACATACTCAGTACATCCTCTTCAATACAAGGAAGATGAGCTTAGTCACTTGTTCGATCCAATATGTACTCCACAACCTCTCTCTTCCTAGCAAGTAACACCCCTTGAGTTCTCTTAATGGACCCTTCTTCCCATCAAGCTTCAATATGATGGAAAGTTTTTCATGCAAATAAATTTGGCTTTGAACAAATCATCACAAAAAAATCTAATTCAAACAATCAATTGATTCACAAAACTCTTCCAAATCACTCCTTTGCAAAAACTCTTCAACTCATCTAGTATGTCTGTAGACCCAGATTTTTGACTTTATCTCATAATGAACCACACAACAATCAATCTATCTACTCTTTTAGACAACATTTAAGGAAAACTATAACACCTTCAAAACCATCATGGGTCACTTTGGACCATCTCACACAATTTACCTATAAACAACATTGTCATAATAGACCAATTAGGTCTCTATTTCAAAGGAGGTACCTCAAATTCTTTCCTCAAACTCCAAACAACCACTCAGATATTCTTACCAGTCAACATAGGGCCCTAATCAATAATTTTTAGATGGGAAAACTCTCATCTAACCTCTGTAACTAAAAACCCTCACTTTACACTAGATTGGGGTAGGGTTTATTAAAAAATGACATTACCAACCTCTCATAGCTCTGCCACTACCTCCAACACTCTTCATTATTCCTACACATGCTTACAATATGAATTGGTCAATCATGACCTTATTAATGACTTCTAGACTCAAAACTCATACTTACCTAAGACCTCCATGAATCAACATTTCACAAATACCTTGCTGCTCTTGCACCAATTTTTAAATGTTTAATTCAAGAAGAAATAAAGCTATTCAAATATAAAATTCAAAATAAAATACATTTTTACATTTATGTATTGGTATTGCAAACTCTTTTATGAAGGATTAGACTAGAGTTGTCCTAATTGGTGCCTCTAGATTCTAGGTTAGAATCTTACAATAATTAAATAGTGTACATACCAGCCTCCACTTTATTGCCACAACCACCTTTGTTACTATTTTCCCCCTCAATCCATCACAGTACCATTTCTAGGTGTCACCCAAAGGTCTCTAGCAGATGATAAGGTGTAATTAGCAAGAGGGGTGTATACCTCTATCCCAACCATAGAAGTTTTCTATGGTCAGGTAAAACCCCACCTTGAAACCCCAAGCCATATAAAATTTATTTTACAAAAAATACATTTAGGAATATAGGAAAATATAACTCTAAAAAATTGAAAACACCAAATAATAGCTATAGGAAAAACTAGCTTAAGTAGACAATATATGCAAGATGTGGAATCATAGACAAAACAACTGAATTGTTTGACAAAATGCCTCAAAGAGATGTCATCTCATGGAATGAAATGATTGATTGAAAAATGTGCAAAAAATGGATTATGCAAGGAACCTCTCAAAATCTTTCAATTAAAGAAGCACTCTGGAAAACATCCTAACATTGTAAGCTTTTCTTGGGTTCTAGGTGCATACAACCATACAGGTTTAGTGGATGAGGGCTGCACATACTTCACATGTCCGTAACCCTTATTGCATTAAAATTTACATATATAGTTGATCATTAGGTGTGCATGGTTGATCAACCATTCATATTTTTAGTTGGATCCTAAAAATGTTGCAACTTATTTCTTCTCTAAAACATATGTATAAGGTTCAAATAGTAAAGAGATTTATGAAAGACAGAGGAATTAAAAAGATACCTGGATGTTATAGTTGGATGTACTCTGGTAGACATATATGCAAGATGTGGAATCATAGATAAAACAACTGAATTGTTTGGAAGCTTGCCTCAAAGAGATGTCATCTCATGGAATGAAATGATTGATTGCAAAATGTACAAAAAATGGATTTTGTATGGAAACTCTCAAAATATTTTCCCAAATTTGAAGATCTATAATGTTTAAGGTACTTTTTTCCCAAAATATCCAAACACATTTTCTACCCATGCCCTATTGTTATTTATCACCATTTTTCTTCAATTTCCTAGATCTAAACCAAATCATGATGATCAAAAAATCAATCCCAATCTTCTAAGTACACTTGTCTTCATGTTGGGTTGTTTTAAACAAGATTTGATTAAGTTTGAAACACCCATTCATCTCTATTTGGTTCCAAATTTTTTTTCCATATCATCTGAAACAAAACCCCTGAACTCCATCTACTTCATTCTAACAGAAATGGGTAGAAGACTTTACACGCCAAGGGTTCATCATGTAAGGAAAGAATATAGATTTAGAACACATCCCTAATGTCAAAAATCAGAGAAGAATGCATATATGACTTTAAATTTTACAATTACAAACCATTAAGATGCACATGAAGGAAATAACATAATAGAGAGATAAACTCAAAATACACTTGCACTAGATTTATGTGGGAAAACCCTTATGGGAGAAAATCCCACCACACCAAATAAGATCACTTGTATTACAATAAACAAAATTACAAACAGGTTACAAACTCCTCTTTCAGATGTCAATATTACAACAACAATATTTACTTGACCAATCTCATACAAAATATCACAGTTACAATGCTTTCTTCCATCATACAATGAAATTCACTTACTGATCAAATCAACCATCCAACCACTGAATCATCAAACTATCGAACCATCGAAAATTTTCATAGTTCCTATACGTTGCAATGTATAGCAACAACAAATAACAATTCATTCAAATTCCTCTACAGAGAAACTGTTGAACTCCTCAAGAATTCAAATAGCCTCCTTCCAAGTCAGCTACATCCTCCAATTAATGGCTCACAACTCAACAAAATAACAAGCCCATTCTTTTCTCCTTTATATCGTGCTACCATTGTACATTCAATAGGCTCCCACTGGGTGGTAGTTTACTGTGCTACTGCCAGATAGGTCAACAACACCCAAGGTATAGTAGTAACAATAGTACCACTAGACAATCTGCATAAATTTATAGTATGGCAGTAACACACTACACTACTGCTACACACCCAGTGACCTCTTGTGGCATGGTGCTAACACACCGCACTACCGCTAGAAATTCGGCAAGCTCCTGTGGTATGGTGGTAACTGCGCCACCGCAGCCCAAAGAAAGGATACTCATGGTATGGCGGTATCCACCACTCTACTGCTACATAGTTGAGATGTGCCCATGGTATGGCGATAACCACACCACCGCAGCCTAGTGTAAAGACACTTGTGGTATAGAGGTAAAGGCATAATTAGAGTACTTATGAAAACTTTTCTCCTTGGTGATAGAACTAGGGTCTCTACTAGTGAGTTTGAGGCACATATTCTCAACAATCTCCCACTTGACAAAGAACTCACTGAACCCTCTTCAATACTTGAAGTAACTGAATATTATGGACCCTAAGGCCCATCAAATTTGCACACCATCTGAACTTGTCCATGCTCACTTGCTTTGTCAAAGCATCAACAACATTCTTTATAGTATCCACCTTTTCCAAACATATCTTTCCATCTTCAACCATATATTGTACAAAATGGTACTACACATCAATATGTTTCATCCTAACATGGAAAGTAGGAATTTTCACTAGACAAATGGCACTCTGACTACCACAACAAATAATAATATTCCTTGCATCAAAACCAATATCAGAACATAATATTCTAAGCCAAATGGCTTCCTTACAGGTGTGAGTTGCTACCATGAACTTAGTGTTGATGATATTTTCTGCACAACAACTCAGACAAAATATGAAATCCTATCTCTTTTGAAAGGTAAATCTCTATCAGTAGGCCTCAAGAGATAACCCCAAGGTCCCTAATGTCAGGTCTTGACAATGCATAAAAAACTCAGTGATAAATGTGAAAATGTTGGTAATCACAAAGGGACCTTACTACAAGGAAATACTGAATCTTTAACTTATCAGATCTAGCAATGTAATGATACTTCAATCCTAAATCTAACCCAAATGATAAATAAATAATAAAATATTAGGGTTTTGAAGATATTACTAAATTTAACTACTCCTAAGATTAACAATGCAAATGATGAAATACTTGAAATGGACCAATCCCTCATAAAATAATTCTTGCTTAACCTAAATAAATCTGCAATCTCATAGAAACAGTGCAATCTTCTAAGGTATTAAGATTTTTAGATCATGAACATTCATCTAAGACAACCTAATTGCAATTGAAATGGATAAACTTCACAATTGAACTAAGCACAATAAATATAAGGTCCAGGCTAACTTTGCAAAGCAACTAATGATCAACTAGCTGCAAAAAGTATGGACTAGGGATTGCTACAAACACTTCAAGCATCAAACCATGAACACCATTTAATAAGATATAAATCTAAATCTAACATATATCTAATGACCTTTAGAAATTTCAAAAGATAGAATCACAAGAACCATGCAAGATAAGTCAACACAAAAGAGATCACTAGAAAATCACAATGTCTTCAATTGTATTGAATCACCGAATGTCATCAACAATTCCAATGTTCTATGTTACAACATTTGCTCAGAATGAACTAACTTCTAACTCTATTCTACTACCTAATTCACTCTTGTATTATCTGTCTATGTATTCTATCTTACAAATGATGCCAAATGCCAAATTTATATAAAATACCCAAAGCATGTCAGCCTAGCTAGGGTTTACAATCATAAAATAGCCACAAAGCAGGTTGGCCCAATTAATGTTTACAATAATAAATGGCCAAAAAATAGGTTGGCCAAGGAGAATTCAAAATGAGATAAAATTGCATTAAATGCATGAACTCAATCCAGGTTAGCCTAGAATCTCCAATATAATTCGAACCAATACATGTGAAGGAAAGCACAAATTTCAATGCAACCCTGTATTAACTGCTTCTTCCTATATTTATCTATTTGATCTTGCACACTTAAGAAGATTCCATCTAAGTTAGCAAAGAGTGGTGTAACCAACACTCTGAATTTCCTTTAATCGAATTAATTTTATCTCCAGAACTTCCTTGATGACCTGGTGAAATTTAGCCTGCACTCAGTAAAAACCAGCATCAATATCCATCATGACATGAATATCAGAATTAGCCCATAATCAATAATGTATTCATCATCCAAATAAACCAAAGGAATGATCAAAATCAACCTAGCAATATCGTTAAAGCACAATTTCATGGTTCAGGATTTCAAGCCCTCCACGAAATCTAGGCTAGAAGGGAAACTTTAGAAAAATCCAGTCCAGGTGGATTCTAGTGGAATAAACATGAAATCAACAATAGATTATCAAAATGAAGGAAGTATGCATAAATAATTATGTAATTTATCAGTTAAAAGCATGGAATGTTAAACATTTATCATTAAATTCATCCAATTCACCCAATCTCCAAGTTCCACAGCACTTCCTAGAAAATCTAGAAAAATTCAGCTGGACTGGAATTTTGCGAAAATAACAATACCGCATGAACTTTGGGGAAACAAGGGGAAGATGAAGAAATTGGGAAAATTTAGGATCGACAAAAATCTGTGAAGAAGGCAGGATTCTAGATTTTCAACACGTTATGGGAAAATGGAGAGGGTCAGGAAAAGTGGGAAAATCTGCCAGTGCAGGAAAATACAGAAGTTGAAAGAACACATGAATATCAACATTCTCTCATGATTTCATTCAAATTGATTGAATGATCAAAAATTTGAGGAGTTAGGGCATGGAACCAGTTTAACTTGAGCCTCCTACAGACCTTCCTTGAATTCTAGGCTCACTTGAAAGGAAATTAAGATGAAATGGTGATGCCCTAGGCACGAAACCCTAAATTTTAACCATTAACGCATAGAGCAAGCCACGAAATTCCCAAACACACAAGAATTCAAACTCCAAGAAAATATAAAATTCCAAAGCACTACTTACAACCATCAATCAAAAGCAAGACAACATGTACATACCATTTGATGGAGTGGAAATCAATCTCATAAATAACAAATGACAATTTATTGGTGCTCAACAAAGAACAACAATGATAATGCCTAGGAAAACATCACCAAATACAACAATTTAGAGGTTTAGTATGCCAAACTCATCCAAGCACCACAAGATCAAATATCTCAACTCAACAGGATGCCAAATGATAAAGCACAATAGAAAAAATCCCTAAAAATCAATTAAATTCAAAAACTCGACGGCAAGAGAAAAATTTAGAAAAATACAGCCCACGCGGAATTCCATGAAGACCCAAATTCTCTGAACTATAGTGTAAAGTAGGTTGAGCCAAAATTTAAGTGGGATCTAGGAAAATATAGACGGGGCAGAAAATACTGAAATAGAGCCAAAACCCGAACTTTGCTTAAAACTTAATATTTTCAATATGCAACTTGGGGAAAACACTTGAGCAAGCAAGATAAACATTTTAGGCACATGCCAAGTCAATGCAAATCCTCAAAATTAAAGGGCCAAAACAACAAGAGTGGAAGCAAAAGAGGGTCCTTACTTTTAGCACGGCGTGTTTGCGAAAACTACACAACAAATGGCGACTCTACTGGGGAAATTATCAAAGCATTTGATGATGAACAAGAATCACGAACGCAGAATCTCTGGTTTTGATCTCATTATCAAAAAAAAAATCAAAATGCAAGATCAAAGAATCAGAACCAAAGGCAGGATTGAACCTTCGATAGACTGAAAATCCAAGTGTGTGCACATGAGTTCATTTCCTTCCTTGAGCTACTGCATAAACCAAGTTCAATTAGGTCAGGCTACATAAAGATTCTAACTCCAAAAGCAACCTGGATAGAGCCTCGCTGCCAGTTAGGCATCTATAGCCCTGACGAGGTTATCATTGTGACCCTCCCAAACATAGCTCTATTGCCAGCCAGGTGTCTATAGCCCCAATAGAGATATTCAGATACCCCTGATAAGTTGAATTCATTTGATTTTCAATATTTTCTCTTTTCTTCTTTTTGATATTTCTTTTCTTTTCATTTTTTCATTTCAACCTATGAACATTGAAGTTCACACTCAGGGTCAAGAACCACAGTGACACTGAAGCAAAAATAATATTTTTCACCTAACAAGACTTCACAAAGATCTCACAACAACCTTAGGATTCTTAAGATGTATAAAAGATATAAGATTTTAGAATACTTCAAATTCAAATCAAACCAGTGACACATCCTCTTTAAATCAAACATTTAGACTGCATGATGATAACAAAGACCTCAACCATCCATTCAGGACACATGATTAAATTTTATCAAGGAAATACTCAGAAAATTCCCAGATAAAAGAATATTTGCCATGCAGGTGCAACACGTCCAAAAGAAAACAAGAAGACCTCCAAAGCAAAAGTAGAGAAAAAACACACCAAACCAAAAGCAAACTTACACTAACCAAAAAAAAGAAAGTAGATAAAATAGAAAGGAAACCTAATCTAACCAAAGCAAAGAAAAGAAAAGCAGAAAAGAAACCTAATCTCACTTTGTACATGAAAAGAGTTGAGAACAACTCAAGACTAGAAATAATGCTTCAAATACTGCCCATTGACAGGCAGTGGGATATCCTCCCTAGTGAGAGTTTTCAAGAGCAAAGCATTATCTCCCAGGATCTCTAAAATTTGGTAAGGGCCAAGCCAAAGTTTGTCAAATTTTCCATGCTCCCCCTTATGATCATGGGCTTTATCCCAGTATAAAACCAAGTCAGAAATCCTAAAGGATTTTATCTTGGCTCTTTTATCAAACCACCTTTTAACTACAACCTGATGTTTGGCAAAATTTTCTAAGGCTTCATCTCTTCTTTCTTCAAGGTGCAACAACTCCTGTAGGAGGGCCTCACATTTATTTTCTTTATCATAATACTCATTAATGAACTATAGAGTTGGGACCCTCAATTGAATTGGAAATATTGGTTCTTGGCCATACAAAAGATGATAAGGGGAGGTCCCTATGGAAGTCTTTTGTCTTGTATGATCTGCCCATAGAGAGAATCTAAGTAGAGTGTGCCAATCCTTGGGATTCTTTTCTAGTAACTTATGGATGACTGTTAAGAGGTTCTTATTGGAAGACTTAGCCAAACCATTACCTTGTGGATAGTAATTAGATACAAACTTTATTATGATCCCATGATCAAAGGCCCAATTAGAAAATTTCAATGATGAAAATGTAGGACCATTATCACAGACAAAAGATAAAGGACATCCAAAGCGATTGATAATACCTGATTCAATGAAATCTATTACCACTTCAGAAGTACACTATTTGCATGCAAGAGCCTCAGTCCATCATGTAAAGTAATTAGTAATGGTGAGAATATACTTGTGGCCTGTAGAAGAAGGTGGATTGATGGGACCTATGAAGTCCATCCCCCACTATGCAAAAGGTTTTACCTCAAAGACCGGTTGAAGTGGAAGAGCTGCATACTTTTCTCTGGTTGCTGCAGTCTGGCACACATGGAAAGTTCTGACATGACTGTGTGTCCTTGAGCAACGTAGGTCAATAATAACCAACCCTAAGAATCTGATTTGTAGTGGCATGTGTAGATCCATGGCTAGTACCATATCTATCATGAAATTTAGCCATGACTCTCTCAGCTTCCTGTCTTCCTAAGCACCTTAGGTAGATACCTTCATGATTTTTCTTATATAGAACAACCCCCTTCAGCATGAAACTAGCACTCCTCAAACATAATCCCCTTCTCTGTACTGCATTAAAATGGTTAGGACACCTTTGAGTTGGGAGATAATGAACAATATCATCATACCACTCTCCAGGAGAAACATCTTCTAGATTGTAATGTTGGGCTATGAGATTAGGACCCATTTATGCTATTTTCCTTGTAAGTCCTTGCCCTCTTACCAGTTTCATGGGTTGAATCTCAAAATTGTATTCTTGTAACATGGTTACCCATTTAGCTCTGCACTCTCCTAGCTTAGTTTGCATCAACAACAGCTTGACTGCAGGATCAGGAACTATTGCAAAGACCTTCTTTCTGATGATATAGTGTCTAAATTTCTTCACAGCCCTAACTACGGTAGAATCCTGCTTCTCCACACTTGGGTACCTTAGTTCAATATCTTTCAATGGTGTACTCATAAATGCTATGGGGTGTTCATTTCCTTGATTATGACTTTTGAGTTAACATAGCAGCACATGAGTGATCAGAAGCAAATGAATATATATAGAATGGCTTATTATAGTCTGGACTCACCAAAACTGGAGCTTCAGCAATAGTCCTTTTTATCTCTGCAAATGTTTCCTTAGCTTCTACACTCCATTCAACTTTGGCTTCTTGCTTTAACATTGCATTCAATGGCTTGACTATTTCTACAAATCTAGTGATGAACCTCCTTCTTGCTAGCAGGTGGAGGGATCTTGAGTATAGCTTCCACTCGTTCTAGATAAATGGAAATTCCTTTCCTAGAGATAACATGTCCCAAAAAATTTCCCTCTATAACCCCAAAGATGTATTTCTTTTGATTGAGAGATATAGCTAATTCCTTGCACTTCTGAAACACCTTACACAAATCTTCTATATGATCACCTCTCTTCTTGGAAAATACTATCAAGTCATCCATGTAAATGATTACGCACTTACCAATTATGTCCTTAAACGCAATGTGCATAGCCCTTTGAAATGTGGCCCCAACATTAATCAAACTAAAGGGCATTCTTCTGTAGGAAAAATTTCCCCACTTGGTGGTGAAAGCAATTTTATGCCTGTCTTCATACTACACCATAACTTGATTGTACCATGAGTAGCCATCCAGAAAGGACATCATTTGAGAACCATTGATAATCTGAAGTACTTCATCCAGTGAAGGTACTAGATAATTATCCTTTTCTAATGCTCTGTTGAGGTTTCTAAAATCCACACACAACCTGATTTCACCATTCTTCTTTTGCACTAGGACCAAGTTTTCCACCCAGGTGGAGTGTCTGACTGGGAATATGATCCTTGCAGACAACAAATTCTACACTTCCTCTGAATTATGGGTTCCAGTAGACCATTGATTGGCCTTTACCTCTACCTGAAAGGTTTTACTCCTAGATTGAGAGGGACATTGAGAGTTATGATTGATGTGTCATAGGTCTTCAAATCCTTGTAACTCCAAGCTATCACATCCTGATATCTATGTAATACATCAATTACTCCTTTCCTCTCTTCTGGAGTACATAGTTTACTAATGAATAAATTCTTGACATTCTCCTAAGTGCCCATATTATACTTTTCGCATTGTCCACTGATGGACTCCTTGGCATCTTGTTCTTGATCTCTGACCTTATCTAGATAAAAAATCCTCTCTAATTGCACCATTCCCCTAGGAATAGTATTGGTCTTCAGATTAATTACCCCTTCCAAATCCATTTCTGCTTCCTGAAGTTTGGTTTCATTTATAATCTGTGAAGCAAAGACATTTGATCTTGAGATAAAATCTAGATATGCTTATCATCTTTAAATACCTAGAAGTTGGTGACATTGTCAGGTATTGAAGGTACTAGAGTCAGTTCCACCATAAAATTCTTCAATCTAGAAAGAGATAGGGGTTGCAATGTACTAGCTTCCTGAGCAAGGGAATCAACTATTTGGTTTTTACTTTGTGGGATCAACTAAATGTTGAAGGCATCAAAACCTTCAATAAGGTCCCATACTCTATGTCTATAATTGGTCATCCTTTTGTCATGACAAAAGTATTGTCTCCTAACTTGATTAACCACTAACTCAGAATCTATGAAAACTTACAAAATCTTAACCTTTTTCTTTAGTGCCATTAACAATCCATGGAACAAAGCCTTGTATTCTGCTACATTATTCGTGCAATGAAATTGAAGTTTATGAGTAGCAAAATTTTTTTTACCTCTTGGAATGATTAGCTCAAATCATGCTCCACCTCCTTGCTTTGATTTGGATCCATCAAATCTTAAAGTCCAATAGCCAACAACTGCAGAATTCCTTGTTGTTTCTCTTGCACTGTTACTGCTGGAAGGTTCTTCAAAAAACATCACTTTCTTTCCTTTAGGGTCCTCTTGAACATTCTGGATATTAATTTTGACTACTAGAGTGGGGTTTATACACTTCTGCACTTGTTCCACTATAGTCTGGCATAAGCAACAATCCAATTCAAAATGGGAGGCATTATGGACCCTGCACCAATTTGGAAAAATAAAATATTTGAAATTCATTTCCCTACCCAACTGAATCTGATTCTCAATGCACTTATGAATGAATTCCTAGAAATTATCTAGTAAACCGAGCTGACTATCTTTAATATCATCTTCATTTTCAACTGGTTCCACCAAGGCTTCTGTACTTTTGCATTCTGTTGTAAGGTCAACAGGCATTGTGTGGAACATAAGGACTTCCTCTACATCTAAATCCACAAAAGGGGTTGCAAGCACATAATTACCCATACTTATTTCTGATATCATAATTTCATTGGAGGTATTTTGATATTCTGTAATCATGTATCTCATCCTGGGATATCTTTCAATCCTAATCTAGTGTGGCACTCCCTTCTAGGGAAGCCACATATGAGAGTGATCAGTTGATACATATCCATTTAAGGCCCTGGTAAAGTCTCTTCCCAAGATCAGACTGTAAGCATCAGGTATATCAGCCACTTTTATATTAATAACCTGTTGAATCTTAGGATCAGAAGCAACCTGCATATGAATCATATTCAACTCCCCTACAACATTAACTTCAGTCCTATCTATTATGCCTTGCATAACCACCCCATTTCAAACTTGATTAAAATGGGTCCCTCCTTTCTGTTTTGTTTTCCTTTGGTTTTGTGTTCTGTGCCTTAGGAGTTTTTCTTTCTTTGGGTGCTTGTTCTTTGTTCTGGCAAATGTGGAACCGGGACCGAAATTGAACCTTGAAATTTCTTCCAAGTTTTGGTTTTCATTCCGTTCCCGGTCCCAATTCCACCCATGTGTTTTTTTTCCTTTGTTCCTTGCATTTGGTCGTGGGGTGTTTTATCCCCTTCTTTTTCTTCTTTCTCATATTTTTTCCTCATTGTCTCTTTGTATGTTGTCGAAGGCAGAGTTGGGATGGAAATTGAACCTATAACTTGGAAAAGTTTCAGGGTCAGGTTTTGTTCCACCTCCACCCTTGTCGGGGTCCGCTTAGGATTAGTTTTTGTTTTGATCCCACTTGCGTTCATTTTTTTGTTGCTTGTGTTTGGTCTCTTTTACGGGGCCGGGTTTGGGAAGGATTTGGGATATGGAGTTGTTACCAAATTCAGTTTCCTCATTTGGTTCTGACTTCGCCCCCGCCCTGCTGTGAGTTCCCAGGTTTCTTTTCTTTTGCGGACATGGAACTAGAATGGGGATTGAACTTTGGGACATTGGTCACTTCTAGGTTTCTTTCTAGTCCCGACTCTGGTTCTGATCACTTGGTCTAGTGGTTGAGTTTTGGCTCTATTTATTTTCTTCCTTGCGGGGTCAGAGCTGGAACGGTGCGATGAATTGAAAGTTAACAAATTGTCTTATGACCAGTTCTCATTTTGACTCTGGTCCCAGTTTCAATTTCATTCTGGTTCCCATCTTGGCGGTATTAAAGGTAAGTGTTGTTCCTAGTTTTGATTTGGTCCTGCCTCTACCAAAGTTGAGTTTTTGCTAAGTGTGAGAATGGAAAAGGTGTGAAAGGTAATACGAAGAATGATATTTTCCATGCTTTTAGAGGACTGATGAGGGATTTTTTTTGCATGGTTAAAGCAGGTTAGGAACATCAGATGCTGCTTCTCAAAGGGGTCAACTTGTAGAAAGATCTAGACAAAGAAGAAGAAGTTGCGAGTCTTAATGACAGATGGGACGTCTACTAGAAAAAGTAGATCAATATTAATGACAATGCTTCAGAACTTTCAAAGCAACTCTACAAAAAGGTCTTAAGGTCAGGGATTAGGGTTGTGAGTGAATGATGGTGGTTGTAAACAATCTAGAGACCATGCTTGAGGGAGATCTTTCACTGACATGAACAGAGTATATGCATTTAATGCATGATTGACTTTGTTCCAAATTCTTATAGGGCCGACGTGTTCTAGAACTGACTCATTTTTGTAAACCCTAAAATGGGGGCCAACACATTTTTTGATGCTCGTGTATAAATATGGCACTTTTTCCTCTTTGTAAAAAAAAAAGGAGAGCTTGATCTTCATCTTGATCTTCTTCCTTTTGGTTAAGAATTAGCAAGTTAGGGTTAGAAGGTAAAAAAACTCGATAGTAGAAGTAAAGTAGGAGTTAAGTTCAGTAGGAGGAGGTGATGTATCTTCTAGACTTTTCTTAGTATAGATGGAGATAATTCGAAGACATGGGTTTTCTATAGACTGGTGATCTTGCAAGATTTGTAAATGTTGTTTATCTATTTCATTAACAGTAGAAGCAACCATATTTAAATCTACTTCATATTGTGCTCCAAAATGGTATTTATCTTGGGTTAATCATTTGATTTGAAAACTTTCAAGAAATGGAATTTTATCTTATGTTTTATTTAAATGATGATTTCCAATCTACTATTGAAGTTTGCACTGTGAATGAATGAAATTGTGTATTAATTACAAGTTAATTTTATTCTGTAGTTTTAGTAACTTAAGAATTTCTTGGAAGGCAACAATTTTGATTAGTTGGATGAATCAACATTCTCATCAGTTTAAAAGCTTTGATGTTGGTTCACAACATTGTTGTTTCACAAAGTGGTCAATATGGTTGTAATGTTCAAGGGGTATGCTAGTTTTAAGCTTCTAGATTGTTATAAGATCAAACATATATTTAAACCTACTTTAACCAGTGGTTTTAAACAAATAGAAAAAGATAGATTAAAGCTTTTAAACTGACGAGAATGTTGATTCATCCAACTAATCAAACTTGTTGCCTTCCAAGAAATTCTTAAGTTACTAAAACTACAGAATAAAATTAACTTGTAATTAATACACAGTTTCATTCATTCATAGTGCAAACTTCAATAGTAGATTGCAAATCATCATTTAAATAAAACATAAGATAAAATTTCATTTCTTGAAAGCTTTCAAATCAATAGGAGTAATACCCAAAGCTCGACAGACACCAAAAGGTATTACATTGGTGGAAGCACCTAAATCCAACAAAAAGTTATGCAAGTTCTTACCAAATATACAGATAGAGATTAGGAATGGAGGAGTATCCATTTTCCATTGAAATGAAATTTTATCTTGGGTTAATCATTTGACTTTAAAGCTTTCAAGAAATGAAATTTTATCTTATGTTTTATTTAAATGATGATTTACAATCTACTATTGAAGTTTGCACTGTGAATGAAAGAAACTGTGTATTAATTACAAGTTAATTTTCAACATTCTTGTCAGTTTAAAAGCTTTAATCTATCTTTTTCTATTTCTTTAAAACCACGGTTAAAGTAGGTTTAAATATATGTTTGATCTTATAACAATCTAGAAGCTTAAAACTAGCAGAACCCTTGAACATTACAACCATATTGACCACTTCGTGAAACAACAATGTTGTGAACCAACATCAAAGACCTTGGGAGGTGATCAGTTTGATTAGTGATTATCTTTTTCAGGAGAGGTGAGATACTTTCATTTTTATCTTACCTGCATGTTGTGGGTTTATTTGGAAACATCAACACTATCCAGTTGAGTAACTTTCTTTTGGGAATCAATAGGAGTAATACCCAAAGCTCGATAGACACCAAAAGGTATTACATTGGTGGAAGCACCTAAATCCAACAAAAAGTTATGCAAGTTCTTACCAAATATACATATAGAGATTAGGAATGGAGGAGTATCCATTTTCCATATTGACTCCCTATAACTTTCTTTTGGGAATTAATAGGAGTAATACCCAAAGCTTGACAGACACCAAAAGGTATTACATTGGTGGAAGCACCTAAATCCAACAAAAAGTTATGCAAGTTCTTACCAAATATACATATAGAGACTAGGAATGGAGGAGTATCCATTTTCCATTGAAATAGAGTCATATGAGTATCCACCTGAGCAACCTAAGTCCTATCTTTCTCTTTTCCCTTATCTCCAAGAGGCACATGAACTTGATTATGAATCTAGTTTTTCCTTCCTACTGTTTGAGAGCTAGATGCTCTATTGATACTTTCACTAACTGATCTATCTTGTGATATGGAATTTGCATTGTAAGCTCCTAGAACTACATTCCTAATGGTTGGAACTCTCAATAATTCAAATGCAGAGAGGATTACCTTTAGCTTCTTGAGTTCTTCTACAACATAGATGGCCAGTTGTTCCTCACTCAGATTAGTTGGAGTCTCTTTTGGGTATTCCACCACCCTATCTTTTCTTGCTTCAACACTCTTTCCTTTTGATGGATCAATTTTTCCTTGATCTTTAGATAAATACTGCCTCGACACCGGAGGATATGGTGGATTATTGCTAGCATTAGAATCTAGAGGCGTTGTGAAGTTGCTTGGTGGGATGGAGGTGGTGAAGGGGCCTCCAGCCTATGGATGTCTATGTGGTAGGTCCCTCAAATAATATTTCTTGATAGGCCTCTGGAAGGTCTACACCTTTTCAAAATAAGCTTCTTCTTCATCCATGGGACCATTGTCATTCACTGGATTTTCAGCAAACAACTGTGTAATCTCATCTCCATTGCACACTTGATATGCCTTTTCCTTGAGCTGGTCTAATTCTTCTTCAGGTACATTTTCCTTGCTTAGTGGAAAAGGAGCATGATTCAGTACTAACACTAATGAATCATAGGGAGTAGATGGTACCATTTCCTGACCACTTGCATTGTTCTCCACCTCACACTAAAAAATTGAAGCTATTGTCTGGAACTCTTGACAGTCTAACTCAAAATGTTGACTTGTTTTATGGAGCCTACACCATCCTGATAATGCAACCTTAGCTAAATATACACCATTTGGAGGTTTCTCTTGGTTGAGTGGCTGATTGACTAGCTAATCCAACGGGGTAGGTACTCCTCCATTATTAGAACTAGTATTCCAAGTCCTATCCTATTTGGGTGGCTGTCTCTTATCGAATCCTTGTCCACCAACTTGCCCTTGGTCAAAGTTATGGCCTGCGGATTGTCCTTTATCATAATTCTATCCTCTGTCATTATTATATACTTTGTCACTATTATATCCTCTATCACTGTTATATCCTCTGTCAGGATGTTTCCCCCTATCAAAATGTTTCCCTTGTTGATTTTCTCTACTATAATTAGATTGCATATTTCTCCAAGCAGCTTGCAACTGACTATTCTGGTTCCTCAAATAAGTCACCTCCATATTCAACTTCTTCACTTGTTTAGACAATTCATCTAGTCTCTCCTTGTTAGAATTTCTATATGGAGGCTGGTTTGAATTATTTTGGGGATATCCTATTGTAGTATCGATATTCAATGACTGGTTCAAGACTTCAGAATTCTACATATATGGGGGATAGCTAGCATGAGATTGTGGATGCAGAGGCTGATTTTCATGTTGTTGGGGATAGCTAACTACAGGTGGCACTAGAATTACTGGAGGCCCTGAGTGAGGGACTAGAGGAAATTGAGGTATTGAATTCATGATGGGAGTGTGATTAGCAAGAGCCTGGTTGAGAGCTAGGACTTTTCCAGGGTGAGCAGCTTGTCCAGGGTGAGCAGTGGGTCCTAGTGATGGTAAAGGGACAAACAAGTGTTGCCTTAAAGTAGTGCTAACCTTCACAACCTCAACATATGCATCAATTAAGGAATTAGGAGGGTTGTTTCTCCATTTCATGAAGGTGGCTATCAGACTATCAAGTCCTTCATAATAAACTTCTAAAGCAGTACGCTCATCAACAACATAAGGGGCCTTCAGTCTATTATAGGCACGATGAAACCAATTGTTGAAGAACCCTATAGGCTCATGGAATTCTCTCTTAACATTAGTGAACTGATGGTAGAGCTCACTAGGACTAATGGGAATCATAAACTTCTACAAGAATACAATCTCCAATTCATTCCAATTCTGGATGGACCCAACAGGAAAATGTTTGCACCAATAGAATGCATCCTCTCCTAGGGAATAAGGATAGAGCCTACATGCTACATCCTCATGATTGATTCCTCTATCCTTAAGGATAGTCTGAAAGATCCTGATGTGTTCCTCAGCAGTTCTATTGGGATCATTAATATGGAACTTTGAACAGAAGTGCTTAGGGTTCTTGGGCATGACATTGTAATTGGTGAAAGTCAATGGAGATGGGTTGTTAGCCAGGAAAGCCATTGGCGGAGGTGGGAGTGGTAATGGCTGATTTATGGCTGGCTAAGGTTGTTGGATGGGAATGTCCTCAGACTCAGACTCAGATGAACTTGATGAAGACAAGAATGATGGAGATGATGGAGGTGGTTGGGTGGATGATGATTCTCCCCTTCTACCAGTCCTTATTGACCTAGTAGGGGCTGGTAATTCTTGAAAATCCTCCTCTCCTAGAGTAGATCCGATTCTTCTTCTGAATCTTTCAGGAGAGATGGCAAATAGAAACTGATCCAGCTTTCTTATTCAGTCCCTCCTTCTAGCAACAATCTGTTGATGATGATTTATACACAACAACAACTCAGATAGAATATGAAATCCTATCTCTCTTGAAAGGTAAATCTCTATCAGCAAGCCTCAAGAGATAACCCCAAGGTCTCTAATGTCAGGTCTTGACAATGCAACAACACACTTCACACCTCCCCATTTAAAGATTTCAAGTAGAAAGTCCTATATATCTTGGAGACGAAGGAAGAGTGGGGTGTTACCCACTTCTACTCTTAGAAAACATGAGTGGAGATGGTAGAAATAATGAGAAGAGAGGATTCCACCTCTTTAAAAAGATAGTGATCAAGATGGCTTGGCTTGGCGAGGAAATATGGATACAAGAGTTTATTCCCTTCATCTAAAGAGAAGAGATAAGTTATTCCTACTTCAATTTACCCTTGTTTATTATTTGTAAGAAGGTGACATAGTGTATGGATTTTGGTTGAAAATAGAAAGTAGAGAACCTAGATGCATGTAATCAGTGCTATGTTAGTTTTATCCCTTTGTAAAAATGAGAAAATACTCCATTTATCATCGTGGAGCTTAAATAATTCCTTGCAGGGGGTATGGATAGAGCCCACAAGACTCCATGATGCCATTATAGTGGGGTGGAGAGCAAGCCTTAATTCAATTGTGTGTATCCTTCATTGCACTTCTTTTAATTGGAAAGCTCATTTTTTGATGTAACATGAAAAATAATGGAAAAGAGAAAGCTAAATTTATTGATGTAACAAAAAAAAGACAAAATTAGTTACTTGCAATATTAGTTGTAACAATTTATGTTAAAAGATGAGTGTTATATTTTAGTTTTAATGAAAGAATGAGAAGAAAAGAGAAATATTTTACTCCCACTGATATATTATCATTTAAGAAATTTATAATATTAAATATTGAAGTGAGTATTACCTATTTTCCACTAGAATATCCTATAAAGAACTTCATTCTATTCTTTTGTAAGAAAGGAGTTCTAAATTTTTTGAGGATTGAGAATTTCATTCTATGCAAAAATCTAGGGGTTTGATGGGAGTTTTGCACTACTAAATAAGAAAATAAGTTTAAACCTCAGAAACCCTCAATACTTCCTAGTGGAATCTAGTTAGAATGACTAAATTTACCAACAAAATTTCTTTCCAAATTAGGTTGTATATTAGATATACATTAAGTTAGATTTTATGTATATAGTTTCACGATGTTTAAGAGTGGTTTTAGATCTCCAAGAGTTATAATGCAAATTCTAGTTTTTGGAAGATCTTACAAATTTTTCTTAGTCAAATTTTAGTAATCAACATGTCAAATTTTAGTAATCAAGAGGTCAAATTTTAATAATAAGTTATATTATTTCTCTCTATTTCACTCATTTTTAATCCCTTATACTCTAGACCTCTCTCACTATTTCCATACCTTTATTTGACTATCTCTCCCTTGAGCTCAAGAACTCTCTTTGTATCCCTCTCTCCCCCCCTCTCTCTCTTCCCTCTCTACTTCTCCCTATCTCCACTCTCCCTCTCTCTACCTACCTCTCCCTCCATCACTCCCTACCACTTTCTCTATTTCTCTCTATCTCACCTCTCTCTCACCTCCCTCTCTCCCTCCATACTTATCTCCCCATATCTTCTTCCTTATCTACTCTCCATCTCCCAATCTCTCTCTCTAACTACATCTTCATCCATCACACCCTGCCACTCTCTCTTGCACATCTCTATCTCACATTTCTCTTCCTCCCTCCTTCATTCCCTCTCTACTTCTCTTTGTCCCTCCTCTATCTTTATACCTGTCCTTCCCTCTCTACTTATCTCTATCTACTCTCTCCTTCTCTCTACCTACCTCTCCACCCATCACTCTCTATTTCTCTCTATCTCACGTCTCTTTCCTTCACTACATATCCCTTCCTCTCTCCCTCCATCTCTACTTATCTATATCTCCCCTCTCCATCTCTAACTACCTCTCCATCCATCACTACCTACCACTCTCTCTATTGCTCTCAGTCTCACCTTTCTCTCACCTCCCACTCTCTCCATCCATACCTCTACATATCCTTCCCTCTCTACTCTCTATCTCCCTAATCCCTCTCTACCTACCTCTCCATCCATCACTCCCTACCACTCTATCTACACCTCTCTATCTTACTTTTGTCCCTCCCTCCCTCATTCCATCTCTACTTCTCTCTCTACCTCTCCTTCACCTCTATGGGGGCTCACCTAATGGATGGCCTAAGGTTTCACTAGCCCTTGTGAGTATGTGTTTGGTTTTTATAGTGGACATCGTGTTCCACTTGTAAACATTTTTTGGAAAAACAACTTAGATTTGATCCACATAATGTTGGACAAATGGTCAAGGCTCTATCCACCTATTTTATTTTATTTTTTTCTTTCTTCTTTATGTCTTTTGTAGTGTATGCTTGTTCCTTTTTGTTTCTCTTTATATTATTCACATGTGTGTTCTTTTGTGCCTATGTTGGTTTTCCATAGGATCTTGATCCTAAGGTTTGCACAACCCTCTTTATCATTGTGTTACAAGGTGTTACCCTTGGTATTCCTTGCTGCACTAACTCTTGGGTTTGTGACATGGTCTAACCGCCTCATGTGGTTCTTAACCAAAGCTTGTATCGGGCATTGATAGGTCAATTTTTTGGTGCAATGAAAAGTCCAACAATTTGTATTAGAGCTGGTCATAGGTTCAAACCTCACACTTGTACTGGGGGGGATTGTTGCAAGGTGTGACCCTTGGTCTTCCTTGCATCACTAACACTTGGGTTTGTGACATGGTCTAACCGCCTCTTGTAGTTCTTAACCGAAGCTTGTATCAATCATTGAAAGGTTGATCTTTTGGTGCAATGGAAAGTCCAACACGTTGTCATCCTATCTCACTAGCATTGGTACATTTGGATCCCTCTTGATGTGAGTTTTTCTACTTTATTGTGAGTTTCAAGAAATTTCCTCCTCTCACTAAATTGGGGGCTAAATTTAAAAATGTATCCCTTTACATTTTCACACTTGTTTGGGCCCTCCCTACTGAAATTGGGCTTCTTTATGTCTTATTTTTCCCTATATTGCATCCACAAGCATTATTTAATACATCTTTCTAAGGATAATCCCACCACTTAACTAATTACCAATCATAATTTCATGATTTTTAGTTATGTGTCCTAGATTTAGTCATCTAGGACTCATACACTACCTTGGGTGTATGGGTTCCAGCTAAGTTTGAGGGCCTAATCCCAAATTTGGCATAGAACTTAACATTTCTTGAAATTTGTGTCCATATCTTAGGATACTAGGAATCATATGCCCCAACTAGTGTATGAGTCCCACTTTAGCATGGACTTATTTTGAATTCAATTTTTGGAAATATTTTATCCTCCTAGATTTGATGTCATCTTGTAGTGTTGTAATTTTGGGAAATTTGGCATAAACAAGAATAAATACAAGGTTATTTCACATAATTTCATTTATGAAATCCTAGCATTTTATAAGAAATCAAGAGTACTTTCATAAGAGCATTTAAGAGCATTGAAGAGCTTGAGTTATCAAGAATTTTGGAGCAACATTCAAGATTTAAGCATCATGTCAAAGTCATCATGCATTGTGTGTTTTTTTGAGCTAACATTTGTGATGTAGGATTTTAATGATTCAAGAAAGTATTTGAAGAAATTATCTCATATCAAGATCAAGAATCAAGATCCAAAATCATTAGATCCATTTCATACATGTTTGCAGCCTTTACTTCAAGGGTTTGGTGTGTTGCAACATTTCATATTGTTCATTCACCATTCCTTCATTCTATTTTCATTTAATTTCAAGATTTGATTACCAAAATGGGGTTTGACCAAGGAAAACCCCTATCCACTAACAAAACAACAATTTTCCCTATCTTTGATGTGTAATTTGAAATTTTAGGTTGAAGATACATTGAAGAGAAAGATTGGAGAAAGTTGTCAAAGTTGTCACATTTCTTGCAAGATCTTAGAAACTCGCCTATAGCTCACTCTTCAGACTTTTAGACTTTGAGATGGGATAGGAGAGAAGCTACAAAAGATCAATAGAGAATATCAAAGTTTCAGCTAAACCATTTTACTAGGACTAAATTGTGTCCTTGGGCGTATGAGTCCTAGTATACCACTTTTTAGCACTTTCTATAGATCCTGGTTTGGTAGTTGCAGATTCTAGGTTCAACAAGAAACCCTAAACTAGGAATATATCACCCAGTTCTATGTATGAGTCCAAATTGACATCAAAATCAACAAATTTTAGTGTTTTTAGGTGTTTCTTATTCATCTTTGATTCTAAAAGTATCATTCTACATCTTTCTATTTTGCTTTCAAATTTCCTATTCTAAGTTTTTAGGGTTGTGTTTATTCATGTTTGCATCTCTTTCTTTCCAAGCATTTTCTTAGTGGTGAATCCCCTTTAATCACACCTAACAAAACCTTTTATCAACCCCTTTCCTTAATTTAATCATTGGGTTGATGCCTCTAGTGTTTCCTTTAATGAACTAGTGGGAAATATGAAGAGGACACCCCCTTGTGTGTGCCTCTCTTGCATGCATATGTGTTCCATGTCCTAAAAGGTGGAGCAACAACCCTATTTTCATATATTTTATCTTGTAATATAAATTACTAGAAGGAGTATGTGCTCCCAATTTAGAAAAGCCATGCATACAAAAAAATAGAATTCATCACATGTCCACCTAAAATTGTGTGTACTATGTTAGATTGTATAAAATTTGAGAAAAATGAAGAAAAGTAAAATATAAAATTTGAGAATAATATACTATAAATTAATTTTCCATAATTGCATGCATGTTTCATTGATCTAAATGAAAAATGTGGATAAGAATACATGTATCCACATATTTAGCTCAAATAAACAAGTAAGAAGACTTAAAATGTAACCGCATGACAAATTTTTCCCTCAAGTAAAAATATCAAATAAAAATTATGAAATGAAAAAAAAGCATATGGAAACATAACAGATGATATGGAAAATAAATGTGAAAGGACCAACCACTAGTTTTAACATAATTTATGTGGTAAAGGTTGGAATGAATCTATCTCAATGAGAAAAAAAATCTTTCAAATCAATGTGCCCATTGAACTATCCTCTATAATTTCATGATGCATAATTAATTGTGATGGTGTACACTCATTCAATATATCTTTATGAATAAAATTTAATAAATAAATCTGATAATTGTGATGTATTATTTAGAGAAATCTAGACCTAGATATCATGAATTGGTTTATACATCCTTTCTTATGAGATTCATTAATATATTATATATATATATATTTCTTGCATTACGATCATGATTGATATTTTTTCTTGTAATATTGTGTAAGATGTGTTATGACTATGATTAGTATTTTATCAATTTTTTTATACTTATGATCACTAGGATTGAAAGGACCCTTTTCATCCATTTCAATTTGATTAAACATATCATATTGAGGGAGTTCACCTTCTCAATTTCTACCAATTACACTCCAACATGTGAATCAAACCAATCTTCCAAATAACATATCATGAGAACAACCATTCTATCCAATATATTGTTCATCCATTCATTATTTTAGAGAAAATTTCCAAGATTTTTTATATAACATTAAATCTATACACAACTTTGTCCTAGAAATTATAATTAGGACAAAAGGAACCATTACAGAACTCTACCCTTCAACTGCCCTAATTGGATATTGCTTCATACATAAATTCAAAATAATAATTACACGTAAGGAATGGTAGTATTCATAACCCCTATGAATATGATGAATATACTAACCTTACCACCATCATTCAACAAAAAAAATTCACAATGCTCAAATGGACACATAGTCCCAACATCAATATTCAAGTATGAATATGAAAAAAGGATAGCTAAATTTCTGCTTAAACTTCAAATCCATATTTATGGATGCTCGCATCGAGACTATGAATTGCAAAGAAAAAATTGATGGCTCTATCAACTTTAATGTAGGCAATCACAAAGAGCCCATAGAATTCCAAAAAAACATTGATGGGTCTACCTAATTTGTTGTAAGTAATCACAATGTGGCAATGAGTTGAAGGAAACAAATTGATGGGTGTACCTATTTTAATTGAGGTAACAAAAAGTTAGCATGGATTTAGTATCACTAAAATTATAGAAGCTATAACTTCTTTTCACAATGCACTTACCACACCAACAACAACTAATACATACTTCATAGTTAGTATTGAACTCATTTTCTGACAATTTGTGTTGTATTTGCAACACCTATTTTCAAGAAAATTTTAAATTCTATTTGCACCAACTAATCAATTTAATCATTGAGCATGGATGTTTTTTGAGGTAGAAAAAAAAAATCCATTCATACTATTACTAAAGATAATTGTATCCCTAATTTTAAATTTGATTTCGTCTAGCATTTTTCCCAATCAATCTGAAAGTGTAATTATTTGCATAATTCACAACTATCTATATATTTCTTCATTCAAGGTCTCCCTTTGTTTCCCCCTCTCTGATTTCATGCCAATCAATGTTTTCTCTACTACATTATTTTAACTACCAAATGTGGCATATGGGTCTCCAAAGACATTGAAAATCTTTCTAGCATAGCACAAATGACTTTGAAAATACAAAAAATTGATGACATGATAAAATTAAGCATTGAAAAGTGTAACATCGAAAAATGGACCCTTCCCATTTTGATGGACTTTTAGGTCTTGTTTCATAGTGTTGGAGCTATGTTGCTTTAATTTCATGATGTATCTCAGCTTGAACATGCTCATTTTGGTGTGAAAACTTAAAGAATGATATCTTGTGAAGGTGTTGTGAAGTGGTGTAAGACATTTGTACATTCTTATAGACTCTATTTAATGCAATTCAACAAAAAACCACTTTTTCACTCATCAACAAGTCCCAATTTTTAAGTGTTGTAAAGTCTTGTAGCAAGATTTCACACTTTTCTAGGGATATTTTCACTATTTACACCCTTGTCATGCTTTATTTTGTCTTTTCATGCTCTCATATGCTTATATTAAGTGTATTTTTTGGTCCTATCCTAACAAACAACATTAAACATAAAAAATTTCCAACACTTGGTTTTGGGTCCTAGGTGGGACTCATTCACCAAGGGTGGCGAATGAGTCCCCCGTGGCCCCAAATTCAAAATATTTCAAATTTCTTTCAAGATTTTACTAAAAATTCACTTCATGTAGGCCTATGATGAGGTATGAATGGATACTAAGGCACAAGATTTGTATAAATAGGCATTTTTAACCTCATTTTTCAACTTCTCATTCAAGCATTCAATCACACATTCACTCAAGCAATCAAGCATATTTTGCATCTTCAATTCAAGCACTTTCAAGCACTTTGGAGTAGCCTTTGACATCACTTCATATTTACATATTCAAGGATATTGTAAGTTTGTAATACTTTCATGTTATTCCTTTATCATTTCCCTTGCATGTCATTCATTTCAATTGGGTTTAATTACTAAAGTGGAGTTTTCCAAAGGCAAACCCCTATTCTCTAGACCCCCAAAACTTTTCTTCTTTGCATGTGTTTTTGCAATGTGTTGAAAAGTGGATTTCAAGACAAATAGGCTCTTCAAATCAATTCATCATCTATTCAAGCAATTTGAGTGAATTTCAACACATTCTTTGCAAAATTAACCCCAACAACCATGCATTTAGTCATTTCTAGATTTGGAGTAGTAGTTTTGACCCTTGAAATTTTAGAAATATTGGGGAGGACTAATTTTCCACCACTTGGTGAGTGAGTCCCACTTGAAATCTAGAAATATGCATTCTATCGAAAATCAACTCCCGACTGTCATAAATTAGTTCTTGGCACTTTTTCAACAGTAAGAGGATTGAGTCCCACTGTGGGAAATCATAAATTTTGATCAACATTCCAGAAATTCCAAAAATATCACACAACATCCATGTGCACTTAGATTTTGCCATGTACTTTCTAATCTGCATATTTCTTTCTATTTCTTCATATTAGTTGTTTGCATATCATATTGTGTTTTCAAACATAACATAAATTGCACTTTTGCATTCATTTTAGATTATTTTAATCAATCAATTGCATTTATTTTAGTTAATATAAATTATATCACATCACATGCATTCTACTTTGAATGAACACTAAGCATTTTAGGATCTAATCTCTCTCCTTTTGGGTGAAAAACCCTATAAGAGAGAGAGTCCATTGGTTCATAAAATCTATGTTTCATTTTGGTGAACCTAAATTTTGAACACGTTTAAACTTTTGATTGCATCCATACATTGCATCCTAGTTTTCATTTGCATTGCAATTCAAAAAGGAGATTGATTTATTATTGCATCCTATGATCTTTCCTTTTGCATTAGTGAAAAACTCATTTAGTTTTCATTATTGCATTCAATTTCATTGAAAAAACTAAAACTCTACATTCTCTTCCTGTTTTTGCATTCTGAAAAGAATTTAAATTATTCTTAAAATTCTAAAAAATACAAAAAAATTGCATACTGGGACTCATTCGCCACCCAGGGCAAATCAGTCCCTCTGCATATTTCAAACATTAATTTTGCACTATTTTTAGCATTTTTTTGCATTTCTATTTCTTGTATTCATATCTCTATTACAATTAGCGGATCTTCTATTATTTTTATTTTACATTCTTAAAATATCTTATATTTCCATCCACCTCTCCTTTGTGGTACTTGCATGAGTGTTTGGTGCCCTATTGATAATACTTTAGTGAGAAGTTCTAGACTCATGGCATCCCACGATAGCACTTTCGTTGTGGACCTTGGGATCTCATGAGCTCCTACTCCTGGTATGGAAAATGGTGCATTAGGCCCTAACAATACCACTTCCATGCCTACCCCTTTCCATCCTATGCATGTTCACAATCAAACCAAGTCTCTCCCGCAAGAAAAGGTTATTAAAATTCATGAGGACTTTGCACATTTACAACAAGACTTATCACTTAAAAAAATTTACACCACTATTATACCTGCTATTGAGAACCTTCATCACTTAATTCAGAGTGATGATGGCTTGCAAGTGTTGAAATAAATTATTGAGATTTACAATAAGTATGCCTCTTCAACTACCCAATCTACAAACATTCCTATCACCCAAGGAGCATCTCAAGTTCCTCCTCCAACTATAGCTTCCATACAAACTTACACCAATCCACAAGTCCATACAACTTTATATCAATCCAATTCCATTGGTACTTCTTTCTTGATTTCTACTAGCATTCCTACTTCTTTTGTGGAATCACAACCTCCTTCTACCACTTTCACACCCCTTATTATTCCTTCCACGTCCCCTAACATCACATATACTCCATCACCATTTTCCCTTCCACCTCAACTCCATTATCTCAATCCCTTTATGACACAACTCCTTGACACTATTTCATCCATGCAACACCAACCTACCACCAGTAGTCAAGCTCAAACTACTGCAACCATATATCTTGTTTATAGCAGCCCCTTATCATTAGATATCTTACGTACCCTAATCCCACAAGGGATAGAAATGCTGAGATTTGAGAAATATGGAGGAAAAGGAGATCCTATCAACCATGTCAATGCTTTTATTGCCTTGTGTTGTGATTTTGTCCTTGACGGTAAACTCTTACCAAAAATATTTCCAAGAACCTTGAAAGATATTGCCTTAGAATGGTTTTCCAACTTTCCTAATCATTCCATCCATTCATTTAATGAATTGGAAGAAGCTTTCATTAATCTCTTTCAAGTGCTCATGACACCTAAAAAGAAAATGGTTGACCTTATGCAATGTAGAAAAACACTGATGAAAAAGTAACAAATTTCATCTCTCATTACTAGTCCTTATATGCTCAAGTTGATGTCCAAATTCCAGATGCACATATGTAGAAAATGTTTATTGAGAATTTACACACCAACCTTCAATATAAGCTTACGATGATGAAATTCCCTTCATTCATGCATTTGTGTACATCCTTATGTGAGTATCAAAATTTAGTTTCAAGTTGTGAGTCAAAATCCACCTTTAGCTGAATTGACAAAATTGACAACAACAATCAACACCAAAACAACACACAAAATTTCTGAAAACCTAACTGAGGCTTCTTACAATTTAGTTCATCTCCTTTACCCAAACCACAACCACCTTCACTAGTTTAGAATTCAATGGCTTCCTCTAAAAAAATTGTGCCTAGAATCATTATGGTGATCCAAATAGACATTTCACTCCTTTACCTGACACCCTCAATCAAAAAATTAACAAACTCATCCTAAAACACATGCTTACCTTACCACTTGTTCAACCACTTGATCGTAATCAACCCTTACCTCCTAGCTTCAAAACTAACACTTATTGCCATTTTCATCGTCAAAATAGCCATGACACCAAAAATTGCAAGTGTCTTAAACATCTAGTTCAAGATCTCATTGATTCGGGTGAATTGACCATTATGGGTGTTAATGATCAAGGCAATATGTCCATCGCACCCCCTAACAAAAATCTCCAAATCTTCACCAATCCTATGCCTAGACACACTGCCTTGTTCATTAAGGCTAGTGAACCGTCAAAGCCTAATTTAATGATTGTTGATACACACACTAAACAAATTGATATATCTCCTCTTATTTCCCAAGCTAGTCCTATGGATGAACTCATCGCCACGATAGACGTTATCCCTCACAAGGGCCAAATCACACTCAATCTCTTAATATTACTTTTTTTGTTAAAGACATACTACCAAAGCTTCTTGATGGTCTTCTCTACCTCACTGATAGAATCTATGATAAACCTACTAATGGGATATTAATAGATCTGGGTTGTGGTGAGAATGTGATCACAGAGGAATTTCTAGTATTACGTGATCTATATTAAGATAACTATAATCCACCGACTGCATGGATTAAAACACATCATGGTTTTGCATGCCATGTGATTGGATCAATCGTGAAACCTTTACACATAGGACCTAAGACTTTGGATGTAACATTTTCTATCATTCAACAATCTGACCAATTTCATTTACGGCTAGGACTTCCTTGGCTTTGCTCAATGAAAGCAGTCCCAACAGTCATTCACAAGTGCTTGAAGTTTCCACTTGGCAATGAGGTATTCACTGTACACCATAATGGCTTTAATCCTTTATCTTCCAAAGGTAAGTTTTCATTAGAAGCCTTTTGGCCCAAACCCATGGAACCTATCACTTCTTGTAAGGACTTCTTTTACATTGCTTATCAAAAGTTTAAAGCCAAGAAGATTGTTGAATTATCCCTTCATCACACACCTTCATCCACCTCTACTCATCCTATCCTTGATGAAATCATGATTACACCTAAATCTGATATTGAAAAAACCATCACACCCTCTATGCAAACTCTTACTGATACTTCCCAGCCATCATCTAAATGACCAAGAGAAAAGGAAATAACTCCTGTCTCACTTCCTCATACCAAACAAGTATATAAAGCGGAGGAGAAATTGGTTGATCATTCCTCTTCGGTAACCTTGATATTCCTTTTTTGGAAGTAGAAGAACCTATGCTAACTCCATCTATTCCTACACATCAACAACTCCAAAATAGAATTAAATAGAACTATGTTGCTCGAGAATGTTGGCATCGCCGTCTCCTTGCTCATATAGAAACCAATCATGACATTCAATCTTTACCCTTGACAAAAGATATAGATGACCATCCTCCCTGTCCTAACCAACTACATAAAATTTCAACCCTACAATTGTAACATAATGAACACATCCAACCCACACTCTTGATACATCAATCCTTAGAAATCACCCTTCATCCTCCCGTCGTTATTAATCTTGATGATGATAATGGATATGTGACGATTGCTAACATCGATGAAACAATAAACAGTGACTTGAACTCTTTATTTTCATCTACAATGAGCTTAAATGATAAATATTCTTCACCAAGTGAAGAACTTGGTACAACTCCTAGTTTGGCACTTGTGATTCCTCCTTTAAATAGTCAACCATCTTTGTATTCCATTGAACATGATTGTGAGACAGATGACTTAATGGATGACTTGCATTTTCCTACTTAGTATTTTCTTCACATGCATTTTTTATTTTTATTTTTCTTGTGTGTATCGTGTTCCCCCGTATCATGTGTTTGATGTCTCCTTCATGTTGACCCAAAAGCTTTTTCACTTTTCTCTTTTTTATTTTGCTTGTGTTTTCCTTTTTGGGGATGATGCAAAGCACCGAGACTGCAATGTCTCTTCCATGTTGACTCAAAATGGACTTTCTTTATCCTTTTTTTTTGCTCTCTTTGTGTCATTCTTCCAGTTCTATGTGTATTTGGGGAATGATGATAGTTCTGAGCTCTTTCATACAAAACACTACAACAACCAACATACTGACCCCAAATCCATAGGTCCCTTATGTATTTGGTGTATTTTCTTTTCTGGGTGCAAACTCCCATTCTTTGTTTTTCATTTTTCCTTGACATGATCCAACCTACCCTCAAAACATATGACTTGGCATAGAGCTTTCCGAGTTGACTCTCATGTCTTGTTTTTCTTTTTGCATTTTCTTTTCTTCTCTACTTTCAAGTAATTGCTTACAGAACGATGTGTAGCAATTCCTTTAAAGTGGGGGCATACATTACCATTATTTCATTTGCATTCTTAGCGAAGCCTTGTCATTTACACAATGAATTTATTACTTTGTGGATAAAATTTTGGTGTAATGTCCTTCATAAGTGTGATCTATCTCAGCATATTGCATTCCTCTTTGTGGTTTGATGTGACACACTGCATCCCCTAAGATGTGAATATACTATTCTTTGATTGGTCCACTCTTGGAGACATTAGACACAATGTTCCCTAAGTGACTGACCTTGCATAAACTGAACAAGAATCCTCTAAACATATTACACATGACATTTTTACATATTGTATTCTCATTCGACCACCTTGTATAATTCAACTTCCATGCTTGTGGAGTTGTCTTTCTTGTTTTGGAACCTTACATAATACAACTTGCATGCCTATGATGCCATCCTATTTTTCTTGTCTTATAAAACATAAAACAACATTTGCATTTTATTTTGTCTTTGTGGCACCTTGTTAAAGTTATCGAATAGGTATAGCTTTCATATGGTTGAGCGGGAAGCCAAACTAGCGGCATGAATTTTCCCCATAACCACTTTTGTGTTTGTTTGTGAGTGCATACCAACTAGCATATGTATCTTACTTCTTGGGCTTTCTCACCCTGTAGACAACTAGTTTCAAGGCCCCAAAGTGAGTACACATTTTCTTTTTCAAACAATTAGCCTAGATCTCTTTTCACAACTAGTTGGATTGATGATCGAAGCTTCGCTCAATTCATTTCAACACTTGTGTGTTCCTTTGTCCTTATGTCCAATTTTTCATGGAATCTTCGTCCTGGGGGATTGGTCATCCTTCTTGTTTGTTGTATTCCATTTTGCAAGTGTAAGTGCATTTGAACTCTCTTCTCTTTTATTTTCATGGCTACTTTAGTGTGAGGAAGCAAGTTTCTCTCACTAAAGTGGGTGCTAAATGTACTGTCGAAAAATGGACCAAGTTCCATTTTCATGGAATTTTAGGTCTTGTTTCATAGTGTTGGAGCTATGCTACTTTAATTTCATGATGTATCTTGGCTTGAACATGCTTATTTTGGTGCTACAAATCAAAGAATGACATTTTGTGAAGGTGTTGTGAAGTGTTGTAAGACATTTCTACATTCTCCTAGACTTTAATTAATGTAATTCAACTAAAAACCACCTTTTCACTCATCAACAAGTCTTATTTTGAAGTGTTGTAAACTCTTGTAACAAGATTTCACACTTTTCTAGGCATATTTTACCTATTTACACCCTTCTCATGCTTTATTTTGTCTTTTTATGCCCTCATATGCTTATATTAAGTGTTTTTGGGTCTTATCCTGAAAAACAACATTAAACATAATATTTTTCCTAACACTTTGTTTTGGGTCCCAAGTGGGACTCATTTGCCAAGGGTGGCAAATGAGTCCCCCTTGGCCCCAAATTCAAAATATTTCAAACTTCTTTCAAGATTTTACTAAAAATTCACTTCAAGTCGACATGTGATGAGGTATGAATGGATACTAAGGCACAATATTTTTATAGATAGGAATTTTTAACCTCATTTTACTATCTTCTTATTCAAAAATTCAATCACACATTCACTCAAGTAATCAAGCATATTTTGCATCTTCAATTCAATCACTTTCAAGCACTTTGGAGCAGCCATTGACATCACTTCAGATTTTCATATTCAAGGATGTGTTAAGTTTTTAATACTTTCATGTTATTTATTTATCATTTCCCTTGCATGTAATTCATTTCAATTGGGTTTAATTACTAAAGCGGGGTTTGACCAAGGCAAACCCCTATTCTATAACTCCCCAACATTTTTCCCCTTTGCATGTGTATTTGTAGCCTCTGTTTTGCATATTTGATAGTTTAAAGGTGTTGACAAGTGGATTTCAAGTCAAATAGGTTCTTCAAATCAATTCATCATCTATTCATGTAATTTGAGTGACTTTCAACCCGTTCTCTATAGAATTAACCCCGACAACCATACATTTAGTCATTTCTAGATTTGGAGTAGCAGTGTTGACCCTTGAATTTTTAGAAATATTGGGGAGGACTCATTCACTACCCCTTGGTGAATGAGTGCCACTTGAAATTTGGAAATCTACATTTTGTCAAAAATCAACTCTTAGCTATGAGAAATCAGTTCCCGACACTTTTTCAACAGTGGGAGGACTAATTCACCACCTTTGGAAAATGAGTCCCACTATGAAAAATCAAAAATTTTGATCAACATTCCATACATTCTAGAATGTTCACACAACATCCAGGTGCACTCAGATTTGACCCTATACTTTATGTTCTGCATATTTCTTTCTATTTCTTCATATTTCATAGTTGTTTGCATATAACAGTGTGTTTTCAAACATAGCATAAATTACACTTTTTCTTTCATTTTAGATCATTTTAATCAATCAATTGCATTTATTTTTGTTAATTTACATCATATCACATCACATGCATCCTACTTTGAATGAACACTAAGCATTTTAGGATCTAATCTCTCTCCTTTTGGCTGAAAAACCCTATAAGAGTCAAAGATTCCATTGGGTACTAAAATCCATGTCTCAACAAGGTGTAAAATTAAACCAAAAAATGATCTATGCATCATGTAGTTCCCCTCCATTTTCATTGTGGATGTGTAGGTAGATTGTCTTTGGAACTTTGAGATGAAGGTAAAATAATAGGAATATTTAAAGGTATGTGCTAATGATGTTATGCAGTTGATGTTGTATATTATGAATTTATGGACTATGTGTGAAGGTTAGGATAGAACTTATTATATAGTTTTATGGATAGGTTTATCATGATATGTGTGTTTAGACATGACCATTACTAGAATGCATGTTGTGGACATATTGACGTGATGCGAGTGCTTTGGTTACCTTTGGGTTTTCCACTTCATTCTAATATATTATTATTGTGTTGACATGTCATTATGATTATGATTATGATTATCTTTATAGTCATGAAGATGTACTGACTTGTGTTCAAGTGTTGTAGTTGTAGATGGGACATGAGCTTCTCTTAGTGCTTTAGTGAGTATGATGTATATTGTCATATTATTACTGCTATGCAGAAATTTATTTGGATAGTTGGGTGATGCAATAGTATGTTGTTAGGTTAGGAGGAATGAGTGGCATCATACCATTGGATGTATGGGGGACATATGAGAATGAGATATGATTGCTAGAGTTCCTTTCCTAGTACTTCAACCATTATGCACATGTGCTCTAACTTGTGTGTTTGAGTGAATAGGTACTAGGCTACATCTCCACCTGAATTAGCAGGTTTGAGCATGCCTCTAATCCCAATGGTAGTTGAGGAGAAAACGTCTAGGCACAAGTTATACCTTAACCCTAGTCATTGTACCGAATTATAGAAAATTGATTCAGTGTGTGACCACCTTTCCAGGTTGTGATGGGACAATGCTCGATCTCCTATACCCTATGGTTGGAGTGTTGCACTTGTGTGACTCCAATGTCTAGCTTTGAGTATGGATTTATTTCAAATGGCGCTTAGTCCTTTGGTAAGTCAAGTTAATCATTATGTTAATGTGCGTAGACTATTATGTGTTATAATGTCACTATGTATATTATCATTATTGGTGTGAGGGGATATTGGATTATTATTATTATAATTATTATTATTTATGTAAGGGTATTATTTACTACTGCTAAGTGTTCATATTAATTAGTTGATATGTTAGTATGTGCATATCATTATGTTATTGTTTATTGATTTTGGAAAAGGGCCATTTGATTATTTAATTGTGGTTAATTGAATAATGCTTATTTTATTGAGAAATGGAATTAAAAATCAATTAGTGTTTATTTGATTGAAAATGAATTTTGGAATTGGAACTTATTTATTAATGAAATATTTTTGAAACCCATTGTGGGAGTAAAGTCTCATTTGGGGGTTTCCTTTTTAGTGGGGAGTTGTGTGTGGAAATGGGAAGGGAGATGAAATAGTTTTGATATGTTGAAAAATGATTTTTTTTCTTTGTGTGAGAGTTGTTACAATTTGAGGTTTTGAGAGTTGAAAGAATTGTGTTGAATTTTGATGTTTTTGGTGAGGTTTCAAGCGATTTGGGGCAGGATTTGAAAAGGGTGGTTTGGAATTTTGATTGTTACTTCATGAGAATCTATTGTTGCTAGTTTTAATGGATATTTTGGCTCCTAATCATGGCTCTTAATTGGTGATTTAAGCTTGGAGTATTTTTTTGGGGTTTCAACTTCATCATTTTTCTTCGAATTTGACGTAAGGATTTTCTTGATTTTGTTAATTTATGCATTTTAGATTTATAGGAAACTGAAAAGGGTTAAATTAATTAAGGTTGTAATTTTTTTGATAATTTGGAAAAGATCTAGTTGCTAGGTTTCTCATTTTTCAATTTAGTTATAATCGGGTATGCAAAAAAGAGGGTTTTAAGGGAATCGTTTGATTGGTTTTCCTTTTGTGAATTTTTGAGTTGTTTTTGGTCAATTATTCTAACATTTTTTAGTAGTCGAGGGTTAAATATGAGATGGGTTTTTGATAGATGTGGATTTTGAGTTGATTTGACTATTTTATGGCTAGTAGACTTGACTGCTGTCAAGATGGTTTTTAAGGGAGACATTTTATGTTTCAAATTTTGTGAAATTTTAATTCATTTTTGGTAAAATACCCCATAAATTTGAGCAATTGAGGGTCAAATCTGAAATGTGTTTTTGATGAATTTGGATTTTGAGTTGATTTGATTGTTTTATGGCTGGCATATTTGACTGTTGTCAAAGAGGGATTTAGTTCAGTTCTGAAGGTTGTATAGAAAAATATAGCTCCATTATTTGATATATATTGTATTGTACTATTTTTTCTTCAATGTGTTTACTATCTGTATGTTGAAAATCCTTCCCTATTTGTCAAATATTGTGTTGAGGCTTCTATAATGTGTAAGGATCAATTGTACCAAGGTTATGCATTGTTGGTCCTGATTGTGAACTTCTGAGGAAGATAAATTAAAGTTTTCTATCATGTTATAAGATTGTGAAAATGATATAATGTATTTCATTATATGTGTTGTAGTATAATGGTCAGATTTTAGATTTCCTATCAGTTTGTGTTATGTGTTGGGCCTCTCAAAGTATCTGAAAGTCTTTCTGAATGTCCTTGTATTTTTCTATTAATTCTTGTTTTAGGTAGTCTCTTTTGAAGGTTTAGTATCATCCACTTGCCATTTTTTGGAGCTTTCTTGTGTGTGGGGCCCAGTGTTATCTCCTAGCATGAAGGGAGTGGGCCTCAGGGTTCCATGTGGTAGGGTGCTCTTTGCAAGCCATCCATTGGGATTTAGGTGGTACAGTTCATGTGTAACATGGAGAACCCTTCCATCCACTTCATGCAATATTTGGTTTTATGGTGCAGGTGATATTTCTAAGAAAATTATGTCCAATATGTATTTTATATATATATGTACCTCTCACATGAATGAATCTTGTACATTGTAGAATTATTGTAAAGGAAATGTAAATGAATTGATGTAATCTTGAAGATGTATTTATTATTGTTTATTATGTAATGGAAATTTTAACATAGGAATGTTGTATTTATGATGCTTATGAACTTAATTTAGTATTAGATATGATATATCTTTATATACCTATTACATGGTATTGATTAGGATTAGGTTCATATTGGCATAGTGTTACATGAGGTTTAATTATAATTAAGTTACGTTATTGTTATCAATTAGCTATGCACCCTATTTTAAATTTGCAAAAACTTAACTATCTATTGACACATGGAAACCTTATTCACATGTGGGCGATTTGAATGAAGAAGAATATCCAGAGTGAGTTGGTTCTCTGAATAATAATCCTCTTCTAAATGACTTTTTGAGGGAAAGAGTTAGAAAGATAACTGAAATGAAAACTATGACTTAAAGTGATTTTCAGAACTTAATGATGACTTTGGTTTTTATTTTCACAAAAAACTCTCAAAAAACAATAGTACTTCACAATCCCTCATGAACACTCAACACATAATTGATTTGCTTGAAGATTCAGGCTTAAACACGACATGCAACTTGTATTTGATGAAATTTCTGCATCAAGAACTATAGTTGTAGGACATAACAAGGATTCCATAAATATAAATCATAATATAACATCAAACTATAACTGTAAATGACACAAAAATTAAGAAATAGGAGTACTGCTTTATTCAACTAAAGGAGTATCAAAAGATTGAGTACAAATTTTTTCTTACAAAACTCTTTGTCTCAGCATGAGAGGAAGAAATAATGAATCTAAACTAAGAAAAACCCTAATCTGAGCTCAAGAAGAAAGCTCAAGGAAAATCATCTAAAACTACCCCAAAATGAGTAACTGAAATGGAAAACTCTTACTCTTTGCATGTGCATACTGAAAAACACCTAAAAATAGGTCTGCTTTGCTTTAAAAGAAATAGAAAAACACCTTATCTCCTCTCCATGCAACTCAAATCCGCCCAAGAAAAGTCAATTCTCTTTTGCCTTCAGAAACTGCTAAAAATAGCAAGAAATAATAAAATAGTTTATAAAATATTGTTTTATCTTTTGTTTTACAAGACATGCAGTTTTATTCTTTTCTCCAATTTGATTTATTTTGCAATAAATATTTTGGAAATCTTTGCAAAAATATAACTTCAATATCTTCATTACAATTTATTTTTCTTATAAAAAATCATAAAAATATGAGAGACAACCCTTCTCACTAAATATTGATTAATTTTTAGAAAATCAATGAAAATAAAAACCTAAGTCTTTATGTGAGTTTTATTTCACTAAGGCAAGGCATACCTAAAATATATCTAAATGCATAACCCTAAAGCACTTAGACAAAAAAAAATGTCAAATGAAATGAAAAGGGGTTGACCTAGTGGAAATCTCTTTAGCCACATCAAATTTAATATTTCAATAGTTATGCAATAATCTCCATGAGTCAAATTAGGGAATTGAGGATTAAAAAAACTCAAGAAAAACCCTAAATTCACATTATTTCCGCTTGTCATTTTGGAGAGAAGGCTCTGATGAGAAGAAAATGTCATTTCCATAGACTAAGGGTTTTTAGTTTGAAACTCCATGATTCTACACTTAGCTTGGTCGACTCCATCATGCTTGGCATCAATTTTCATTTGCACCTTCATGGTAAGTTGATTCGTGAAAGTATTATAGCTCCTCCTATTTCATTTGAAAAGAAAAAAATGGTCATTAAGGCCATGACTTATACATGTTTTATCTCTAATTTCTCTTCTTTTTTTGTGCTTTAATCCTTCCTGGCTGCCTTGTGTGAGCTCGAGCCAATCATTAGAAGCTTTGTGAGGGCTTGGGCACCATTTCTTGGCCTCCTACATGCGTACCATGGTGATTTTTATCTCCTCTTCATTTTTCTTTTCAAAAAAAAATCTTAAAGCTTATCTTTTCAAAAGAAAGATTGATTTTCGCTAAACAAATGTAGACCCATTGTGCAGGTTGCACCATGTATGCTCTTGATAATGAATTTTTACAAAGAATTACTTGCATTATAATCATTGTTTGCTTCAGATATTGAATTTTTGATCAAACTCTACAAGGTTTTCTATTTTTAGTGAAATTTATGACTTAAACTTCTCTAGGTTGCAGCTACTCATGCTCAAACTAGGTATTTGATTGTAGTCTACATTTTCCAAAGTATGAAAAAAAAAATTATTTGAAGAACTCTAATTACATTTTCCTACAAATTATTTTGTATCTTGATGTACTAGGATCGACCCATAATATTATTACATGCATTTTTGTATTTTTGGCAATAACCCTTACATTGGTAAGCTGAAATGTAGAGAAATCTGTATTTTAAATCAATACCCTATGTGGGTATTCTGTAACTTGGAAGAAATCCACTCACTTCTGAATTTTTTGTTGAAAACCAAACATGGGTACTCAGTATTTTGAAAGAAAATTGTTTATCTTGTTATGCATTATAATATTGAATTTGACCCACCATGGTATTTTATCTCTACATTTTGAGATGAAAACTTCACCTTAGGCTGAAACCATGTAATTTTATAAAATGTTCTTTTAATGAGGTGAGCTTGTTATACATCTATAATATATGGATTTAGGTTCACCTTTATGCTGAATAAAACTCTTAGAAACTCTTCATTTTCCTATACTTAGTGCCACTTTGTTGTTGTTTGTAATAATACTTTCTTATATATGCAACTCCTACAAATTACTCGTCATCACTCATTTCATGTTTAGAATACTTTAGAAAAGAGTGCATTCTTAGCTCAAACACTTCATATGCTTCCATTATTTATTAGTGCTCCATTGATGAGGCATTATGTACTCCTGTTCACTATCACCATTATGACATGAAATAATTACTGCTCTAGAAGAGAATATTATGAAACAACATAAATAAAACATGAACAAACCCATGGCTGAAAAATGTAATTAATATGGCAATATTTAAAAATTTCTAGTATGAAATTGATGCACCTCTGTTGATTATGTATGTGAATCAAGTTCATTGCTTAATGGTAATTTTCATTTAATTACTTCTCAGACTTGAAACTTATTAGTAAACAATGTCCTTGATGTTCTGATGACTGAAATATGTTTTACTCCTTCAAGAATGGCTCAAACAAGCATGATAATTCTATTTTCTTACTCAACCCACTTGTAAGTTTAAGGGGAAGCATGTTGAGCTCTACCCTTATGGGAGCCTATTTTACTCCACATGGTTTTGTCTTCATAAAATGATCAGATACATTACTTTTCCTATACCTACACTTGGAAACAAATAGTGTTATATTAACAGTATATTATTATGATGTTTCCTTCTTTGCTCATGTCTATCTCCAATTCTCTCAGTTGTTTCAATGTATTTTCAGAAAAATTTTACATTTTTGTTGGTGGTTCATATAGAGATGTTCATAATCAAAGCTCTAACAACTCTCTTCTTCTTTTACAGGTTGATCAGAGCTCAAGGATGAAGGATGGTGCACCATTCTTGCATCAGCCAACAACAATAGGCAATGATGATTATATCCATGCTTATGTGTTTTATTTTCCTGCATATTCAATAGTGTAGCATGCTCCTTATGGTGCATTATGGCAATTACATCCACGTCTTGTGTGGATTCTTTAATTTATCTTTTCCTTTCTATTCATTCTGAAAACAAATGCATGAAAATGCAAAAATGTACCATTAGAATGTAGTGCAAACAACACTTAATGCACATGTAGAATAACTGGTCTTCCACTTTAAGATATAACAAATTAATTAGCTCTACCAATTGAGCTGTAGTGAAAATTAGTAACATTTTGGCAATTTCCGCTAAATGCTTGCCAGCTAAGCATTAGATCAGTTGCCTTTTAAAACTCCATTGGGTGCGGAGTGAAATCTACCCCTTCATGAAACTCAAAAATTTGAACAATAATACTCCAAACAATAGCAAAACAAAGAAAACAACACAAAAAGAATACTAACAGGCCCTGATGGTCAACCAAAACATGTGCATCAACACTTAGGGAAAACAAAACAAACTTTAAAATGAAATGTGTGTCAACACTTATTTGCAACAACTCCTCTACTTATTTACAAGATAGAACTTATCTTAGAGGCAATGCTTGAGGTGGATCCCATTAATTGGGATAGACAATACCTCTCTAGTCAACCTAGAAAGTTGGAAAGCATTGTTCTCCTTACACTTTGTGATCACATAAGGCCCGTCCCAAATTGCATCAAATTTGGAATGTCGTCCAGGTCTGATCTTATATTCATTCCACTAAAAAACAAAATCACCAATGATGAATTCTCGTGGTCTTTCCTTTTTTTCAAAAGGGCTCTTGATTTGAGCTTGATGTATTTCAAGCTACCTTAATGATTCTTTTTTGGTTTCTTCAAGCTTTATCAATTGTGAAAATATCACTTCAAGAGGTTGCTCATTCAACAATTCCAAGTCTTTAACAAAGCTCAAAGTAGGCAATTCAATAGAAACATGTAACTTAGCTTCGTTTCCATAAGCAAGTACATATGAAGAACAACCAGTGGCCCTTTTAGTAGTCACCCTGTCAGCCCAAAGGGATAGCTTAATATTTTCATGCCATGTTTGTTGATTGTCCTCTACTATTTTCTTGATTATCCATATCAAGTTCTTATTTGTAGATTCAGCCTGCCCATTACCCTGTGGATAATAGTTATAGGAGGTATTAAAAAAAATATTATTCTTAACTAACCAGTCAGAAATCCTCAAACCAATAAAGGCTAAACCATTGTCAAAGATTATTGAATTTGGGGTACCAAATCTCGACACTAAGTCTTGATAGAAATTAAGAACAGAAGTCTCGTTTGCCTCCTTCAAGGCAACAACTTTGGTCCACTTAGTGAAGTATTCCATATTAGTAAGAATCCACTTATGACCCACACTTGAAGGCAGGTTGATTGTCCCAATAAAGTCTAATCCCCATTTGGAAAAGGGCTACTCCACTTGAATTGGATGTAGAGACAAAGCTGCAAGCCTCTTTTTTCTAGAAAATAGAGCACACTTTTCACATCTTTGGACACAAGCAATAGCATCCTTAAACAAAACTAGCCAATAATAACCAACCTGCATAATTTTCAAGGTTGTTTTTCTTGTAGCAAAGTGGCCTCCTAAAGGCCCATCATGAAATTCTCCTAACAGCTTATCAACTTGATCCTGATTAATGCATCTTAATAAAACACCTTGAAAGTCTCTACTATAAAGATTAACATCAATAATTGAAAAATTAATGGCTTGTAATTTGTAATACCTTCTTTTTGTTGTGTCCAAACCTTTGGGACACTCACCAATTTGTAAATAGTGCATCTTTTGTTGCACCCAGGTAGCAACAAGAACTGAAACAACAATTGCATCCTCATTATTTAGCACTATACCAACACTTTCAGCTTCTTTTAAGTTGCTTCCCACAATATTTTCTGCAATTTGTTCATGCAAACCCTTGCCTTTTACAAGCTTGGTTATTTTAATATCAATATCAAACTCCATCACCTTGGTTATCCAACCAACACACTTATCATTAATTTCATGGTTAAGTAAGAAGTCCTTAACAAATGAATGAGAAACCGATAAATGAATTCCACTATTTGATAACATATGCCTAAATTTTTTGAGGCTTCTCACAATAGAAAAAATATTATTCTCAACAAAAGAATACTTCACCTCATAATCATGTGATACTTGGCTGAAAAATGTTATAGGATGCTCCAAGCCTTCATCGTTTTGCTGGCACAACATAGCTGAAATAGTATCTACCCCCCCAAAGTCATAAAGAATGAAATATCTATCATAATTTGGATTAATGAGAGTAGGAGCAGCTACAAGGGCTTCTTTTATCTACTCAAAACTCCTCTTACCTTATCTGGTCCAACTGAAAGGAATATTATTTTTAAGCATAGCAGTGAGGGGTTGTAGCAAAGCTACAATATTAGGTATGAATCTTCTCACAAAATTTATTCTTCCAAAAAAGCTTTGCAAGCCTTTCTTGTGAGCTGGTAATGGTAATTCAAGACTATCAAAGACTCTCTCGGAGTCTATAGAAATACCTTGCTTCAAAATAATGTGTCCAAGAAGTTTACCTTCATGTATAGAAAAAATACACTTTTTTGGATTGAGAGATACTCTAAACTCTCTGCGTTTCTAGAAAATTTGTTTTAAATGCTCAATATATTCATTAGCAATTCTAGAAAAAATAATGATATCATCTAAATATATTAGGACAAATTTATCCATGAGGCCATGGAAAGCCATGTCCATTGCTCGCTAAAATGTTGCTCTAGTGTTAGATAAGCCGAAAGGCATCTTTTTATAGGCCATGGTACCCCATTTGGTTGTAAATGTTGTTTTGAAATGATCCTCTTACTTTACGAGAATCTAGTTATAACTTGAATACCCATCCAACAAAGAAAATTTTTCAGAACCAAAGACTACTTGCAAAATCTTCTCCATGGAAGGGAGTTGATAGTGATCTTTCAGAGACGCTTTGTTTAAATCTTAGAAATCAACACACAACCTAATTTCCCCACTTTTCGTCCTAACTGGAACTAAGTTAGACACCCAAGAAGTATGCTTAATAGGTAAAATAATGCCACTCTCAAGTAAATTTTATTTAGCTCAGCCTTCATAAGGTGTTCTAATTTGGGATTAAGAGGTCTTTATTTTTGCCTTACTAATTTTGCTCCGGCTTCTAATTTGATAGTATGTTGGGCTAGTTCTAGATGATTTTTTTTAAAATATTTGTACTCCCAAGAAAAAACATCACTAAATTCTTGACATAATAGAATAAAAGCATTTTGTTCCTCTTTATTACATACCTTTCCCAATTTGAGTAGTTTACCTTTGAAAATCTCAATTACCTCATAGTGTTCTTCTTTGACAATCATGTTGCTTTTGTCTTTCCTTGCTTGGTCATCAAAATTAAAGATGGATTCTAATAGGACTAGCCCTCTTGGTATCTTGTTTTTCTTCAATTGCACAATCTAATTATCATACTACTGCTACCACTTTTGTTGATTTCCATCAGCGAGCTCAACTTCAACAATTATGAAGCTTACAATTTGCTCATCACTGTCAAAAATCTTCCAACTCACATTATTGTCAGGTACAAAAGGTATGACTATAATCTTTACATATTTTCATTCCTCTACTTTGTGAATCTCATTTGAAATATCAAATTGAGCTCATATGGCAGCGAGCCTATCTGCATGTCTATTTTCATTTCTAAGCACTAAAAGAATATTAAAAGCATCAATTTTTTTTATCAAATCCCATACACGATGCTTATATTTCTTAAGTGAATCATTTTTTGCAACATTTAGATTTCTAACTTGATTCACTATCAATTCTGAATCACCATAAACACGTAAGAATTTAATACCTCTCTTTCAGGCCCATTCTAGGCCATGCACCAGTGCTTCATATTTAGTTGTATTATTCATATAGCTAAATGAAAAATTGAAGGCTAAATAATATTTGTTTCCATCTGGTGAAATCAGCATGGCTCCACCACCAGCACCTAGACTGCTCCTTGAGCCATCAAAAAAAAGTCTCCAAAGAATATTTTCCTTCTCTGTAGGTTGTTCTTCCTTTTTAAATAGATGAGGCATATGAAAATCAGATTAAAGAATCATATACACTCCTAATCCTATCTCATCTATGTGTTGGAAAGGATCAAGCTCATGACCTTCAGTTTCCCATTCATCTAGATTCATATTTTCTATAGGGTGGTTGTGGTCTAAGGTGATGGTTTGCTCCTTTAGAATAGGGGTGGTGTAGAGGTTAGCGTTTATAGGCTCAGAACATAAAGTTCGGCATGGTCCTTGGCTAGAAGCTCACACTTTATGGTTACTTTCGTACCATACCTTGTTCTAAAAAATAGATGAGACCAATCAGAGGACAAAAACCCACCCAATTTGGCTGTAAAATCTCTTGAGAGACAAATGGAAAAGTGGGTTGGTAGATCAATAACATGTATGCCCAGATGGATTGCAAAATTCAGGGATGCATGTAAGGTAAGAGCTAAATTCTTGATTATACCAACAGTTTTAATAGTAGACCCATCCAACTGAACTACACACCTTTGAGAGTTAGGCTCATAAACAAGACCTAGTTTATTAGCTAAGCTCTTAGGCATAACAAAGCTACTTGCACTAGAATCAACCATATAGTTATGCACTATTTTATCCCCAATAATAAAACTCAAATAAAATGGAGGAGGCTTTACCTCTTTTGTTTTCTGCTCATTCTTACCCTCCAAGCCATTTGCAAGCACAACTGTAGCATTCCCTTGGTCAACACTATCAGAAACATAAAGCTTTTCTAAAGCATCGTACATCAAGCTTTTTTGTCTTGGAATATGAAATGCATCCAAAACTGACACACTGACAGTAGCCTTCTTAAGATGTTCAACAACATTGAAAGAAATAGGAGTTACCTTTTGTTGATTTTTTGTAACATTAGCATCACTTCCTTTATGCAAAGGCTACAATTATGTCTTTGACTATTCCTTTCCAGGTATTTCTTGGCCTCTCTACAAAATCTACACCTTAGGTTGTGCCGTAGCATTAATATTTGATGAAGAAATGGGCTAGTTGTCCTCTATAGGTTGCTGTTGTGAATTTCCAACTTGCTGCCCCAAATCCATGGCTCTCTTTTTTGATCTAGTGTTGGCTGAAACAATAGAATTTTGTTGATCCTGGCCATTCATGCCATAAAATTTAGAACTCTTCCAGTTTGGAAAAACAACTTTGAAGCTTTCCTATTGTTCTTGATTTTGGCTTGGAATATTCTCTGAACCAGCATAGTTGTTTTGGATCATTAAGGCCTAATTTCTCATGTCATTCACACATGCTGACTGGTTATGGGGCTGATTGCATGGGTAACACCAATCACAATCTTGGGTAATGTTATTTTGTGGTGCAAGTTCCTTTGAAAAACTGGCAGCATTCGAGTTGTATGGTTGGAACGATCTTGCATTGAATTTTTTCCTTTGGCCTTGGTAGTCATTTTGAAAGGTTGGCCAATTAGGTTGGTTTTGTTAGTATGGAGCTTGATAGGGCTATACTCTTGGCCAACTTGATTTTTAATTCTCACTAGATCATTTCCAAAGGTCTTCAGTATACCTTTTATCTCTTGAAACTCTTGGTTTTGGGCTGGAGCAACAATATCTTGGGTTGTGATTTGATAACCTATTACTGGAAAAGGGGGAACAACAACTAAGAGTTGTAAAGATATGAGGTAGGCACTTGAGTTTCTAGAAATAGAGGCATGGGAGGCCTAGGGGAAATTTCCCCACCTTGAATGAGGCAATTCTCTTCTCTAATGGAAATGTCATAAGCATTAGGGAGTGTGTGGCCACTCATAGATTGGGTCATAACTAAAATTTTTCTATTTAAGGATTTTAGGAAAAATAGAAAGGCATGATCTGGTAGAGGCTTTACTGTTATAAGGATTTTATCCCAGGTTCTCTAGAATCGGTAGTTGAAATCATCCAAGTACTCATGCGAAGCTCTCTTGATCATGCTCAACTATTTTAATAAGGATAGGTGATCTGACTTATTAGCAAAATATTGGTATAGGCCATAACCTAGTGCATCCCATGTTGTGATTGAGTTTGTTGCGAGGCCTCTAAACCATTGCAAATATTTTCCCTTAAGTGATGCATCCAAAATCCTTAGTGCCACATTCTCTTGAGTGATATTGTGAACTAAGCATATGGTGACCACATCACACATGTGTTCAATGGTAGTAGTTTGATCTTCTCTAGTAAATAATGGAAGGCTCCTGAAAGCTACTACTAGAACATCATCATAGTCTGCAATATTTAATGGGTTGTCCTCATTAAAAGGTACAAAAGCATGTTGTCTCTCCATTGGTGGTCCTTTTGATATATGAACATGATTTCCTAGTGATAGGATTATAAAATTGAGAGCTAGGGATGTTGATGCTGACCTCCCTATTATATCAAATAGTCTTTTTTCTATCCTACCTCTCCTTCGTGGTGGGGATAGCTACAGGTACTCAAAAGGTAGAGAACTTGATCTTTTTTGTATCTTTCTCATGCACATGTTGCACTATGTTTTCATGCAAAATCAGAAATGGAGTCACCAGGTATATTGAAAATGCCTCCAAAAGGTTGGATAAAGTTACTTCATAAACCAAACAACAACTTTAAAATATTGAAAACTTCTCTCAAATTAATTTTTAGAGTCCCACTGGTTGTGCCAAATGTTGTTATCAATTATATATGCATCCTATGTTAAATTTGTAGAAACTTAACAATTTGTTGACACATGGATACCTTCTTCAGATGTGGGTGATCTAAATGAAGAAGGAATCTCTAGCATGAGTTGGTTCTCCAAAGAATAATCCATTCTAAGTGATTTTTTGAGGGAAAGAGTTAGAAATATAATTGAAATGGAAACTATGACTAAGTGATTTTTAGAACTTTATGATGACTTTGATTTTTTTCTTTCACAAATAGCTCCTAGAAAACAATAGTACTTCACAATCCCTCATGAACACTCAACACATAATTGATTTGCATGAAGATTCATGCTTAAACACAACATGCAACGTGTATTTTATGAACATTTTGCATCAAGAACTACAATTTTAGGACATAATAAGGATTCTATGAATATAAATCACAATATAACATCAAAATATAATTGCAAATGACAAAAAAATTGAGAAATAAGAATGTTTCTTTATTCAACTACAGGAGTATAAAAAGTATGAGTACAAATTTTTGCTTACAAAACTCTCTGTCACAACATGAGAGGAAGAAACAATGAATCTGAACTAAGAAAAACTTCAAGATATATCGCAAAACCCTAACCCAAGCTCAAGAAGGAAGCTCAAGGAAAATTATCTAAAACTACCCCAAAATGAGTAACTAAAATGGAAAACTCTCACTCTTTGCATGTGCATGCTAAAAACACCTAAAACTAGGTCTGCTTTGCTTTAAAAGCAAATAAAAAACACCTTATCTCCTCTCCATGGAACTCAAATCCACCCAAGAAAATTCAATTCTCTTTTGCCTTCACAAACTACTAAAAATAGTAAGAAAGAATAAAACAATTTATAAACTATTGCTTTATCTTTTGTTTTACAAGACATGCAATTTTATTCTTTTCTCCAATTTGATTTATTTTGCAATAAATATTTTGGAAATTTTTGCAAAAATATAACTTCAATATCTTCATTACAATTGATTTTTCTTATAAAAAATCATAAAAATATGAGAGACAACCCTTATCACTAAATATTGATTAATTTCTAGAAAATTAATGAAAATAAAAAACTAAGTCTTTATGCGAGTTTTATTTCACTAAGGCAAGGCATACTTGAAATATATCTAAATGCCTAACCTTAAACCACTTCGACAAAAAAAAAAATTCAAATAAAATGAAAAGGGGTCGACCTAGTGGAAATATCTCTAGCCACATCATATTTAAGATTTCAAAAGTTATGCAATAATCTCCATGAGTCGAATTCAGGCATTGAGGATAAAACAAAACTCAAGAAAAACCCTAAATTCACATTACTTGCACTTGTCATTTTGGAGAGAAGGCTCTGATGAGAAGAAAATACCACCGCCATAGACTAAGGGTTTTCAACTTGAAACTCCATGATTCTACACTTAGCTTAGTTGACCCCATCATGCTTGACATCGATTTTCATCTATACCTTCATGGTAAGTCAATTCTTGAAAGTATTATAGCTCCTCCCATTTCATTTTAAAATAAAAAATGGCCATTAAGGCCATGACTTATACATGTCTTATCTCTAATTTCTTTTCATTTTATGTGCTTCCATCCTTCCTAGCCTCCTTGTGTGAGCTTGATCCATGCATTAGAAGCTTTGTGAGGGCTTGGTCGCCATTGCTTGGGCTCCTACATGTGTACCATGGTGAGTTTTATTTCTTTCATTTTTATTGTCAAAATAAAAGATCTTAAAGCTTATATCTGCAAAAGAAAGATTGTTTTCCACTCAACAAATGCAGACCCATTATGTAGGCCATGCTATGCATGCTCTTGATAATGAATTTTTACAAAGAATTACTTGCATTATAATCATTATTTCCTTCAAATATTGAAGTTTTGACCAAACTCCAAAAGATTTTCTATTTTTAGCAAAATTTATGACTCAAACTCCTCGTCTAGGTTGTGGCTACTCATGCTCAAACTAGGTATTAAATTTTAGTCTACATTTTCCAAAGTATGTTAAAAAAAAAATGCTATGAAGGACTCATTAAATTTTCCTAAAATTTCTTTTGTATCTCCATGTACTGGGCTCGACCCATAATAATGTTACATGCATTTTGTATTTTTGACAATAACCCTCACATGGGTAAGTTGAAATGATGAGAAATCTATATTTTAAATCAAAACCCCATTTGGGTATTCTGTAACTTGGAAGAAATCCACTCACTTCTACATTTTCTGTTGAAAACCCAACATGGGTACTCAATATTTTGAAAGAAATTTTTTTATGTCGTTACACATTGGAAACTTGAATTTGACCCACCATGGTATTTTATCTCTACATTTTGAGATGAAAACTTCACCTTAGGCTGAAACCATGTAATTTTTTGAAAAGTTCTTTTAGTGAGGTGAGCTTGTTATACATCCATACTATGCAAATTTAAGTTCACCTTTATGCTAAATAGAACACTCAGAAACTCTTCATTTTCATGTACTTAGTTCCACTTTCTTGTTATTTGTCATAATAATTATATATGCATCATGTAGATTACTCTTCATCACTCATTTCATGTTTAGAATACTTCAGAAAAGAGTGCATTCTCAGCTCAAACACTTCATATGCTTCCATTATTTATTAGTGCTCCATTGATGAGGCATTATGTATGTCTATTCACTATCACCATTATGAGATGAAACACTTGCTGCTCTAGAATAGAATATTATGAAACAAAATAAATCAAACATGAACAAAACCCATAGTAGCAAAATGTAATTAATATGGTAATATTTAAAACTTTCCAGTATGAAATTGACGCACCTCAGTTGATTCTATATGTGAATCAAGTTCATTACTCACTAGTAATTTTCATTTTATTGCTTCTTAGACATGACAGTTATTAGTGAACAATGTCCTCGATGTTATGATGATTGAAATTTGTTAACCCAACCCACTTGTAAGTTTAAGGGGCAGTATGTCGAGCTCTACCCTTTATGGAGCTCATTTTACTCCACATGCTTTTTTCTTCATAAAATGAGTAGCTACATGACTTTTCCTATACCTGCACATGGAAAGAAACAGTGTTAGATTAATAGTATATTATTATTATGTTTCCTTCTTTGCTCCTATCCATCTCTCGTTCTCTCAACTATTTCAATGTATTTTCAATAAAATTTTACATTATTGTTGGTGGTTCATATAGGGATGTTCATAATCAGAGCTCTAACAACTCTCTTCTTCTCTTATAGGTTGATTGGAGCTCAAGGACAAAGGATGGTGCACCATTCTTGCATCAAACAACATCAATAGGTAATGATGATTATGCCTATGCTTATGTGTTTTATTTTCTTGCATCTTCAATAGCGTAGCATGATCTTTATGATGCATTGTGACAATTACATCCACAACTTGTGTGGATTCTTTAACTTATCTTTTCCTTTGTATTCATTCTGAAAAGAAATGCATCAAAATGCAAAAATGTACCATCATTTGTATTCTTGCAATCAAATGAAATATAATAATGTGAATAGCATCATGAAATAAATGAATTAACTTGTTATGCTTAATCATTTGTACATTCAGTCTTGTACTCCATTTGACTTGTATAGCACTGAACAACAACTCCTGAAACTCAGTTTTCTCAAACAATGCATAACTGACTCTTGATGAATGTAGTGCAAACAACACTTAATGCACATGCAGAATCACTGAACTTCCACTTTAATATAAAAAAAATCAGCTCTACCAATTGAGTAGTAGTGAAAATTGGTAACAGTTGTCATATGTAATTAGATGTATGAGGTTTAGTTTACATTCAAAGAATTGATAGGATGTGTTCTTAGTGTATCATATGTATTTCTATAGGTTAAGTTAGTGTAGATGTGTTGTAGTAGTGATGTTAGGGGACCATGGTGGATAGGTGTGTAACTGGGCTATTATTAATGTTACTTTTAGGTTATAATGCGATTATGATATGATGTTAATATAATGATGTTATCCATTTTAATTTGTTGAGTTGCCTTAGTTAGTGTTAGATTAGTTTCTTTTAAAAAAAAAAATTATTCACACATTATAGAATTTTTTGTTAATCCACTCAGTCCCTTAGCGGGACATTAGACTTGGTATCAGAGCTAGGCTGCAACATTGGGATCTCTGGTTAATATTGTGGCCCATGTCTAGTTATAGTAAATTTCCCTATGCATGTGTTCTTGGATGTCTGATGTGTGGATAGAAGGTCATAGGGACCCTTGTTTTAGATACCATGTTTTAATCTAAACACCCAGTTGAGATGTTATATAGAGGATAAAAAAACTCATGTATTCTCCTGTTGTGTGTGATTCCTTGGAGGCTTGTAACTGTTGATTTTCTTGTGTGACCTTGTTTTTATTTTCATGACTTCCAGTTATTTAAAATTACAAATTTAGTCATGGAATGCATTTTAAAGTTTAGATTAATTAGCTGACAAGTTGCAATGTGAATTTATTTTGTTTGACTAAATGTGCATTAGGATAAGATGTTATTTTGTACAGCTAGGTTACTTGTGTGGTTCTATGCAAGTGGGAATGTATGTTATGTGGTTTAAAAGGGAATTCTTGGCTTGAGTGTGTCATCTCTTTGTGTGCATTTTTTGTGGTTTCTACAAATGTCTACACCCAGATGTTGTTCAGCGCATTTTCATAATGTTAAGAATATACTACATGTAAAAGGGTTGTTAGAATAGACTAAGGAAAATTATGTAGGTATTTTATAAATGAATTGTTTTGTATCTTTTGTGATTTCTATAATGCATGCAAAGTGATGTAATGAAATCATGATCTTGTGTTTAGTTATGTTCAGAAAATGAAAACCTACTTGTGGGTGGTAGTTAAGATTTGGGTAGAAAGTGTGACTTAATTATCCTTTATATAGATGATTTGATTAGACGGGTTATGTTTGCAAGTTTCTTGCATCGAATTAAATTATCTTGTTTCCTCTTTCACTTAATCCACATATAGTTAATAAAGAGGATTAGTCTCAAACCATAGTATAATAGAAAATCATTTATGCCTTAAACTTGTATGCTAAAACCTTTACTATGAATCAAAGAAATTATGTTTGAAATTACTTGAGTGATGGATCTTATGTTCTCTTGAAATTTCACTCCTTACTTTTGGTTTATGCATAAAAGATAGATTATGAATGAGACTAACTGTAGTTGCTAGGTATTTAATCTATTTATTTGGAAGTAAATTTATGTGATTAATTTTTGCATTACATGATGTGATAATTTTTTATTGGAAAGGGATACTTTTGTGGAATAAATAAGATGCTAGTGCATAGAACTAGTTTTCTATTTTGAGAAATTATGATGACTATATTAGTATATGAACATCTTGTTGCTATCTGTAGCTAAAACCTATGATGTAATGTATTTCTCTTTTCTTACTATTGTATAAATAGAAAAGGGTGATCCCATAATAGTGGTTTACAATTTTGGCCAAACTGGACACTGAAACTATTATTTTTAACTAAATCTTCACATTCGGGCACCTATAGTGGCTAAACTGTGGGGAATTTGAAGATGGTGCAAACTAGAGTCTTATCAAATTTTGTCTGTAGATTCTAAAAATATTTTTTTCAAAATTTTTGAAATCAAATTGCAATTCTTTTTCCATCTCCCATGAAAATAGATTTTTTTTTTAGAAAATAACATTTTAAAAAGTGACACACCGTGATAAATGCATAAATTTTTCCATGAAGGATAAAATTCTAATTCTTTCAAATTTAGATTTGTAACTCGATATCTAGTGCTTCCACTTGGTTAGATAGTTTTATTGAATATTTTTTCCTTAATCAAGTTTTGAAGTCAAACCAATTACAATTTAGACATAGCAGCCGTATAATGTGTAACTTTTTATATGTGTCAAATTTTTTTTTTGTTGGATCAAGGACTTCAATATCTGGTGCATCTCATATTTTTCAAATTTTTTTGATAATCTTCTATTTTTCCACATGTGAAGAACAATAAATTCATTTTCGATGAAAAACCTCCTTAATAAAACTTAAAAAACAAATACATAACAAAACCAAAACATATTAAAATTATATTCATTAGATAGCTTGTTCTAAGGAATACCATAATCATTTGAAATAAATTTTAAATGAATTCATTTGATCCCCCAAAATCTAAATCAAAAGTGGTTTTTTATCAGCATTTTGATAGGTGTAAAGGAGATGCATTTATAGGTATGGTTTAAAACTAGCGAGGTTCTATCCAAGGGGGTTTGATCTAAGGTAATTTGATCAAACCCTCTTCAATTAGAATCCTTAAAATGGAACTTTTTAAGGCTTAAATCATTATATTTTCTAAAAATATGTGATTTCAGCTAAAATTCGTTCCTCTCAGGAATTGTAAACCACTATTATGACAGCACCGAAAAGATTTATGCATTGGATGTATTGCATGTTGAATTGTTATGAGGGAGCAACATGTGAAGTAATTAAGCTTAGGAATGGGAAAGGGATTTTTAGGTAGGAATAATCATAGTGTAAATATTTAGTGTTACCTATACTAGCTTAGGATAAAGTTTGAGAGAATGTGGGATTTTGTTTTGGAAACAAATATGCGCATCCTCTTGTTCTATGAAAATTTATATAATCTTTGATGAAGTTGGAGTTGTTTGTGTTTAGGAAAGACCTACATGAAGTACTAACAATTAAGTAGAGGGTTATTATTGTTCTTTTGTGAATATGGAACTTTTGTACAATTTATTGAACTCTGGATGCATGAATGTTGATGTGAAAGTATTAATGATTCTTGGATGCATTTAGAAAATCTATAGTGCTTATGTAAAATTCTTATTGTGTGGAAGAAAAGTTAGTTTGCATATGCATATGTTATGAGGATAGACTATTATACTAAATGAATAAAAGTGAATGTGATTTTTTTAAGAGGAGGTGTTAAGTGATCACAGTGATCATCACATTGACATTTACTATCATGTGATATATGGAAAAGAGTAGAGTGAAAGAAAAAATGAAAAAGAGTTATGGATAATATGTAATGACATGAATCACATTGGTTATGGAAATAAATATACTTAGGGTATGGGATCTTTTGAAAAGTAATGGAATTATTTATGTAATTGTACCCCATTATAAATGTGAGAAATGAGTAACTAAGCATTAGTTGAGTGTTGTGAATACCTCAGACTTGCTTTGTGTGCCCATGGGATGGTGATACTAGGTGCCCATCCGTGGGTAGTATGTTATATATTTTTGGTGTGGGATTAACTATACCATTATGTGTGCTTGTATGTTTGTTACCGGATTGAGGGACAGCCCATGTGTGGTTGAAATTTATATATAAGAGTAGCCAGAAGATAGTTTCATAGATTCTTTTCTTTAGGTTCTCTAGTCCCTTAATCCATGAAGGGTTAGTAACAACCACAAAGTTCCTTGGGTAGGGTGTGCAATGTACACATATTACAGCGCAAAGTAGATTCAACTCAAATGATGTCGAGGAAAAGTACTCACTACTTCCCCTTATGATGGATTAGTGTACTTGATCCATATGTGCTAGCCTAATCCCCACAGTTCTTGAGCATATTGATGGTATTTCTTGGATGATCATCTACTTTTTCTTCCTGAAAGGCATGATATGCCACATGAGTTTTAAATTGGGGGTTAGGGTCTAGGGTGAGAGGGACATGCATGGACAACCCAACTTGAACTATGTGATGACATGTGTGGCCACTTGGGGGTTAGGGTCTAGGGTTTGAGAGGCATGTATGGAAAACTCAAGTGAGACCATGTGCCCCATGTATATGTATATTTTCTGGTCTAGAATGTGGAGGGAGGTTTTTTACCCATGCTGAGATGGATTATGTATCTACACATGTTCTGACATGATATAATAGATACAAGGCCACACCCAACTAATTTTTTGACATAGTGTTGGTGATGATGTTATGTTGCTGATGGTAGAGAGCTGGGATTGAGGACATGATGCCACATGCATAGAAAAATGAAGGTTCACTATCATATTGTGTTATGATAGTGTACTTGTGTGATGAGCATAATGGGGCCTTGTACACTTGTAGAGGGATACTCATTCTTTCTTTCGATAGTGTTTGGGTTGGTTAGCATATGTGTATGTCCTAGCCATCTATACCTCTAGCTATGGCGAGTACCTGTGTGTGTCTTATCCATGAGGTATTGCTATGGGGTGTGTGTTTTGCATGTTCCTACTTCTACAGATCCATAGACACACTACCATGTGGCATACGACCAGTACATGCCTTCTTTGGCTGGTGTATGACCATCCCACACTGAGATGAGGTGCAGGATGGCGGTTGAGCACATCCCATGCTAGCAACCAAGGAGTGTGCGTGGCACTTGGCTAGTCCATGTTTTGTGACGACGCAATGCAGGGTGTAGCCGAGGAGTACACTCTAAGCCATGTGGATGGCATGCTCACTCCACACCACATGAGGGCTACTGTTATAGCTTGACATTGTTCCCTTCTTCCATGTTTGGTGGCTAGTATCTAGTCATATAGTATTAAACAATGCAATTTCAAAGATTGTGTAATTTATTTATGGTTATTGATGATTTTCTATTGATTGTGAAGGCTAACACTTTATTTATATATGATTTTGATGGTTTAGCCACATCTTGTGATCTTATTTGCACATATCCGTCATGGTTACATTTTATTTAGTCCCCCATTTCTTGATTTATTACTAAAATTGAATCTTTATTTGATATTTATTTATGACTTTGGTGGCTAACCTAGTTTATCCTTATTGTTTTTTATGTTGTCCATGTGTCATATTATGATTCCTCTCCAAGGACATATGAGGTGGACTTGGTGATTCTATACGAGGAAGCAGACATAGGAAACCTTGAGGATGGGGGTATGTGAGGTTGTTACACAACTAGGACCCACTACCCACCTATGCGTGATGACTATCTCTTGGAGACTAACCACCTTATACAACAAGAAATAGGTCATTGTGGTCTTGTTTGGATGGTCTCACCATGTGTGTGTGGCCTAACACCATCAAGCCATTGACTATGAGGTATGAATTATGTGAGATGGATATTAGGTCTTGGCTCATTGATTATGTATCATGGATTAGTATACTGCTTATTAGTGTCTAGATGGACCCTTGTGTAGCCTTGTGATGTGATTCTTGGTGATGTTAATTTGTGTGTATAAGAAGATTGTATGTTAAATCATAAATATACTACTTATGAAATGATAAATTGTGTTTCCATGCTTCTAAAAGGTGTAAAATCACGATCTTTTGTAGAATATGTTATGATATATAGTGTTGTAAAATTAAAAAAATGGAACGTCTTGTTTGCAAATGATGGATATTTAATGAAAAATGTGTGCTTTGTGTGTATAATTATGTTGTGTTTTATGGAAGTGTAGCATTCTGATGTATTGATTACTTAATAGTGTATTGTAAGAGGAATTTTAATCTAAGGGTAAAGAAAATGAAATGGTAATGCATTTGAAATTGAATGCTTTTATATGTTTTTGTTATGAGAAATTCTGCTAGTTAGGATTAAAAGGATGCAATATTTTCTATCCTGAAAGAAACTAACAGGTGTTAATGTTAATATGCAAGGATTTTGAGTGGTTTATGTACTATGGAATCATTTATGAAATGCAATTGTTGATTGTGTTATTATTGTGACATTGAAAACTAAAAGGTTAGGTCATGTTTGAAATGGACTATGTAAGTATATATCCTTGTGAGATGAATTATTTTCATAGGCAAAGCTAGTGTATATTATTTTAATGTAATGAATCAACTTTGATGTTGGTAATACAAAATTTTAGTACTAATGTGTTATATTTCCAACCTAGTTTTTGACTTCCAGGAGTAAGTCAAGTTTTAGAGGGGGAGGATGTAGTGCACCTCCATTCTCACCCTGGATGTGCAGGTAAATTGGCTTTGGAACTTGGAGATGGAGGTAAAACAATAGGGATATTTAAATGTATGTTCTAATGATGTTAAGCAGTTGATGTTGTATATTATGAATTTATGGACTATGTGTGAGGGTCAAGATAGGACTTATTATATATCTTTAAGGATAGGTTTATCATGATGTGTGTGTGTGTTCAGACATGGCCATTACTATGATGCATGCTATGCACATATTGATGTGATGGGAGTGCTTTAGTAACCTTTTGGGTTTTTACTTGATTCTAATATATTATTATTATGTTGACATATCATTATGATTTTGATTTTGATTATCTTTATTTTCATGAAGATGTAATAACTTGTGTTGAAGTGTTGTGATTACAGATAGGACATGAGTTTTTGTTAGTGTTTTAGCGAGTATGATGTATATTTTCATATTATTAATGCTATGTAGAGATTTATTTGGATAGTTGGGTAATCCAATAGTATGTTGTTATTTTAGGAGGAAAGAGTGGAATCATACCATTAGACATATGTGGGACATACATGAATTAGATACGATTACTATATTTCCTTTCCTGGTACTTCAACTATTATGCACATGTGCTCTAACTTATATGTTTCAGTAAACATGTACTAGGCTATGTCTCCACCTGAATTAGCAGGTCTAAGCATGCCTCTAATCCCAATGGTGGTTGAGGATATAACATCTAGGCCCAAGTTATACCCTAACCATATCCATTGTTCCTAATTAGGGAAAATTGATTCAATGTGCAACCACCTTTCTGGGTTGTCATGGGACAATGCTCAATCTCCTATAACCTATGGTTGGAGTGTTGCACTTATGTGAATGTTTTTGTTGGGTTATGTGATTGTGTCACTCCAATGTCTATCTTTGAGTATGGATTCTGTTCAAATGGTGCTAATTCCTTTGGTAAGTTAGGTTAGTCATTGTTGTGATCACTCCCATTATTTATGTTTTGATGTGAATGTCTCCCTTCAATAAGAAGTTATTTTGTGGTTTATGCTTTGTCTCTGATTGTGACCTATTTATGTGAAGTTAGCTTCTAGGCTGGATATGTTGTTGGTAACTATAATTGTCATGTGTGTGTTAAAGTGTGAATTAATGTTATTATATATATATATGTATATATATTGCTATTGTTATTCTTCGATGTGAGTGAATATTGGTTATTAATATTATTATGATTATATGTGTGAAGGAGGTGATTAAATATTGTCGTGGGTTTGCACCAATAAGATATTATGTTAATGTGCATAGACTGTTATGTGTTATAATGTCACTATGTATATTATCATTATTGGTGTGGGGATATTTGATTATTTAATTATTATTATTTATGTAAGGGTATTATTTACTACTACTAAGTGTTCATATTAATTAGTTGTTATGTTAGTATGTGCATATCATTATGTTAATTATTGTTACTTGTTATGTTTAATATCATATGTTATTATTTATTGATTTTGGAAAAGGACCATTTGATTATTTAATTGTGGTTAATTGAATAATGGTTTTTTTATTGAGAAATAGAATTAAAAATTAATTAGTGTTTATTTGATTGTAAAAGAATTTTGGAATTGGAACTTATTTATTAATTAATTATTTTTGAAACCCATTGTGGGAGTAAAGTCTCATTTCAGGGTTTCCTTTTTAGTGGGGAGTTGTGTGTGGAAATGGGAAGGGAGATAAAATAGTTTTGATATGGTGGAAAAGGATTCTTTTTTGTTGGTGTGAGAGTTGTTGCAATTTGGGGTTTTGAAAGTTGAAAGAATTGTGTTGAATTTTGATGTTTTTGGTGAGATTTCAAGCGATTTGGGACGTGATTTGAAAAGGGTGGTTTTTATTTTTGGTTATGAATTGATGAAAATATATTTCTGCTGGTTTGAATGGATAATTTGGCTCCTAATTGTGGCTCTTTATTGGTGATTTAAGCTTGGAGGATTTTTTTGGGGTTTTAACTTCTTTTTCATCATTTTCTTCAAATTTGAGGTAAGGATTTTCTTGATTTTGTTAATTTATGAAATTTAAATTTATAGGAATTTAAAAAGGGTTAAATTAATTGAGTTTGTAATGTTTTTGATAAGCCGGAAAAGATCTTCTTTCTGGGTATCTCATTTTGTCATTTGACTGTAATCGGGTATGTCGAAAAGAGGGTTTTAAGGGATTCGTTTGATTGTTTTACCTTTTGTTAAGTTTTGAGTCATTTTTTTGTCAATTACCCACATTTTTGAGTAGTCAAGGGTCAAATCTGAAATGGGTTTTTGACGAATTTGGATTTCAAGTTAGTTTGACTTTTTAATGGCTGGTAGATTTGGCTGTTGTCAAGAGGGATTTAGTTCAATTATGAAGGTTGTATAGAAGGGTATAGCTCTATCCTTTGATCTATATTGTGTTGTACTATTTGTGCTTGAATGTGTTTACTTTTTGGATGTTGACAATCCCTCCCTATTTGTAAAATCTTGTGTTGAGCCTTTTGTATTGTTTAAGGATCAATTGTACTAAGGTTATGCATTTTTGCTCCTAATTATGAACTATTTGGAAAGAGAAATTAAAGTTGGCTATCATATTATAATATTGTGAAAATGATGTAATATGATTCATTGTATGTGTTGTGGTATAATTATCAATTTTTCTATTTCCTATTTGTTTGTGTTGTGTGTTGCTTGCTATTGTGTGGGGCCTAGTGTTGTCTCCTAGCACGAAGGGAGTGGTCCTTAGGGTTCCATGTAGTAGTGTGGTATTTTACAATCATCCATTGGGATTTAGGTGGTACAGTTTGTGTGCAACATGGAGAGCCCTTCTTTCCACTTCATTCCAAAGCTGGTTTTTTTTTGCAGATGACATTTCTAGGAAAATTGTGTCCAATATGTATTATATATGTGTGTGTGTGTGTGTGTGTGTGTGTGTGTGTGTGTGTGTGTGTGTGTGTGTGTGTGTGTGTGTGTGTTGATTTATAATTTTTTCACCTAACTCTATATTCTTATGCCCACAAAGATGAAAAATGTAACAACATTTGAACCAGAATAATGATATTTCATATCGATTCTTTGCTTATTTTACGAGGTGGTAGCTATCTTTTAAGATATGCAATGAATAGAAATTAAAACTACTTTTAACTAGAAAGCAAAGAAAGGTGTAGCTTTTAACCAGAAATCTTTCAAAGGAATTCCAATATCAAACTATAAGCTAAAGCACAAAGACTTGAATCGCTTTAGAAGTAATAAATTTCATTTATTGAACTCATCCATTTCCATATAAGCATTCATTCAAAGATAAACATTCAATAGGAATGAAATCTAGTAAACATCTAGAACACTATCATAGATAACCATTGGAAAGATATTTAGAATAAACAGAATAAATCCATACACCACAATGCAAAGATAATGTATGCATGAACTTCACCATATGAGTTTCTATATTGAAAGATAACTGTAAAATAAAATTGAAAGCATAAAAGAGTTTTTCTCTAATGAGAAAAATCAAAATTTTTCCCAAAAGATCCTAACTGCATTGGTCAAACCCATATTTAAAGCATAAACCAATTATTTATGGTAACAATTTCTTGAAGATAACCACCCCCAAAAATTAAAATAGTCTTTAACTTAAAATGACTAAAATTAAAGAGATTATCATGAAAGGCTAAAAATAACTATGCATCACTTTTTCGCTTCATCTTCTTAATCTTCCAGAACTTCAATCGCTTCATGTTATTTTCTTGTGCTCTCATCATGGACCTATAATCCTAATACCTAGTGACAAGTGCGAATATATCCTTGCTTCCTGGAATTGTAGTAATTTGTAACCTAGTTCTCCATTTTCCCAAAGAAACTTCAGACTCAACCAACATTTCAGATCTTCTCTCTTCTCAAGATTTATAATATTTTAGGTGGATCTGCATACTATTGAGTTGCGAAAAGGACTCCCGTGTCACTATAGGATGATAAACAATTTATTTATTGAATGACTCTCAAAACTTCAGAGAGATCTCTTTTGTATCTAGAATCCTTTCATTAAACTCATTAGTAATTTATACTCCCATACTATGATGATCTTTAATTTCCACCAACATTTTAAAGTATTGATCAAGTGTTTTATTAATTTCCTTCACTAGATTATCATACATATTCAATTTCCATTCCAATGAATCAGACCAGGAAAGGTCTAGCTCCTTAGGATTACTTACAATTTTCTCACCAATTAACATTTTCTAATCCATAGAGATCAATTCTTTCATTTCCTAAGAGAGCACATAGAGATTGGTTTGATCTTTCCTAACTTGCTAAAGTTCTGTTACTAACTCCTTCCTCTTGTTAATAACTCGAGTGTAAAAGAGCACAAATTTATTAAGAAAGAAGATAGCATCCTGAGATATTTTATCAATCTCCTCACTAGCAGCTTTGAAATAGCTCAAATTCTTTTTAATTTGTTGTATAGTGAGTACATCGATGCTCTCTACCTGAGAACTTGAGGCTTCATTAGATGTAGGAGGAGTGGCCATGGAAGAAATAAAGTTACCCAAAGTCAGTAATTGAGATTACCATTTTATATTTTCTTTCCTTTGTTCTTTCACGCTTTTAATCAAAACATTGACTAAATAATTGGCATGGTACACATCACCTTCTAGTGTTGGAAGCCCCATATCAACATTTGTGACTTTATAGTCTTCCTCTATTATTTCATCTTCATTTAAATCCTTCATAGGCTCAATAATTTCTAACATTTGATTTTCAGAAATGGCATTAGTCACCATCCCTAACATCCTCCTAGATTTCTAAGGTTTTGAAGAGCTTTAAAGTAACTTTGCAACTATATCCGACTCAAATTTCATTGTAAAAATATGCTTTCTCTTCTTCTCCACTACTTTCTTCAACCATCCTGGAGATGCTACTACTAGACCAAAATCTTCATTTCCACTAGTATTTTCTTTAGGAGTGCTAGGAGTGAAAAGTGGATTATCAACTGGAGAAGCAGACACTTTAGACAAAGGAGGGAAGATATTATCTTCAACAATCTATTGAAAGATAGCTTCAAAATATGTAGGCACAAGTTTTTCTTCATTGGTCTTCTTCTTAGGGGAAAGAGAGAGTACACTATCTTGTTCACAGATGGTCTTCAACATGATTCTTTCTTCTAGTCTATAACCATCACCTCTTGATTGAAAATTTGCAATATAGGACCTAACAAAGGGTTTCCCTGATGATACACTTGCACCAGATGCTTGCTTAGACCCCTGTTCATTCTTCTATGATGACTTAGGCTCCTGAACAAGACCAACAGCTTGCCGCCATTTCCCATCAGAGCAATCTTGAATAATTTTAAGCACTGGAGCAACACACATCCTCATATCTAAAATTTCACATTGGCTCCAATCAACCCTGGGGTGGGGTTTATTAGGAATTTTTTTATATCGAAGATCTATGATTGTTGAATCCATAACAATATTTTCAGGAATATAAAATGATAGACCAAAATCCTCTATCTGTTTTAGATTTAACCTCATATAATCTCTTTTCAAAACATCATTCTCATCAACACAATCTTCTTAGAAATCTTCAATGGATGGGTGATGCCAGTATAAACTCCCTCCATAGTGATTCTGCTTCACAAAACCCTTACTATCAAAATTAGCTCTCACAGACAAATAATTGAGGTTATATTCCTTTAGGAATCCTTCATCTCCCCTGGCTACCTGATTTGTTTTGCACATAAAAGAACTAGTCTTCAATGGGAAGACATACCCTTTTTTCCCAATTTTCATCTATTTAATATTAGCCATGGTCATTTATTGAAAAACCTCCAGAAATATCAGTAATTATTAAGGATACTGAGGAGATTTCAATGGGGCTTTCTCAAAACCCCCTATTCTTAGATAGGAAAACTTATGAAATTAGATATAAAAAACTCCCAAATTTTGATAGAAGAGAAATTGATTCAAGAGAAATGTGCATTTCTGGATTTCGATCTAGCTTCGTCATGGCCTCCATTAAAAATTCATCATTAACATGACAAAAATCACCCATTCCAAATTATTTAGTAAACTAAGGGAACCGTTTATACATAGGAATATCAGAAGTTGGGGTTCCTTGCAGCTCCAACTCATGCCAAAAAGACCTCTGATTAGCTACAATGTACTTTAGGCAAGAATACATACAAAAAGTAGTAGTCTTATGGAAAACAATTAATTGCTCATTCAAATGAAAGCAAATAGCTTCAACCTAGTCAATGAAAATGTTGTCATCATAGATTATCAGGATAAACCAGATCATCCAATCCTCAAATCATTCAACTTGTGCATTTCCAATAACGTGTTGTAATAAAGCAATAGCATCCGCAATTTCTTCCTTGAAATGTATTCTTTTAAGTTTAGTCGGTAGTGGTGACTTACCTTTCCCTTATGACTTCAACCAGGTTTTGGCCATAGAGTTCTTACACTAGTCTTCATTCACTTTGAAAAATTCACCTTGCACTATGAAAGACATGTCTTCTACAGGTTCCCTTTTTGGAATCCTCATCGTGTGTGAAATAGCTTTAGGAGAAATTTCTGCAATTACAATCCCGTTCGTGGCTTTAATTTCCCATGTCTTCAGAATATATCTTCTTGCACATGCACTTATCAAGTCCACACTCAACATGGCTACTAGGAACCCTCTTTCATGAGCTAGCATGCTTTCTAAGAATTTTACATCTAGTTCAAACTTCTTGTTACTCTCTAGGTGCACCCATAATTGTTCCAACTTAAAAGGTCTGAGCTCCGTGTCCTTCACACCGAGCCAACAATTTCTAGTTCTGAACTACATGAACTCCCAACATATGAAGAAACACACACAAACACCTGGAAGAGTAGATTGTATCTAGAGAAATAAATTCAAATGAAAAACTTAGCAAAAATTTTTCCACCGAAGGATATATCATCAACAAGATGTGTGTTTAATGCTACATTAATACGACACTCTATTTGAATCCTTGATAAAAAAACCCAAAGATTTGAGCACTTTTGAAAACCCTTGACAAGACATCTCCAGGTTGTCCCATACACATCTTTAAATGAATAGGTGGCACCTTGAAACATGTGAAATGAACAATATGTTGCCTTGTTGCGAAACATTAAAAATTTAGAACCAAGATCAGAGGTTATAATATTAAATCTCCTAACTCTGTGACAACACAGGGTATACCATTATACTGACACACTTGATGTTGAGAGAAAGACCAAGTCAAACTATCGGGTGGTTAGAAAACTTAGGAACTCCACAACACAGTTCAAGAACATTGGGCTCGAGAAAATTAGGTTATAAAACCTAAAATATCTGTGACAAGAGGTTAGAAACTTAAAGAATCCTGTGACAAAGGTTAAAATGTAGGAAATAACTCTAGACTTAGATGAGATGAAGAATCAAAAGATTAAGAAAAATAAATTTTCAAAAATTGCATTGTACATGATATACCCATGGGTAACAATATGTACCTCTTAGATGAATGAATCTTATACATTGTAGCATTCTTGTAAAGGAAACGTAAATGAATTGATGTAATCTTGAAGATGTATTTATTGTTGCTTATTATGTAATGGAAAGGTTAACGTTGGAATGGTGTATTTATGATGCATATGAACTTAATTTAGTAGTAGATGTGATATATCTTTATGTGCATATATCATGGCATTGATTAAGATTAGGTTCATATTGGCATAGTGTTAGATGAGGCTTAATTATAATTAAGTTATGTTATCATAGTTAATTTTATGTATATGGTTTAATTTACATTCAAAAAATTGATTGGATGTGTTTGTAGTGTATCATGTCTTTCTATAGGTTTAGTTAGTGTAGATGTGTCTTAGTGGTGATGTTAAGGGACCACGATGGATAGGTGTGTAAGTGGGCTATGATTAGTGTTACTTTTAGGTCATAATGTGATTTTGATATGATGTTAATATAATGATGTATTCCATGTTAATTTGTTGAGTTGCATTATTTAGTGTCACTTTAGTTTCTTTTCTAAGAAAAAAATATTGGCATGTTATTTGTGGACTTTTATGTTAATCCATCGGGTCCCTTAGTAGGGTGTTACACATCAAATGGTTTCCATATAAAATGTATGGAGACTTCTGTATTGAAACTATATATCAATATATTCCAAATAACAACTTTCCAACCATCGAGCAAGTTTTCACCTTATTAAACTCATATTTTAACAAACATTCCTTTATTTTGATAGATTAATTAAATTTTTCAATATTAAATTTTGTTCACCAATCATACACAGTCACCATAAATAATGAATATAGGAAGATTCATACCCAAGTAGAGATCCTTTAATGTCTTCTTAAGTTTCTCTGGAATGTAGTGATGTATACACATCAAACACCTCAAACTATTTATCTTCCAAATAAGAACTCCATATGCTATAAATTATTTCCTCTTTGAAAATATTGGATATAGATTTGCAATATCCATGAATACCATGAGCATATTATGCATGATAGTTAGATGGGTGTGACAAAACAATAATAAATCAATAATTTTTTTCTAGGACTTGATCATCTAGAGATGTCAAATAACCATTATATTTAAACACTTGGGAAAGCCTTCAAGCATCCAACAATAAATATACACCTTTGAATATAGTTCAACTTAAAACACTATTTTTTCTTCGTAAATTTGCATACCTTTGTGGATGTTCACATAGGAAAACAAGAGCAATAATGGAAATTTTATTCAATAGTGGTTACTAAAAAAATCCTTTCATATTTGCACTTCCTCTAGGAACTCAAAAAAATTTGCACCCTTCAAAATGATCAAAATAACTTAACACCTTTCTATTGTTAATTTAATGCATCTTCAAACTATAGATTTTAGTAGTCAACAATTGTACAAGCTCGAAAAATTAGTGTAGCCAACAAACACTCAACAATCAACAATCAAAAGTTATCACTGCCTCTTTGTTTTTTTTTTCAATTTCAGCACTTATAATAGATACTCAACAATAGATAATTCAACACAACATTAAACAAAAATACATATAATAATAAATATAAAATACGATGAGAGATATTATTCTTGAGGTACTTATTACATATTTATGTGAGAAATTGATAAAAAAAATAAGTTCCTTGAGAAGGATATCTCTCAACATATCTTGTATATATTATTATATATACATACTAGTAGCATTCATAGTGCAATGTGGAATAAATTGAATTATTAGGGTTAGGGTTAGGTTTTAGGTTAATATTTTGATTAAATTTGAGGTTAGGCTTAGGCTTAGGGATATGATTAGGGTTAGGGGTAGGGTTAGGATTATAATTAGAATTAGAGAAGGAATTAGGTTTATGGGTAGGGTTAAGATTAGTGTAAGAGTTACAATTAAAAATAAATTTATAGTTAGGATTAGGGTTTGGTTTGGGATAGAGATAAAATTAAGGTTAGTATTAGGGTATCAATTAGGGTAAGGTTTAGGGTTAGATTTAAAATCAATGCTAGAGGCACATATAGGTTTAGGTTTAGGTTTAGGTTTATGGTTAGAATTAGAGTTTCAATTAGGGTTACAATTATAATTAGTGTTAGTCATAGAATTAGAGTTAAGGTTAAGGTTAGATATAGAATTATAACAATAATTATAACCTTAGAGCTAATCTTAATCAAATGCTAATTTTGACCCAATATATAGGATTCATCCTAACTCTAACCCTAATCCTAACTATGACCCTATTGGTAAATAAATTTATCACTTCAAGTTTATACTCTTTTGCCCACACAAATGACAACCTAACCAATAGTTGAGCCACTTACAATGGTATGTGCAAGTGCTCTCTTCTTTTTTACAAGGTGCAACTACCTTTAGATAATTTGCAATGAATGGAAACCAGGTATGCTTTTACCTAGAAAGAAGAAAAGGAACACTACCATCTACCCATAGCCATGAAATAGATGTGAAATATTAAGTTTATAATTAAGTTAATGCAGAAAAATGACACAAAGTTCACCTCTCCCACACCCACAAATGAAAAACAAGGAAAGGATGAGCAATAGGTCTTCACAATAGATAAATTAATTTGAACTCAAATATTTAGAAATGTTGATGGGTGTTTTTGCACCTTCTCAACATAGGCAACACATAAGTGCACTACCTCTCTTGAAAGGTAGAAATATGCAAACAAGTCTCAAATCACTACCCCAAGGTTTCAGGTGTCAAGTCATGAAAATGCTTGGAATATCTTAGTTGGTTGATGTGTTTTGTTGGTAATCATAGGGTCAGCCTTTATGGTTTACAAATCATGGGAAGTCGAGTTTGCAAATGGATTTTCAAAGTGCTAGAAGTTAATGAACAATAACTACCCACTCAAAACAACAAGCTGAAACTCACCATGTTCATCAAGTTTAACATTTGGTGATGCTTGAGATCATACTCTAACAAAGGGATTAAAGATATATCAAAAGGGAAAGGGTTAAGAAAGATTCTCTAAATTTAAGCCATTATTGAACAGTAGCAATGGAGGGTGCTACAGTAGACAGACTGCCACAAACTAGATTTTTCTTGACCAAGAAAGACCTACAGTTACACAAAATTAGTGCAATCTTATAAGGACTGTAGATTTTCAAATTGTGCATTCACCTCATGAACATACAATTGAACTAGGTTGTAGTAAATAAGTTAGCTCAGACTAGCTTTACAAAGTGATTCATCATCAACAAACCACAAAAAACATGAGATGGAAGTGCATCAAATACTATAACAACCAACACCATTATCATAGCCATTCAAGAAACTACAACTAAAACTAATATGGAAGTAGAACCATGCATGCAAGATGATCAAACTCAAAGATAACATCCATAATATCATGCAATACTATCTTTTATTGCGGAAAATTCCCTTTACACTAGTTCTCCAACCATTTACAAATAAGGGAAAAACTCTATTTATAGTTTTCTAAAGCCCAAATAAATGTCTAGGATTGATTTACATTGTGTGGTTCAGATTTGTTACAAATTGGGGTTTCACCTACCCCCATTATATGGAAATTTAAAATATAGTTTTTATCTTTTCCCTATTTTGTCTTTTAGTGACCTGGTAATGTAGCAACTTTGTCCTGTAGCTAATTGCTCTTTTGCGATAGTTGAAACTATCTAAAGGCTGCCTTTTTTTTTATGGATTTGCAACATTTTTCATCTAATCAAATGAGACTTGATGATGATTTGCATCAATGGATTGGTTGTCCCTGATTTAACGGGACAACCCCTGATGAATCTTGATCACTTGAGAGAATACAAAACAACTCCTTCTAGCTTTTGACTTTAGTGGATAGCTTCCTAGCCTTTTGACACTATCATCATTGGCATCAGACTCCTTGGGCATGCAACTAGCCACCACCTTCAAGTAGAATTTCTTAACATGCGTCTATAAGCACACAAACCTCCCACCTTTGTAACTTCTTGAATTAACACCTTGCCCCTAGTACAGTTCCATGTGCACCTCATATGTAAGCATTCCCTTACCTTTATCCTGTACATGCTTCAACTACCAACCCTCACACTCTTTACAATATTTCCCCTGTGAGCAATATAATAATTGAGTTACTTCAAATTATAAGGATTTATAGAATGGACCACTTTGTGGAAAGCAACATAAGCAATGCAATTACATTCTATTAGAAGGATGATATTATTAATGCTTTGAATTACTCCCCTTTAAGTGTAACCTTGAAATATATCCCCATTTATGATACTCATTAAATCCCCTAAGTCACTCTCGGTTATCAAGGATTTCGAGTTATTCCAGTGTTTATGAAAAACCCTCGTTAATTAAATTTACCATTTGAGACATGCACTCCAGCGAGGATTTAATTCATTTTACAATGTGGGGTATTTAAATCCTTTTAGCATGTCTCCATTTAAAGTCTTAACTTTTAGTGTCATCCTTCCTAATCTCTCGGTTTTCAGCCAGGCTCATTGGATCCATTTTACCATGGGTGGATAATGGCCGCATATATTCCATGCAGATACATCACAACGAGCAGTCATCTTTGGCAATAGTTGGAGAGGACACCTACACAGGGACAAGGCGGGGTAACTGTGTGGGTGAAGGGAGGCAGGGAGCCACCGTGGGAAAGTCGTTGTCACTACAGCGGAAGCAGATAGCCCATAAATGACTATCACCCAGGACCCCACTCATGGAGATAAGACGTCAGGCTCCGCCAGCTCACCAACATTGAATGATTGCTTCAAGTTTAATAGAAGACATCCCCAACTATGATACCCATCAACAATGATCCTCTCTTTAACTTCATCTCTAATGGATTTTAATCTTCCCCCATTGTCAAGCAGAATTCTTCCCCTATGTTTGTATAGTCTAGCTTCCCCACCAATGCTATCATTTAAATTTGTTGATTATGTTGAAATGGCTGAAGTATATACATATGCCATTATACTCCTAAGGATCACCTTTCCGCCAGCTAATCCCATAATTTGGCATCTTATCCTTTACAGTCGAGTCTCTTGACAGTCACATTTGAGCTAAAGAACCTCATCCACTTGAAGTTTGCAAGGACCGAGGGATGTGGGATCATCATTGGTCAAAGCCGTTTGTGGGAATGTTAGAGGGAAGCATCATGCAGGAGTGCTATGAGGAACAACCAAGGTAGCGTTGGACCCCGTGAGCCAAAATTTTGTAGGCGCTAGAGAGTAGGATGCCAGAACGGAGCGACTGTTCAAGGAGCGACGCAAAGTAGACGGAGGTTCGCATTGCAGCCCCCGCACGAATAATGATTGCGTAGACTTGATGGTGTTGGTCTTCGCCCTTTCACCACCCCACCTAAGTCCCCCATGTCTATTATATTTTTCTCAAGACTCGAAGAGGGTATAACCCACAATGCAAACGCAGGTTCACAATTCCACATAAGGCCATCGATAGCATTGTATTTTTTATTAGCCTTCCTTCCTCTCCAAGTTTGTTGCTCTTATAAAGATGGTTTTGGTAGACCGACTCCTTGATCAAAATTATCACATAAACTAGATTTCTTTCAAGCTTCATAAGTTCCTTGGCCGACGATGCTAGTCATCATCATCTTTGACCACCCCTTTAGTGTACGCGGGATGCGCCACATTTCATTCATCCATCCATGATACCATTTTAACGTCGTTCTAATAGCCTACCGATCATCTTCCATAATTCACGTTGATCACTTCACGAGATAACAGTATCAATATTTCTATTATATCAATTGAATTTGCAACATCACCCACCATCTTAGTCGTAAGTTCCTAAAGTTGTGAAAAAAAAAGTCAACTCCTTCAACATGATCCACAGTTTATAGTATGGGAACATTTCCCATTGGTTTCCCTGATTGTACATTTTTAGGCTTTACCATCTTGCTGCTCATTCTTCGCATATTCTATCCCAGCCCATGCCATGATTTACTATTTGCATTTCCAGAGGATGCAACCTAAGTTATCTCATGTGGGTAGGCTATATCATCGGGCCATTTTGGGAGAAGGCCACTGGGATGCCGTTAGGAATGGCTGAGAGGTAGACAACCTCTATGTTAGTGGACCTCGCAAGAACAATCTCCATCAGAAGGGATGCAGGGTAAAACTCGCAAATGGAAGCCTAGTCAAAATGCCTTTCAAAATAGAGAAATGCAAGCGTCGTTCTGCCTTAATATACCCGCACCCATCCTTATCATGATGCCTTCATATAAAACTTACAATTTACCAACTCCTTATGTGCTTGTGGTTCTGCTTCCCTACACCCATATTGGATTCAACTCCAAATAATTCCAAGCTTCGTGGCTCTAAGGAGAGCGACGTGCATTTCAAACATATTCTCACAATCCCTCTTCACTCTTTGTGTAGCTTGTAGTTGCTCACTTTCTAATCCCATTTGTCGAGGTTGGGACGTATTGATTGTTCATCACACTACTCCACTTGTGATTAATCAGATCTCTTGTAGAACTCTCTCTGTTGTAATGACTTCTTTCAACCAGCGTTTCCTTATGTTACTTGTTATAAATGATCTCGTACAACTCTCCATTCAGCCCTTTCAAATCTTCTATTGGTTTATCAACATTTATGATTTGATGGTTTGGGTTTAATAACTATGTTGGTCCCATTAATGGCCTTTGGAAACTAATGAAGAAGCGTTTTTAGAGGGACGGTTGTGGGGATTGCGGACCCCGCAAAGGAGGAAGCTCCAATAGATGGGTGAGTGCGGGTGGCAGTTCTAAGAATGTCACTTAGGCAGCGGATTTCATCCATAGCGAACCCGCATTCAAAATCCGCAAGTGGTGATTCTGTTGAGAAGGATGGCGGAGGACTCGAGTGTTTAAAGAAGAATAGTGGTGGGTGGATGAAACTCCACCGTATGTGAATCTTCGTCACTTAGCCAAAAACTCCCTCCTTTCTTCATTTAACTTTAAATGCCTGAATGTACTATATTTCTCCCTTCGTGACGCGACGTTTGCTCCACTCATCCACAGATCTCCGCCGGTTTACCCATCTTGACTGTACGAGCGTGGATTATGGGACAGTGTTTTCATGAGCTGCTGTTATTTTCCCACCACCTTCCATACCATGTTCCCAAGAAGCTTGCTTGACTGGAATTTCTTAGTTTATATTCTTCTTACAAAAGATTCGATACCTCTGTGCCTTCATTGGACATTTGTGATATTTCATTGAATAATTACCCATGAGGTGCTGATATTTCTTCACGAGCCTTATGTGGAAAAATACTCATGTATCGTTTGCAGAGATAATAATTGTAAATGTCGCTCGGGAGTGATGGTAAGAATAGCTGTGGCACTTGTAGATAGGAATTCCATTACGAAGAGTATAGGTGGACGGGTGCGGGAGTCAGCTAGAAGAATGTCGTTGTTCACATTATCAAGGGAATGGAGGCCTGCAAGTACACCCCCACAAGCATCAGGGAGTATGAGCCTAAAAACAAATGATCTATATCAATATTTAACATGCAACAGACCCCCAAATTTTCCTACACCGATAGTCAATCATCCTGAGGCTACATTTGATAGATGTTGAATGGCATTCTTTAGCAACGACCATATGTGAAGGATGAAAGCTTTATACATGGGAGCTCCACCTGTGAATGCTACCTTGTGGAAGCAGATAAGAGTGTGCGGGGCATCGTTTAAGGAAAGTCATTTGAAGGATCGACGAGATATAGGTGGAGACCTACATTGTGGCTCCCACATAGATGATGGTCGTTGGCGCCAGTCGCGAACGCCATCATCCGTAATGTGGAAGCTCTAGCGTGCGATGTCATTCTTCAATAATCAATATTGGCTTACACTTCCACAATTACAATTATTATATGGTCACCTTGACATTTCACTAGGATTTTGTGACACGAAGATATGCTGGCCACGGACAAGTTGTTATAGAGGAACATTATGAATAGTGAGGTAGCTTGTGGATGCGAAGAATCAATTTGAAGATGCCATTAAGAATGTCGTTCAGGAATGGCCAAGCAAGTGACGGGCACAAAATTGCGAATAAGTGCATGCGGGTGAATCATGCAGGTATTCCGCGTATGAATTCTATTTTGCAACGACGAGATGGTGGATAGAAACTGTCATGTGAAAGCCCACAAGAGGATGACGGCATTGATGGGTTACGGGCCCACATAGCGGGGAGGTAGAGAAGGATCGTCGTTATTGAATGGCATCATGGGGATGGCCTTTCGTAGGCAATGGCCCACAAACGCGAACTCACGGGTGATCTTTGACTTAAGAATTCACTCACAAACTTAAGGTCTCATTCTAAGGAAATGGTACATGCGGGTCATGCCCAGTGGGATGACGTGAAGGCTTAGCCGTTAAGCGACAGTGGTCGAGCAAGGGAAGGTTGTGCACAAAGACCCGTGATCATTCAGGACTTGGGCAATTTTGGAGTGTGTCGGGTCTGCTTCAGCAATCGCAATGACGAGGATGGAAACACCAACAGTGGGGCCCACCATGTGGTTAGAAGTCAAGGGATAACTGCTACTTAGCGGAAAAATAAGAACAAAGACCCGCAAAAGTCAAGTCTACGAAAGTTGAAGGACGCATCGGCGGTAGTGAATGTAGGGTCCACATGTCGAACAGATGAGGAGGCTTGGTTGTAGGCAAGCGGCAGAATGCAATGGCGAATAGTGGGAGGAGACCCGCGAATGTGGGTTTGCAAGGGCAAAGGGACACTAGAGGCAAAAAAACTAAGGGAAACCCATAGGACCCAACCCACAAAGACTAATGACTTAGTGAAATTTAGGTAGGTGAACTCCATCAAATGGAAATTTGATAGTTTAATGGCTCATGACCATCTTGGGCTTGGAAATAGGGGTGCGCAAAACAAGACAAGGGGAAAACATCCTGTCAGGTGCAAGAATGACCCGTCAGGAGTGAAAAAGAAGGGGTCCTTGCCTTCGATGGGTCGTGTGTGCAAAATATGCACAACACCAAATAATAATCTACGCAATTTGATATAATAGAAATTACATTGGAAAAAGATTACAGAGACATAAGAATTTGCAATTGAAAGGAAACATAAATAAACACACAGATTTATCATCTCCTTTATTTCCCAATATGAAACTAATTTCAAAGAGTCATCTCCCTGTACAACAAATAGTGACTAAGAAGAAAAACACTAGCTACCCCTGTGTCTCCCTATTCTTGAATAGCTAAAAAAGATCCCCTTTTCTAAATTAGACTTTCAATAAATAGTTTCCCTGAGGATGAATCTTGGTTATCGTAACCATTTGGGTGATCCCATAAAACAGGTTTATGTAATTTCTGAGAGATTCTGATTTTTGTTGAAATCACATTTTTAGAAAATATAATGATAATTTAAGCCTTAAAAAGTTTCATTTAAAGCATTCCAATTAAAGAGGGTTTGATCCAACTACCTTAGATCAAACCCCCTTGGATAGAACTTCGCTATTTTTAAACCATACCTATAATAGAGTCTCCTTTACACTTATCAATTTGCTGAGAAAAAACCACTTTTGATTTACCTTTTGGGAGATCAAATGAATTCATTTAAAATTTATTTTTTGTAACTATGTAGTCATTATTTTAAGCTTCCCAAAAAGTATAATTTTAAATAAATTTAATTTTATTATTATACTTATTTATTATTTCTTGTCAATGTAGGTTTTTCACTGAAAATCAAGCTCTCTATTCTACACGTGGAAAAATAGAACATTATCCAAAAAAAAAAATTGTAAAATATGAGTGCACTAGATATTGAAGTCCTTGATCCAACAAAAAAAATTGAATTTCAATACATACAAAAAAAATTTACGCATTATGCAGTTGCGCTATGTTTGAATTGTAATTGGTTTGACTTCAAAACTTGATTAAAGAAACAATATTCAATGAAAACTATCTAACGAAGTGGAAGAACTAGATATCAGAGTTACAAATCTAAATTCAAAAGAATTATAATCTTATCCTTCATGGAAAAAAAGGTTATGCATTATACGGTGAGTGTCATTTTTTAAAAATGTTATTTTTTGAAAAAAAACTAGTGTTCGAGGGAGATGGAAAAATAAGAGCAATTTGATTCCAATTTTTTTAAAAAAATATATATTTAGAATCTACAGACAAAATGTCACAAAACTCTAGTTTGCATCATCTTCAAATTCCTCATGGTTTAGTTGCTATAGGTGCCTGAAAGTGAAGATTTAGTAAAAAAAAATCTATTTTAGTGTCCAGTTTGGCCAAAAATTATAAACCACTATTGTGGGATCACCCATTTTTCTTGAATTAAAATTATAATTTCCTTCTTTTAAAAGAATTATTTTTGCATTCCTCTATCTATCATTTCTAACTGCTTGGAAATAAGTCATCACAAAAATTCAAGTAGTTACAAATAATAAATCTTTTATATGGACATAGGTGCTTCCGATTTAAAATGATGTTTCGCCTTCCATGAACCTCATGACTGAAAACATCCCATATAAAGATCATTTCTATTAATCTTGAAGCTGATAAGGATCAAAATCACTTTTCTTATTTTCTTTCTAAGTAAATTGTGAGTGCATAATGAAGGCATGTTGTAGGAATGCAATAAATTCTATTCCTTGATTATCCAATCTTTCAATCCTCCTCTATTTCATTTTGGCTAGATTATAATACAACAACTTTGCAACGGGGAGTGTTATTGGCAATAGAATTCAAATAGTATCTCATCAACGTTTAGATGATCTCTTGCATGTTCTCATTAACAATTTTAGAGAGCCTGATATTGATTCTTCAATTCATTCCCCAAATAAGCTATAAAGATTGTGCCTCATTTACTTCAGTAGTCACTAGAAATTTGATCATAATTGTTGTACAAATTCCTATCAAGATGGATGCTTTGTGTTTATTTAACTTTCCTTCTTTGAATCATGCATCCCATTCACTTCTTGATAAATTTGAAGTTGCACATATACATAAATATGATGTAAGCTAGATAAAGACTCGACCTACAATGGAAAGAAAAATAACAATAGCTCATCTACTGGCATTCTTGGTATATGAAAGAATGGACATGATATACTCCTATTGTAAAAATGATCGCAATATGATATAAAGCATTTTAATTATGATACTTTTAGCTTTCCTCATCATTTGCATAAAATTTCCTATTTGAATGTCGATGTAAAGATTAAAATCAATGGTATTTTGGAAATATTTCCATTCCACAAGCATGAGAATATCTTCATGAATCTCAAAGAGTTCAAAATTTGTGCATTTTTTCTCTGATCATGGTGGTTCCTTCTAATAGTATATTTTCGGGTTCATATTGTAATCACTTCGAAGGATACACATTGAGATTAGGAATTTCCCATGTGTTTTCCTTAGGTTCCAAACATAGTTTATTAAAATTTCCCTTCAAACCATTCTTTTTAGCCCAAGATTCAATCTCCACCTTTTCTAGGACAACTACAGCTAGAAGCCATGACTCAAAGCTGCTGCCATAAATCTATATTTCTTCTACATAGGAACATAGTAGATATACATTCTCAAGATGTTTCACTACAATGTATTCTCCTTTTGAGAGTTTAAAAATATTTCTCTTCCTGTCAATGATTTTTAACATTCCATTTGGCTATAGTTCACCAATATCCCATAGAGGCTCCTTGATGGAAAAAAAAATTCTCAATATTTTGACCAAGAATATGAGCCAAAGGAAGGAAAGAAAAATATACATCCTCAATTGTCATCATTTCATCATTTTTTTGAAAATATAATTAGCTCATGCTATAGTGGTGACAATTTCCTCATGGGTCAAAAGAACACCCTTTGGTTCTCCCATGGTCCCACTTGTGTAAATAATTTTTGAGATATCTTGAGATAAAGGTGGTGAGAGATTAGTAGTATTTTCCTCTCCCAATTTTAGAAACTTCTCCCCGGAGTATACTGTGATTTCTAGGCTACAAGCTTCTTCATTTTCTTCACTGGTAAATCTTATGAAGGAAACCAAAGTCTTTACTTTTCCAGAACCCTTACGCATAGACTTTAGAAATTCAGGGATCTTCATATGATCACGAAAAAATACAATGCTAATTTCAATGTGTCTTAAGATGTACCCAACAACATTTTCTCCAAGTGTATCATAGAGAGGAATACAAATAATATTTTGGCCACTGCATGCCTCCATTGACATTACCCACTTAGGGAAATTTTAGTCCATAAATTCCATATCACATGCATGCATAGTATATCCTACCTTTAACACATGATCATATACCTCCCCATATGTTTTCCATACATTTTTACTTAACTTTCTATTATGGATTTTCCTATGCCCAACGTTTCTCCTTGAGGCATTCTTTTTATAAGTAGCACCATGCAATGCTAGAGTCAAGCCATCATAAACATTAGAACCTTTAACCAAGAGTTTTGGAGTTTCAAAAACTGTCAACTCCCCAACTTAATCTTTTAAATCCTTTACATTATACTTGTTATCACCCTCTTTGTATACGGCCATAATAGTATGAATTGTAAACTATACATCACCAACTTTATCAACTTTTACCATCTTCCTTAAGGCTTGTATCGAATCTTTTATTGACCTTTCTTAACTAACACTTAGCTTTGGATCCACTTATTTTATTGTATCTGATCAGTGATATGAAGGAGTTAAGAAACTCTAAAAATTCCCGACACCTTTTAAAGCATGGGCTAAAGAAAAGATGGATATTAAACAACTTCCACGAACACTTTTGGGTCTTAAAATTCCAATGACTTTTATTTCCACCTTCGCGAATTCAAGGTATGTTAGCTTCATATTCATTTGTGCAAAGCTATAAGGCATAAACACAGGCAAAAACATTTATCAAAGTTCCAATGATTTTAACGACACTAACCTCCAAAGTCCTTTTAAATATTTCTCATACTAGTCTCAGATGATGGAAAGAGTTTGTCAATGCCCTTGAAATTTCTTCTAAATTGATATATGGTGAATACTCAAAATGATTTGTAGTGAATAAAGGACCTCCTACTATGATGTGATCACAATATCATAATTCATTACCTCAAATGATCTATGTTGATATTATACAAAATGATGTACACATTTGAAATGATGCTTCCTCTAAAGATATATGAATTGCACACGAAATAATAGTTCGTGAAGCAATAACTATTTTAGTAGCTTTCAAAAGAGTAATATGAGATTGATTGAGTTTCTCTAATGTGTTAGGTCTCAAAAATGTAGGTTTTTAGACCATAAGAGGGTGCCATTCTCTTAATACATTTTTCGCCAATGAATGAGGAAAATATGATTTATCACCTCCTACTCTTTCGGCTTTGCTAGACCTAGGCATGTGTACCTGAGTGATAAGGAAGATTTGAAGGCTTGCAAATGATCTCTAACTTAGAAAATATACTCACAATGGCACATGGGGATGAAGTAGATGCAAATCTTACTAACTAGTTCCTAATGAGAGTGTTTGAATAAGAGTTTGAATTGAATTTGTGCAAAAAATGTTCTAAAATTGACCAGTGCCTAATCTCTTAGGTTAATGGAGTTGATGGATGGATATTGATTATGGAGATAGATTTGTATGATAGGTGAATCTATTATTCAACTAACTTTAACTGTTGGGCACTTTTAAATATTTACACCTTGTGCAAACATGCAGTTTTGTTTTCTATAGTACTCTTCTTTATAAATCCCAGTGTTATTCCATTAAATTACTGTGATTCTATAAAAGGATTTTTAATTCTTAGCTTAAGGGAAACTAATTAGATTAATTACCCTAAAAGGATTTTTAATCCTTTAGGGAACCAATTAAAATGAATTAACTGAAAGGATATTTTAATTCTCTTTCACCACAACCCAATCAAAATAATCACACAGCAATAAAAAATGTGTGCTGACAAACTCTATAAATTTGAATAACTTGAAAGAACCACTTTGGAGATAGCACAACAATATATAAGCATGAAAATTGACACAATAATTGAACACTAAATATAAGTCACCAATTAAGAACAATCTTCTCCATTATATTGCTTCAAAATGATGTTACATTAATAACAAAAATATTTTGATATGAGATGGATGAGTGGAATATGCTATATGAATGTAACCTACTACTAGTGGAAGTGATAATGATATGATGATCAAAATTGGACCTTGATTTCCCTTTTTATATGGGAAGCAATAAGCTACAGGCCCTTTTAAAAAATGAGGTGATGTTTCAAAATTACACCTCTTCACTAACTACTTGCTTGATGAACATAATTAAATAAATAAAATAGAGCTTAAGAGAACTTAGATGTTATAAGTCCATTAATCAACATAGAAGGCCCGTGATCATTGATATGGAAAATCCTTATGTTGAGATTACTGGATGCACAACCCCTGAAGCTCTGGAATCTTCAATGAAGGACTTTAGCCATGAAAGATAATCAATCACAAAGAGAAGTGTTGCAACAATGGAATGCTGATTAAAGATTCTATTGATAATATGATTGATATGATATTGGATATATTACAAATGAAAAAGATGCCTGATTATATAGGCAAGAGGTAAACCCTAATATGCATGAGATGTTGCCAAGTGTTATAATCTAACAACGTGTGACAACATGTGAACCCTATGTAGATGATCATTAAATGATGAGATAAGTTCTAGAAGGAATCTTATCCCATAAACTAGGGAAGGGAATATTATCCCATTTATTAAATGATGCAACCTAGGACTAAATGATTTATGACCTAAGTTAACTTATGCTAGTGTAATAATTAATTAATTAATTACACCAACACCCCCCATAAGTTCAACTTAGGGAGAAAAATGCAATGATTATGCAAGATGATCGATGATGGGTCCCGGCTATGAGGCCATGTTAGGTACCCATGTACATGAAGATGCAAAAAATCTCCCACAATGGGAGAAAAGGGGAAAACCTAGTAGGAAGAAAACCCCTCTCCAAAAGGGAGATGAAAATGCAAAAAGATGTGAGATAGGATGGGAAGGATGGAGGACTCCCAAATACCCCACAAGGACACCATCTGTCACATGGATACAATAGAGAGACTATATAGCCCCCCCCAAAAGATAAGATCACCTGCAAGAAAGGTAAGTGTCTGAAGACAAAAAAAGATCCAATGCCGACAAACAACTTGTCTCCCTTTCAGAAGAAACAAAACCAAATGCAAGTGTAGAGATGCTTCCCATTCCATATAGGAATTGAAGGAAGGAAGAATGAACATGGATGATGATGTCTCTAAACTCTGCTCAAATGTCTCCTTGCTTGATGATGAAAATGCCATAGTCCCAAAAAATGAAGAGGGTGACAAACCAGGATGATGCAGAAACTGATGCTGAACAATATCCAAAGACAAAGATAGAATGGATATGATGGATGTGATGGAGACTTGATAGCCCCCCTTGAATGAAGTGTCCTCAAAACCACTGAAGAAAGTTTGAAGCAACGAAGGTGTCCAAACCACAAATCTCCTGCTAGGAAGAAGCAAATCCAATGGTGGATGCTGAAGAAACCTCAAGTCCTGAATGGAATGACAGGGAAGAAGTCTCAGATATGAAATCTATGAAGAGAAACCAAGCGCCTCCAAGATGGTCTCTAAATTCCCAATCAAGGTTGAGACAAAGGAATGTGGATACTCAAGAAAACTCTCCAAGGTGTGATCTGAATAGAGGAGTGATATCCCCTCAAGAATGTCCTCCAAACCTGTAGAAGTAGCCAAGTCAGTGATACCTAAAACAAAGCCATCCTATGATGCCAAGTCTAAAAAGCAGAATGTGTCTTGATGGATAGAGATGATGGTGGAAGCCTTAATCAATGATTATGGACAAGGAATCATTGAATGTGAAGGGATACCAACTGTCTCTGATGAAGAAGAAGCACGGAAAGGGACCTTGTCAACCTCTTCGGAAAGATCAAGGTAATCAACTTCCTACACAACAATAGCATCATGGGGTACTGAATCTGAAGAATGACATTTTGAAGCATGATCATCGGGGAATGGTGGAGTATTTGAATCTCCATATAGTTCCCAAAGCTTAGTCCAAAGAATGTGAGGACAATCACAATGATCAATAGATCTAAAAACATCACAATCAACTTGCATCTCAAGGATCTCCAAAACACTGTACCTGCTGCAACTCCAAGAAAGCTCATGATTACCTTCACTTGGATGAGGAACTATACCAAATAGATGTGGAAAAAAATCAAGTGAATGAAGATGGTGGTAGATCCCATCTCACCATTGCTGATAGTTACCCTTGTGCAACATAACCAAAGGAGTATATGCAAGCCTCATAATGAAATTTCTCCACAAAAATCAAAGACACTAACCTTCAACTGAAAAAAAATACTTCCAAATATGATGTGCAACTAAAAATATGCCTTCGAGATCAAGAAATTCTACTTCAAGCTTCAGGATGTCTCAGGAATCAGGAAAATGCACCAAATTGCAAAAAACCAATAAATGATACCTGGAGCTAAAACCAAAGAAGGTGACTAGACTGATGAAAAAAGGCACTGAAAGATCTCCTAAATACCGCTGGAATCACCAAAATCTAACAATCTGATGCAAGGATGTGCACTTTTGAGTCCAGAATGGAGGGTTGACTTCAATTGACTTTAGAATTTGATAACAGACAAATACTGCAAAGTGGATGGTACCACTAGATAGTGCTCTTAATTCTCTTTCCATTGATATCTTGTTTGCGAATTTTTGATAATGTGGCATGAAGATATGGCCTTCGGAAAAAAAACTGCAATTTAAATCAAACTGGCTAACTAGGTGCAAAATTATGGCACCTGAGGCTAAAAAAAAAGCCCCCGGTCGCTGATATGATCGTGGGGCTGAGCGGTTGGCGGAGAATGGTGAACGGACGGGCGGTGGCCGGAGACAGACGGTCGTTGGTGGATGTTGTGTGATTGATCGGCAGATGTGACCGGTTCGACAGGACTGTAGCAAATGGTGACATTAGCCGATGGGATGGGCTGGCGGCCGGATGACGCAGACGATGGAGCCGATAGCGAATAGGATTTTTTGAATATTGCAAATAATTTGCAATTCAAAAAATCAAAAAACAAAATGCCGATGGGGGAAAAATCAAACCCAAACTATATGCGCAGATTAATTTTTTTGCCAACCATCTAATATATTTGCTGGTCGGTCTGATTTTTTTAAATTTTTTCCAAAACTATTGAAAAAAATGCCCAAATATAGCCAATTTTTTTTTTAATTTTTGTAAATTTTTTTTTCCTTGATGGAGGACAAAGAGGAAGATTTTTTTTCTACAAACATGTACCAATTTGTACAAAAAATGCAAACCCTAGATTATACCTCGAAGGCTCCTGGTTGAATCTACTCCAATTTTGACAAATGAATAGGCGATCTATGGGTTTTGAGGCCTTCTGGATGCAATGGAGAGGTCAGAGAGAGCCTGATCTGCACCATAAATTAGCTTGGCTCCCAGGTAGAACTAACTAGCCTGCAAAATAAAACTCCAAGCCTGCAAGAATCTTGCACTCCAACTTCCTAAATCACAGGTTGATGTTTCAATGGACTAGCTCTGATACCATGTTGAGATTAATGGATGCATAGCCCCTAAAGCTCCATAATATTCAATGAAGGACTTTAGCCATGAAAGATAATCAACCACAAAGAGAAGTGTTGCAACAATGGAATGCTGATTAAAGATTCTATTGATAATATGATTGATATGATATTGGATATATTACAAATGAACAAGATGCCTGATTATATAGGCAAGAGGTAAACCCTAATATGCATGAGATGTTGCCAAGTGTTATAATCTAACAACATGTGACAACATGTGAACCCTATGTAGATGATCATTGAATGATGAGATAAGTTCTAGAAGGAATCTTATCCCACAAACTAGGGAAGGAAATATTATCCCATTTATTAAATGTTGCAACCTAGGACTAAATGATTTATGACCTAAGTTAACTTATGGTAGTGTAATAATTAATTAATTAATTACACCAACACCTTATTCTCCATGATAGACATTCAAATGCTCTCATCCTAGTGACCTACTCCTTAGAGGCCATATATTTCTCTTCTCATTGATATATTGTAAAATCTAATAGCCATTTTTACTCTTGAATCCTTGGTATATTTGTGAGATGCACCTTCCACCGACTATCCAACAATGCTTTCACATCATTAATGAAATTCAAGTATCCAACATTGAGAATAATTAATCCATATAGAATTAAATTAAGTCTATGAAGATTCATGTCACCACCCTCTTGTATGTGGGTAACACACCTATTGATAATTTGACCAAACTCTTTTTTCCACTCTTCAAAGTCTCTCAATTGGTCATCACCTTTTACTATTTATGGTATGTACCACTACTTTAGGGTGTTGAAAGAATCCATTTGTTTCTTAACCCTTTTTTCTTATCCCTATACATACTGAAATTCATCTATAATCATTTTGACTATTTGCTTAGTTGGTTTTAGTGTTTCAGGGGCATCAGTACTCCTTTGTAGGACTTTGTACAATTTTGACAAAGTGTGGTATATAGGTTGCCACCTTTTGAACAAGAGTTCCAACACAAGCATATGTGCCTTTATTTGATCAATAGCTTGTGACAGTAACTTAAAACTTTCACATGCACTCTCCAATTTATCTACAAACAACTTTACCCTATGATCAAAAATCTTTTCTATAGTTTCACAAACTTGTCTTTGTACCTCATCCTGTATTTTATTGTTGGATTTCTTCATTTCATCCACTTCTTTCTCAAGAGCTTGAATTTTTTCAGCAAAAATATTTTATACAACATCTACTGGAGCACTAAGAGTCTTATATAACACCATTTCCATGCCTTGTGAGGTTCTTGCTCCTTTTAGTTGGTCTATTAATTTTATATTTTCCATAAATAGTTTATTAACTTCATCATTTAGGAATATTTGCTTCTCTTCATATTGTTTTATTCTATCTTCCAATCCTTTAATAGTTGCATGAGTAAACATGGCCAAATGCACATACATTATGTTTTCCTCCAAAGTGGTGGTATCTTGTATTGTTCTTACCACAACTACCCCTTTCATTCTGGTGCAGAAGCACCAAATAGACTTCATGCCTCCATGAGGAAACTTTTGATTTTGATTAAAATTTTATGTTCTAAGGTCGTAAAAGGTCCAAGAGGCCATATTTAATATGTATTAGGCCCTAGAAGGTTGTTATAGGTTTATTATTCAAATATTGTATAAATTGCAAAAATGTTGTAATATTCTCAATGCAAAAAAGGAAAAAATGAGGAAGTTCAAAGGTAATAGGGAGTTTAAAAGGTGATTATGTTAGTTTGATCATGTGAATAAGTTGAAAATCCTTTAAAAATTCCATTTTCATCATTGTAAAGAATATTGGTGGGTTTGAAGATGAAAATGAATAAAAGATAACACTATTTTATTGTCATTTCAAGTGTTTTTCACTATTGTAGGCCATTGTATGGCAATGTACAAATAAAAAAGTCCAATTCTCTTTGATTTGAGGTGAAATTATTTTCAATATAGTTTCTAAATTTTTTTGATTCATCCCATTTTATTGAGTTATGCAAAAGATATGTTAATTTCTTTACAGGTAGCTTGAAATTCTGAACTCGAGGAAACAAGCATAAAAAATGAATAATTCTCATTTTAACCAGTAAAAACACATGATTTTTGGTTTGGAGGTCTATTTCAATATTTTCTTTAAGATTTTCCAAATTTTCAGGAGTTGGAGTTAATGTTTGACAAGGCTTCAAGGAGGCCCTAGGTTCTCTTAGCCTTGATTTTTGCCATTTGAAGAGCCTAAATGCTAGGGTTTTGTGAAAATTAAGTGAAAACCAAAGAAAAATGAATGAATAAGCATGTGAAGACCCATTTTGGTGTGTTTTATCCACTAGAAATGTTTGGTAGGTTGTGGAAGTCATATTTTCAGTAACCCTGCTTTGTGCAAGCCTAAAAGTTGCCTTAAACTAGAGTTTTTGTTGTTGGGTGAAATTATGAGTGTGCTCATTGATAAGAGTTGTTTATTATAACAATTTGTGACCTGATTAAGGACTTTAAAGGCTGATTTGGGTATAGAGGGGTGTTTGGTTGGTAGTTGCTTTGCAAAAGTGGCCCAATTGGGCCTAGTGAAAAATGGTAAAACTAAGTTTTTGAACTGTATGTTCCAAACTAACCCTAGTCCATTTTAATATATGTTTTAAAATAGCTTAAAGGGTATCAAAAAATGTTATTAGATTTTTGTTTTAGTTCTTGGGTTAGAATAAAAAAATAGCAAACCTAAATGGAGACTTACTAAGAATTGGGGCAACCAATAAGGGAATGGTCAAAGTTTGAAGTAAGAAGACCTTGGTAAGATTTTAGCTTACTTTAGGTTGATTCCATGAGGTGAAAATAGGCACTTGGTAACCTTGGTGAGGTTGGGAGTGTTCAAAACCTTAATTTTTCCTTGTGGAAGAGAGATTCTCTATGAAGGAAGTTTTACAAACTTGAAGAATTTTGATTGAGTTAAACCCCAATAATGCATCAGTTGGTATCAAAGCTTAGAAGGTCTAGGAAAGAGATTTTGGTGTTTGTGTTTTTGTGTTTATACAGGTTGAAGAGAGAACCCGGTTGCCAAAAGACTAGGTAGAGGAAAAGAGAAGAGACCTAGGTGAGGCAAAGACAAGAGGAAGCAAGGTTAAAGGGAATTGCTTGAAGAGAAGATGGATTTGTTGAGAAGGAACTTGCAAGTAGAGGTTTCACAAAAGAAGAATAAAGAAGAGAAAGAGAGGAAGAGGAAAGAGGAAAAGATGAGGCAAATAGAGGTTGAGAAAGAGATAAGAGAAATAAGGAAAGCTATGGAAAGATGATAAGAAGGAATGTCGATGAGATGGAGCAGTTGCTCAAAAGAGAACTCATTTGGCACTTGAGAATGAAGAAGAAATTTGTATGGACCATTAAGAAGATAGTTCAAAGGAGAAGACAAGTGAAGATAATAGAGGAAGAAGAAGAACAAACCAAAACAGAAGAAGAAGAGCACTTAGAGGTTGTAGTTGAGTTAGTGTCAAGACCTAATGTTGAAGAGAAGGTCAAGGATGATATGATATTGCAAAAGTATGGTGATGTAATTTTTCCTTCATTGTTTGCAAAGGAGGATAGTATTTTTTCTATTTCTTTCAATATCAGAGATTGGTAGCCTTGAGAAAGCAGCATATAGAGAGGAATAATATTAGATGGGAGAGAAAAACAAAGATGCATAGATCATGACTACATTGCAAAGGAAAATAGCTAATGAAATCATCTATCACTTCCTTTTTATGATAGTAATTTTGATGGGAAAAAAACCAAAGTTCAAAATGAAAGATGGAGGAAAAGTTGCTGAGGTGAAAATTAAAGCATGAAGGATCATATTCCATGTGACAAGACAGGTAGTAGACTAGTTTTCTTTGACAAGCTGAAACAAAAAGTGAAAATGAAGACAAATTGGAGCTATTTCAAAGAGGACAAGAAGTAGTGTATATAGGACATCAAGGAGGAGCATACAGAGGATGGATACCTATTACTACCCTCAATCCAAGATGGCTTGAAATTTCTTTTGGCTGAGAGTATGGTGCAGGAGCACCAAATAGACTTCATGCCTCCATGAGGAAAATTTTGATTTTTGATTCAAATTTGACGTTCTAAGATTGTAAAAGGGTCCAAGAGGCTATGTTTAATATGAATTAGGCCCTAGTAGGTTGTTATAGGTTTATTTTTCAAATATTGTAAAAATTTCCAAAATGTTGCAATATTGTCAATGTAAAAACACAAAAAAAGGAAAAAATGAGGAAGTTCAAAGGTCATAGGGAGTTTAAAAGGTGGTTATGTTAGTTTGAGCATGTGAGGAAGTTTAAAATACTTTAAAAATTCCATTTGCATCATTGTAAAGCAGATTGGTGGGTTTGAAGATGAAAATGAATAAAAGATAACACTGTTTTATTGTTAGTTCAAGTGTCTTTCACTGTTGCAGGCCATTGTACGACCATGTGCATATAACAAACCCACTTCTCTTTGATTAGAGGTGAAATTATTTTGAATATAGTTTCTAATTCAATTTTTTTCATCCCATTTCATTGAGTTATGCAAAAGATATGTTAATTTCTTTACAGGTAGCTTGAAATTCTGAACTAGGGGCAACATGCCCAAAAAAATGCATAACTCTCATTTTAACTAGTAAAAAATCATGATTTTTGGTTTGGAAGTATATTTTAATATTTTATTTAACATTTTACAATTTTTAGGAGTTGGGGTTTATGTTTGACAAGGTTTCAAGGAGGCACTAAGTTGTCTCAGCATTGATTTTTGCCATTTGAAGAACCTAGATGCTAGGGTTTTGTGCAAACAAAGTGGAAAAAAAAGGAAAATGAATGAATAAGCATGTGAAGAACCATTTTGGTGTTTTTGAGCCACTAGAAAGTTTTGGTAGGTTTTGGAAGTCATATTTTCAATAATCACCCTTTGTGTAAGCCTAAAAGTTGCCTTAAACTAGAGTTTTTGTTGTTGGGTGAAATTATGAGTGTGATTATTGATAAGAGTTATTGGTCCTAACCATTTGTAACCTAATTAAGGAGTATCCAAGGTTATTTGGGTTTGGAGGAGTTTTTTTTGGTAGTTTCTTTGCAAAAGTGGCCTAATTGGGCTTAGTGAAAAATGCTAAAACAAAATTTTTGAACCTTGTGTTCCAAAGTAACTCTAGTCCATTTCAAGATATGTTTAAAAAAAAATTAAAGGGTATCTAAAAGTGTTATTATATTTTTGTTTTAGTTCTTTGGTTGGAATAGAACAATAGCATACCTAAATGGTGACCTACTAAGAATTGGGGCAACCAATAAGGGAATGGTCAAAGCTTGAGGTAAGTAGACCTTGGTAAGAATTTAGTTTGCTTGATATTGAGTCCATGAGGGGTAAATAGGACTTGGTAACCTTGGTGAGGTTGGGAGTGTTCAAAACCTTAATTTTTCCTTGTGGAAGAAAGATTGTCTATGAAGGAAGTTTTGGAAACTTGAATAATTTTGATTGAGTTGAACCACAGTACTGTATCACATTCCCTATATAACATCTGGTAGTTTTGGATTATGTGTGTTCTTTCTCTTGATACATATAGCTAGGGTTTCTATCCTAGTATTATAGCCTATTCAACTCACTCCTTGATCAGAGTAAAACTCTACAACTAGCATTGGATCTTCTTGAGCCCATACTTGGTCAAGTAAAAACATTTTCTTTAGTTCCATACTAGGAAAAATGAGCATATTACTTTTCAAAATCATTTTTCTAGCCTTCTGAGGGCTTATGTCAATATTATCAATCCTTAATTCCTTGAAGGTTTGTGCCACCATTTGATCCTTTTGGTATTCCTCAATTCCCATTTCATTTATTTCCATTCTCTCCTCAAATTCTTTCACCTTCATTTTTGTCCAAAAATCCTTAAACTCTAGAGTCTTAATAAATTCATCATCTTCTATGAATCTCCTAGCTGCAATTTCTCTTTCATCCTCATGTATTTCTATATTTTCTTTTTCTCCATCATCAATCATTTCCTCATACTTATGGGAATTGGTCTCACTGATTGGTTGATCAACCTCAACATCACCCTTTAATGATTGAAACATAGTGGCCACTTCTTTAGTGTCCCCTACTCCTTCACTCTCTTCATAAGGCACCAAAGGTTCAGTGCCAGGTCATCTTATGTCTGTTAGGAGGCAATTGGTCCATGGAAGATTCAGAGGTTGTTTCTCGGGTGTGCCATGTTATTACCTTACCACTGTGTTCTTGAAGATATGAATCCCTTTTTCCATATAAGTATTCAAACCTATTAATTATATCAAATTATTCCTCAGATAGGGTCTTTCTCCTCAACAAAGTATCCTAGGAAATCCTTATGTTTTTGCTTCCTTTCCTCTTCAAGCTTCCTGATATATTCAAATTTTTTTCCTTCTACTAAACACATCTTGATAAGTAATGCAGTTTCTTATGACATCTTCTTCATAGTACACTTGGTGTGCAACTGTCATTTTGGTGAGAAGATTATGCCTTATGTTATTCATATGATTTTCAGGATCAAAAGCCCTTCCTTTTCCAAAATTCAGTGAATATCTTGTCTTTAAATAATATTGCAATTCTTCTAATCTATCTGAGCCTACAGACCAATCTTCACACATGGTTAAGTTTGGTAAGAATGCGCCCTTCTTCTGCTTGTGCATTACATCTTTCTTCATCCACATCATTTGCCACATAAACTCTAAAAATGCCAGCCTAAGTGGCACAAATTTTTATAGTATATGTGGAGCAATAGGGCACCCATAAACTCTCATTGCTGTGACTTCAGGGAGGAAAAACCAATCACCAAAATTACGTGTATGAACTTGATCCTATTTTAATACCAAAGGTCTTAACAATTGTAGCATTTTGGTTGGAAATATTGGTATTGAATAACCAAGGACTCCTAGGATTTTGTGCATAAAATCTTCATAGCATATTCCAAAGTTAGAGTTCTTACATCGGTTGTCCCAAATATAACACCATTTCTGTACAAGGGTAGGATTCCCTTGCTCATCCATTCTGCCTAGGTCCATTTGTTTGGTCTATTTGTCTTGATTCTAGTATATTATCAAATGACACAAGAGAGAATAGTGTCTAAATGTAATAGGTGTCATGTGTTCTATGACTTGTAAGAATTCATCATCTTATGCCCTTTCTAAATATGAAGCAAAGTTGTATTCTATATTGGTCTCTGGATTTTAGACTCTCATGGCCATCATCATTAAACTTAATGGCATTGTGTCTTGAGCATCCATCCTTAATGCTTGGCACAAAGCTATATATGTACTCACAAAATATTATTGAAATTATGTCATAGTGAGTGGCTCAGTGATAGAGGGAGAAATTGGGATTGCTCTATTGTCAATTCCTCTTTTCATGTACAGAGGGAGCTCATCACTCCTGTAAGTCCTTAACCTAGTATACTCCTCTTTTTTTTAATAATTCTACCTTAGTCACGACTTGTTTATTCAAGTCAAAGAACTCAAGGATAGCTACCCTAGTTACCCCAACTAGTATTGCACCATTTGGAAACCTCACATTTTTGGTAGCAGAATGATAATGTTTAGCTAATAGTCTGATAAACTCCACATCAATGAATACATTAGGGACAATCAATTTGGCCAAGTCTAATACCCAAGGGTTTGACACTGAAACTTTCCCATTTATCTTATTGTAAAAATACTAGAACAAGTCCTACCCAGATTTAGGAATGAGGGCATATCTACAACCTTGCACGGTATCTATGATGAATTTATTATTACCCTCCTTGGTGGACCCTAGAAGCAAGACTGAAATGGATTGGTGAAGAGGCCTATTTTTGGTCTTAGGTTCTTAATCCTTAATTTTGGTTTTACTTTTATTTTCTTTTGATTGTTTCCTTTTAGGTGGTATTTCTACTAAAACTTCAAGATGATAGAGCCTTTTGAAAATATCTACACCAATTGAGCTTCCTCAAAGGGTTGTTCGTGCACTTACCTATGTTTTTACACTTGAAGAGCTCCTTCTCTTCATATCCTTAGGTCCTTCCATACCAATGTGTTACATTTGAGTGCAATGATAGGAAAATTCTCTTGTTTTTAATGGCATCAAGTTTAGTCATATCAACATTAATTCTAACCTTCTGTCAAATATTTTTGTAATAAGCTTATATTCTCAAATTTGATTATGGACCATTTGATTCATGTGTCATGGTAGTTGTTGTGATATTTAAATTTATTTCCATAGTCTATAATGATGCCACAATAGGTCCCACCATACTACCGTTGTCACTTATCACACTGGCTACAGTATGGCAATGTCAATTTTTATGCCCTTTTTTATATGCTTCTTTCTATTTTTATGATTGCAGGACAGTGGTGTACATACCACCATGCTGAAGCTATACTACCCTCTTTATACAATGTTGCGGTGTCTACCCAATTATGTAGTAAGATATTCAAGATAAATGAGTCAAACCTATTTGCTTGAAGAATCGTCACTAGTGAGTCATAACTTATGAAAGATTTTATGTTTAAATTTGTTAACCTTTGGTTCCAACCAAAAGAAGATTTAACCATAGTTCATTAGGATTTATAAGTCAAGTTATAGGTGGGTGAATTTAGAACACCACTTCCTTAGAAAGAGGAATTGATTATATATATAAAAACTTTGGCCAAAGTAAGTGTAATAGTCACTTCTAACACTTGTCAGTCCTTTATGAGCACTTCAAGGTTTTATAGCTTATCAGTAATGTCACGCATAGTTGGAAGGAATATATATATTTGTATTAATGAACATGTTATGTAGGACACAACACTACATACTTATATGACAATACTAGGGGTACCAATACTAGACTATTTGTTGAAGGGTAGGGCCACTTCCAATTAGAAGGTGAGCAAGGGACCATCGATTTATAAATAGAGGTAAAGCACTTAGGTGATGCTCTCCCTCTTGAATATGACACATCAAGACTTGTGAAATACAAGTGTAATAGACCTAAGGATACCTTGACCTTGTACACTTTGTAAATTATGAAATTCAAGAAATCTATTATAGTCTATATTTGAAAAGATGAGTTTCATTTATATGAAGCATATTTTATGTTATGTCAATTATTCAATGTTATGTAAAATTATTTATGAAACATGCAAGAAGATATTAAAAGAAAATAATTTTTTTATTATCCCATTTTGGAAACATTGAAATATTCACTTCATGAGTTAAAACTTAGGTGAAAACTATATAGTAATGAATTGGTATGTTACATACGGATATGTGCAGGATCATCATGGAAAAAACAAGCCCTTAAGTGGCAAAAAAATCTGGAAACATTAGAGTTAGGTAACTTGACGTAAATATTTGAATAATTTATTTATATTATTTCAAAAATATGTAAGAATAGAATCTATGGAAAATTGAATGTAGTTTCTAAACTACTAGGTTTATTTTTCTAAAAAAAAAAAATCTATTTGGTGAAAAATTGAAATTTCAGTGTAGTAGCACTTAAATTTCAAGGAAAAAATAAGAAGTACCTAGGTGTCTGTCTGACCACCCTAACCACAATAAAATGATAATATTTTTTATAATATTTTAGATATAAGTAGAGGACTCATATCTAGATGTTATGCATATTTTTTTGTAATTTTTTCCAAGTAAATAATTAATTGTGATTTTTTTATTACAACTTTTAAAAAATATAAAAACTCGTATGTCTGACCACCTTAACTTGGTCAAAACGTCATGAAATTCAAATTTTCTATTTTTAATCCTATAGTATGCGAAGCATAGAATGTGACTCATGTTTCTTATTCAAAAAATGTGATACCGTTTGAAAACTATAGATGTTTTTCAATCAGCCTATCGATCTATACTTTAGTTGTAATTAAAATAGAAAATGAATAATAATAATTTTTTAAATTCAAAGTAAAGCATAATTTATATTGGTGGAAAGTTGAGAATCTTCTTTAAAAACCCTTTTTGTTTCATCAATTTTGGGTAAAAACAAAGTCGTCAGTCACATAACCTACACATACCTAGAATATTGCCACTTTTTGGCCCATCATGATCATGCACATACCCATACCTTATTATATAATAATGGAAAAATTGAGAAATTTAAAGTTTTTATACCTAAGATTACTAATGGATAAGGTTTTAGGGTTGTAAGATATAAGGAATCTTTAGGTAAGTTAGTAGGAATAAATCTAGGATCTTGTAATATAGTAGAGTTTAGATCTTAATGATATTTTATATCATGGGAGTTAGGGATACCAATTTTTTTAGACCAAATACAAGGATTGAGATCAAGGGGAATGAATTTGATAAGTTTTAATATAGAAAAGTTTGAAATTTTAAAATACGGGGAACTAAGAAATTATCAAGTAGAGAGAGATGAAGGAAAGGGATGTTGGTAGAAAAAAGTCCAAATTTTTACTATTAAGACAAGGTGATGGCTCAAGGAATGAGAAACCAAGGGAAATGTTAGAAATATAATGGAAAAATTGGTAATCCACTATGAGGCCCACCTCTATGATATATCTAGTACTTGGACTATTTTAAGTTTTTATTTTGACTATGGCTAATGAAACCATTGATGATAGGATATTTTGATATTTCATATGATGATTTGATTATGGTAATGCTATGTGCATAGTTAGTTGACTATGATGATGGATCTAATTTATGTTAGTTACCAAGGTTGTTTAATTTGAATTTTGAAACTTATGATGAATGGATGAAATAAGTGGTGTGAATGAATCATGTTGCAATTTTACGAATATGTAAATTAAGGTTAATAGAAATGGGATAAGATAGGTGATTCATGATTTTATAATTATGTTATGAGATATTTGTGCTAAGTGAATTATGAAACTTATGTAAATGTGACTGTGATTAATTTTTTTTATTATAATGTATGTTTTATTTGGATGGATTAACATGTGCATTGAGTGTGTAGGTATATCATTCCATGGAGAATGGAATTAGAGATAACCCTTGGGAATCCTAAGTGAATTATCTAGTGAAACCGAACTAGTTCATTTTGAGGGACTACAATTTTGTTACGTAATGTGTTTTATCCATGATGTAAGTTGTTAATGTTTGTAAATTGATTTTTAATGGCCATGTCAGTCCATTTAGGAGGTGAAACTCGGATTTGAGATTTTAGACAATTTTTGGGGGTTGAAAAATGATGTCTGTTAAGTATTTTATGGGTTAAAGGTCCCTAGGGGAGGTACCTATGGTTTAGGTACCTTTTTAGCTCAAAATCTTGGGTAAATCCCAAGATTGGAACCTTTTTTTGAGGTCTTTTATGAGCTTTGCTGAAAATGAGGTTTGGGGAAGTGGGATGGAGGCTAATCACTTTCCATGGATCCACTTTCTCGAGTTGCCTTGTAAGGCTCAAAATTTCTCACACATGTGTGAGAACACATTGGTGAGTGTGCTTGGGAGAGTGAATGGATGAGTGAAAAATGTAGCTTCCCCATTCAAAGGGTGTAAAACTTGAATTCCTATAAGGTAAACTTAAAACAAGGGTTTTGCGGTTCTTTTTTGCAGATTCTTTATTTTGGGGTTGAATTTTTGGTGCTCTTGGATTTTGAGGCTTGCGAGATTGAAGAACAAGCTTTGAAGATGAGTTGTACCACTTTATTTTTCTTCTTCTTGCTTTCATTTGAAATATTTATTTTGTATGTAAAAATGTGGTTGGTATTCTAGCTCTTTTATTTGATTTGTATGTTTATTTCAAAAAAAAATTGGTGTATATTTTCTTGTGTTTTTGATGTATTTTATTTTATAGAAAAAGGGTTGTATAGGGATAGGCTCACCCAGATTAGGTAGAGTATCCCTAGTTGGGGATGGTATGGAGTAGGAACCTCCATGGGGAAGTATAATTCCTCCTTTAAAGGAGATGCTCAAAAAGGGTATGAGTACCCATATGTATTTGTGAAATGGTAAAAATAGTTTTTGTGGGAAAGGTTTTGGTGAATATAGAGAAATGATAGAAGGGTTGCATGAGAAGGGATGAAATTATGATATTGGTTTTGGTTCTTATTTTTATTCTTATAAGTCCCCATATGGAGTGCATTGTACACCCTCCATTCCCCATTTTGGATTCACGATGAATCATTAAGTTATGTGATAACCCCTTGAGAGGGAGTGAAATTTCTTGTGTGCATTCATGTGTGATTTCATGTTGTTTTGGACTTGCTTTTATTTGTACCCAGTTTCCTTGGTTTCCTCTTAGCTCATGGGTGGTTTGTGAGAAAACTTAAGGTTGGGAGGTGAGCACTACCTAGGCCATGAAAAATTTCTTTATGTATTAATGTGTAGGTTTATAGAATGAACAAGGAACTAAGAATATCTTGGAGTTGGTCTATATTCACCTCCAAAAGCCATTTAAGAGTTGGGGAAAAAAGTATAAGCCAATCTAGTTTGGATGCACCTTAGGTGTCCTAATATCTAATGGGTGGATATATCCATACAAACTTATGTCTTTTAACTGGTTGGTTCCTTATGTGGTAACTAAATAAACTTTATTGTGTCTTTGACAAAGGATAAATTCATCTTTTTGTGCAAAGAAGGGAAAATGGATGGTTTCATTATGAAATCAATTATCAAAAAGATCCTAGGGTTTCTCCTAATATATTTCCTTGTTAAGGAAATATACTATTTTTTCATTGTTGGAAATAAATAGAATGAAAGTTAATGTAGTAGCAACTATAATATGTTATTACAAAGCTATTTGATATTTTCTTTAAATATATTTTTGTTTTGGTACTCTCTTAGGATGAGCTCAACGAAAATGATCATCTAAAATACTACTTATTGTACTATAAATTTTTTTAGATAGTCTAGAAAGAAGAAGTTTGTCTCCATTTATGTGTAATACAAAGAGGCACAATGTTCTGCATCTTCCCTTTGAGTTTTCCAAGTGTAAGATAAATAAAATATGCTTGAAATGTATTGAGCTAGTTAATAGGAATTTGATTACTAATAGTTATTTATTTGTTACTTTTATTTTTAAAGGTTATCTTTGTTACATAATCCATAAGGAAATTATGAAGGTTTTGTCTCATGAATATACATAGATGTAGTCACTCATATCTAAGTAGATGATTCTTAAATAATTGGAAAATTGAAAGGTTGAAGACATTACTTCACAAATTTAAATACAACATATGAGAAATCTATGCAACATTTTATAATCTTGATAACTTTTGGGATTGTCTAAAAGAACAATTAAGGGAATATATATCTATTCCTATGGATAGGTTGAGAGTTCTAGAACAATAAAGAAACTAAAACATAAGAATCTTTCTAATATAAGTGGAAAATTTCATTCATGTGGCTTTGTATAAGGTTATAGTATTTTTTTTTTTAATTATTTTGAGGTGTAATCAATTCCAAATCATATAACTGAGAATATGGAGATACAATATACCTAATCTAAATATATTGTACATTAATCAATGTTTGTATCTCTGCCCATGGTAGTGTTTTGACTCTTAATGATATGAGACTACACATTATCTGAAAATTAATGATCATTGATTTAATATGTCTTCCTTGAGTGTGCATAGAGTGAAAGAGAGGTAAGATCCCTTTGAATGCCCTTAGTGGAAAGTTGAGTATTAATTTCTAATTGGACCATTTAGCCCCATCCTAGATCCTTATTTGCTGATAGGGGAGTCTATGATCCTCAATCTGCAGTAAATAAATTCAATAAAGTGATATGTAGTTTTGTACTTGGATTTGATGGGAGGAAGAAAATAAAGAAATGAAAAAATAAAAAGTTGAAATAATACCTGTGTAGGTTTGGCTATTTGTACCAACGTAATTCCTATCTAATGTAGTAGATGCAGTCAACTTTCGTTGTCCTCAATATGAATTCCCTTAGGACTATACTGAAAACTATTACGACTCCAAATTAAATTTGAAAACAATAGGCTTCCTTGGGGGTCTAAATAGGTCCGAGGAAATGAGTAATGAAAAGAGATAGTCACCGAGTGCTCAGAGTAAATTTGTATTGTGCACCCGAATAGACTCCGGCTGTGTAATCAGTCATTTCTTGAATCAGTGCATATAGTTGTTACCTCACCACATACAACCTTCTAGCTGGAATGATAGGAAACTTGCATGACAGCGAGATAGATAGAGTGGTTGGTGGGTGTAGCCATAGATATGAATAATGAGTTTGTAGGGAAATGTTCTCATGTTTCGTATTGGCAATTGAGATTATTTGTGCCTAAATGGAGTGTTGTAGTTAATGTCATCCTTTTTCGTATTTCTGCCAAGATCTTGTGTTTAAATGACCTTGAGTATCAGTTTTATATGTGTAGCTTCTTGGAGCTTCAAGTGTAGTCAAACCTCATATCAAATAGAACTAGGATTTTGGCTCATAGGGCTGATAAGAAATAATTGTCTTGTCTCTGTAAGCTTGACTATATTGTTAAGAATACTTCTCTTGAATTCATCCTCCAATGTGCATCCAACTTTGCTTGAATTCTACCTCTAACTGCCCCTTGGTTCTACATGTATCTCATTTCTTTTTATATCATTCCTCCTCTAACGAAGCATCTTATCATGTCCTGTGTGTGTTCCTTGGCATCGGACATTTTAATCTTGAAGGTAATAATTAAGCCTTACCTTGTATGTGGTGGCAATAGTAATTATGATAGGGGAAATTAAGGAAATCATGGGATATTAAATTTATAGTAGTGCTATAGGAGCATTAAGTATGATGAACTAAATGAACCCCAAAACACTTCCAACAGAAGTATATAATCCGTGAGCTATATGTATTAGTGTGTTGACTGCAATGAATTTTGATGCCCTCATTGAATGCTAAGCCTGTATTAAAAAGGGGTTTTGTGCACGTCTAAAGTCCAGTCATCATCGACATTTCTATTATTTAATAGATTCAAGCAGTATCAATAGTGTTAGGTTTAGGGGATAAGATATACTTTAAAACTTTTTTCCTTACATTGGAAACTCAACATTTATTTTAGCGAAGATGGCATCATTATTGTTACTGAGGTTTATAGTGTATGGTATTAATAATTTCTTAATAGGAATATCACTAAAAGTCGAATGCATAGGCATTCCACAATCAGTGGATAGGGGTCTATCGTAAATAGGTAAAGAGTGGGGAGCAAGAAGGAAGTTGTTAATATTTGTAAGTATTAGAGAAAGTCAGAAAAATGAAAGCATGTTAATAATTAAATATGGAATAAGAGGAGGTGAATGAGGATAAGATTTTTTGAATTTGGAGCAACTAATCATGAATATTTTTAATTACAATAATTATTTTAAAGTGATTTTAATTAATTACATTTGGTAAATTAAATACAATTTAAATTTTCAAATAATTAGTTTTCATAGTAATAATAAGTTCTCTCCAAAATTTAAAATATGATATAATTTTATGTGTATTTTAGTTTAATAGTTGGTAGTGTAGATGCACATGTATATTTAACATTTTTCTCTAGGTTAATCAATCAATTGATTAATTATTATTTAATATTCTTAAGATAAGGCAATGCATTCGAAGACAAAGAACGATTTACATAAAATAGGAATTCCATATTTGATATTATTTTCTACGTTAATCAGTAAATCAACTGATTATTATTTAATTATCTTTAAATAATGCAGTTCACGAGAGATTAAAAACTATTTGCATAGTGTGGGAAACGGATCTTTGGATTTATACATCAATATTTCTTAGTTTGAAATTGATTATGAAAATAATCTTAGGAGAATGATTTTTGAATAATTTTTTTCTTCATAAATTAGTTGTGAAAAATTAAATAGAATTTAAGTTTTTAAATAATTAGTTTTATTACTAATAATTATTTTTGTCAAAAATGTAAGCTATCATATAATTTTATATGTATTATACTGTAATAGTTGTTAGGCCTAGATGCACATCTATATTTGATATTTTTGTCTAGTTGATGAATCAATTGATTGATTATGATTTAATTATTGTAAGGTAGATATGAATACTAATACATGGAAAACTTGAAGTTGTGGATTAAATAACATAAACACCAAAGTTTCTCATTTCACAAGGCAACCAAAATAGTTGACATCATTATATTAGAACAATGAATATGCTCAACTGGTGTATCAAAAAATACCTACCATTTTGTGTGGCATACTTTGATTAAGTTGTATTGTTGAAAGAGCCATTGTGGTGTGGGTTTGACAATAGACCACTATTAAGATCGTCGGCCTCAGCTTTGTTTTTGAGCAAGTTGGAGGGCTGTAAAACTGTTGTGGCATGGAATTTGTAAGTTGTTTTTGATGGGCATTTTGCTGAAACCAGTAGTTTATTGTTCATGTCTTTCATTGTCAGTTTATTGTTGCTTTTTTCTTTATAAATTGCATTTTCTCAATTGAATACAATTGAAATTTGTAAAGTATTACTTTTCTTAAGTAATATTAGGAAAATTATTTTTAAATAAAAAATTTCTTTATAAATCACATTTTCTGAATTAAATACAATTAAAAATTGTAAAGTATTAGTTTTCTTAATAATTATAGTTTTTATCCAAAATTTAAGGTATTATATATTTTTTGTTAATAGAGTGTATATTTGATGTTTTTATACAGGTAAATCAATTGTTTGATTCATTAAAATGGATAAATGTTTCTTGTGTTCGGGAATAGGATTTACCAGTTAGAAAGTGGCTACCAAATTGTACATTATGTGCTATCTTCCTAAGATCAAATTAACAAGTATGCTTTTGAAAAAGTGATTCAATTAGTATAGTTATGTGTTTTTGAAAAGTTATTCCATTAGTTTAGTTGCAATGGTCATGAGAAGTGGCTTTTGCAAAAGGTGATGATGTTATAAATAGTATCAAATCCATAATTTTAGGATTCAAATGACATGCATACTTTGTCAAGGTATTTTAATTGAATTAGAAGGTACACATTGTTTGTAGGGAACATTAGAAAGATGTCACCAAATATATACAATAATTTGTCTAGACATATATATATGTAAGAACAAATGTATGGCGTTAAATGTAGAACTACAAAACCCATGCCTGTTTGTCTTCCTACCATAATGGAATAATGATGGTGCATGGCCTATATCGTGTGCCCCAAGCAAGAAAAGAATGAAACATGCACAAGAGATACCATGGAAGTTCAACATACATTATTATTTTAATTGAATTAGAAGGCAGTTCTTGTTTTGAGGCAATATGGAAAGCACAATAGTAAATCTATACAAGAATTTGTGCATATACATATATGTATGTAAGAAAAAAATGAATGATGTGAAACAGGAAACTAGAGTAGAACATGACGATTTTAACAATGGTCTGATGCTAAAGCAACACCGCACTCGCTATTTGCACAATGCATCTTAATCAATATAAAACCCTGCAACCTACTATCAACAAGAACAATAAGCACCAAACAAAAGGAATGAACAATAAATAATTTTCTATCAAACCAACACCACAATGGCTCTCTTGACAATGCAACTTAATCAATATAGTTTCTCACACATTTCACAGTGCATTAGTGTTAAACCCCTTCAACCTATTATCAAAAGCAACAATAAACAGAGAACCAAAGACATGAACAATAAATTAATCAAATAATGATTTATTTGACTTCCAAAAAGATGTTGTACTCAACCCATTGGAATAAAAAATATTTCATTAAAAGTAACTAAGTATATGTGTAGAATGATCGAAGACAATGGAAAAGTAAAAATAATTAATGATATTTACAGTTGGTCGATTGAATATATTTATTGAGATGCTAGCAATATATAGTTGGGAGAGGTAATTTTTTTTTTGTGGAGCACCCATGTTGAAGTGAATGTATACATAGCATTGAATTGAAAGAATCACCATGTGGAAAATCTTACATGTACACACCAGAGCACTTTTGGGCTATAGGGTGTGCAGTCAAAAATGTTATAGAACCCATGGAAAATTCCATAACTTATAATTTCATGACAAACATCATGAATTTTAAAGACATGGAAAATGCCATGGATTTTATAACATTTCCCTGTATACCTTGCAAGGCAAGATCTTTGCTTTTGGTTCTTTTAATCCACCATTTTAAATGAAATATGTGCTATGAAAATATCTATCCAATGAACAACATATCTGATGATTATAATTATGCATATTTCCACCTACAAAAGGAAGATGGTCATTAGAAAAGAATAGTTTCATGTTTTTGAATCACATAGCATGTCATTGAGTATACTTAATAGCTTACGTGGAAATTTATATTCTTGGCAGAATCACATTTGATTGCAAAAAAAAGTAAGAAAAATAATTATCAATATTTACAGTTGGTTAACGAAATCTTTTTATTGATAATATGAAAGTTTTGTACTTACATCTCATGTTGGTGGTGTTCAATAAGAGTGAGAAGCATTGGATCAACTTGTTGTAGTAGGAAAGAATATTAAGTAGAAAATTTACAATATAGTAATTCCCTTGTATGCCTATTGCTTCTATGGAACATTATAAAGAAAAAGATATAGACATAGAATAAATCAAGTTATCATTGTTTGTTGCAAATAAAAAAGAGATAAAATAGGATATTTTGAATACATGGGATACTAGAAAACAATTGTGTATAAGTAATCTACTAAAAATGTTGAAAAGAGAGTTGTGGAAACAATGAATAGAATAGAGTTTATTTTTATGGGAAAGTGTGTGTGAGAATTTGTGTGTCTATGTATACAAGAAGCAAAAAATATATGATGATAGATTTCAAAAGCACTAAATCCATGCACGCTGTCCTCCCTACCATATTGGAATCATGAAGCCTCACGGGCTCTAGCCAAAATCCCAAGCAAAAAGGAAAGTAAGGTCAATGTAAAATTTCAAGGACTCTTAGCATATATGACACAAAAACAAAAACAAAAACAAAAAAATTCTAAAACAACTATTGGAAGAGCACTTAAGAATCAAAAGTAACTTGACATACACAATTTACAATAGACTAATTTGCAAAAAATATATTGACAGTAAATTTCAAAACCAGTAAACCCACGCTCGTTGTCCTCCCTACCATATTGGCATCATGAAGCCTCATGGGCTCTAGCCAAGCCACCAAGCAAGAAAAGTAGGTAAGGTCCATAGGAAATCTGAAAGGCTCATACCATATATCACACAATAAGAAGATTAGAGACATTTAGAAACAACTATTGGAAAAACACTTAAGAATTATAAGTAAAAGATGGTTGGGACAAGTTGTTAGAGCATGAAAGGAAGTGGAATAGAGAATTTACAGCATAGTAATTTTCTTGAATGTCTATTGTATCTATGTAGTATTATAAAGTAAATAATATAGATATAGAGTAAAATAGGTTAGCAATATTTGTTAAAAAAAGAAAGAGATAAAATGAAACATTTGGAATAAATGGCATGTTGGCAAACAGTTGTGTGTAAGAAATCTTTGTTGTTATTTTTTTGAATTTTTTCCATTATACCCATTTTGGAGACTTGAAAGACATAATCATTCTCTATGCATGGTTTTATCACAATTAAATCTTGTCCTTGCCAACTTATATGGGTGGTAACTTGACCTACATTCTTTAATGGCAATTTAGAGCACGGAAATTACGCAGGTTTCCAGTGGTGTGGTGCTAGTTCAATAGCAAAGTATTGTAAAAATCACTCACTTTAGTGGAATGGAACAACATACACCAGTCTCATGTGCTTTTGGGGATAAACAATGCAATGCTATGAATAGTTTGTTTGTCCACTCAGAAGCGCATGAGAGCTGTGTATGGTTGCTATTCATAGCCACATAGATCAATACGTATTGCTTTTGTGCAACATTAGAAAGGAAAAAATATACGCAAAATAAAACAGGTTAGCATTGTTTGTTGTAAATAGAAAGAGATAAAATGGGAAATTTTGAATACATGGGATACTAGCAAACAACTATGTATAAGTAATGCACTAAAAATGTTGAAAAAAGAGTTGTCAAAACAATGACAAATAGAATGAATAGAATAGACTATGTTTTTGTTATGGGAAAGAGTGTGTGATAATTTGTGTGTCTATGTATATAAGCAACAACACATATACAATGGTAGAATCCAAAAAAACTAAACCCAGGGTCAGCTTGATATATATGTGTGGCGATTAGAACGTGTAGAAAGATGGGTGTTTTGAACCAAATTCTATAACATTGTACCATTTTTTGTGGGTTAAGAATTAGACGGGAAAAAGATATCCTAGTAAAGAAAAATCATAATACAATTTGAAGACGGTTAGAACAAGATTGGTAAGTGGAATATATAGAAGAATGGACAATAAAGGAAAGTATATAATAAAACATATTCACACAACCCAAGTAATATATGTAACAGTTGACTAAATTTGCTTGCAACTTTAATTGCAAAAGATAGAAATAGTTGCATTGTCTCTTATCTATTGAACTTTATATCTTTAGCTGATAGGCTATTTATTTGAAGTTGTTATTTCCTAATAAGACAACATTTAATTGTGTAGTATCTATAAAGCTTGAAATAGATGAGGGGAAAAGGATATCATCAAACATATTGATATAAGATTCAAGCTACATTATTCCATAGTACATATTGAAAACAAATAGAGGAATTATATAACATGTATTAGAATAACACTTGTTTGATAGTAAATATCACACAGAAAGAGGAAAATTGTATTGAGTTCCTTGGAAGATAGACAAATACATATTCACATATATATGTGTACTCAATTCCCTGATTGATATATAAAAATACTAGTATCTAGGAAGATATATATCTATATATATATATGCATATATGTAGACAAAGATATACATAAATATGTATATTGAAATAGGTTTGTATATATTATGTTTATGTTTAATTATGGACACTGTGATTATAAGCAGAGTTTGAAATAGCATGTATAAGTGTTGTCCATGCTTTGTAAAAATCACGACTATATAGTTATAGCATTGAGTCGTATAGTATTGACATGTTGATAAGAACAAAGCATTTAATTGTGCATTATGTGTAACATATTGATAATGCTAGAATGGATCTTCTGGCAATGCAATTGAATCAATATATTTTCTTGCATATTTTGTAGTACAGTTCCCCACACTATACCATTGAATATTGCATTTACTTTCTATTGCACAATTACACCACAATACATACATATACATATATATATGTAGATATATAGATATGGAAACATATATATACATGTACATATATATATGTATACATCTATACACATACATATATATACATGTGCATATATCATAAAGTTGGGCTTCACTATTTACCATTAGATAATATAGAGGAACAAGTGAATTGTAAAAGAACTAATAGGGAAACACTGGAGAGCGGCATACATCTAAATCTTAAGTATCATCTTAATATGTCTTACAACTGTTACATAGAATGCTTGGCTTCTACCAATATGTTGCATGATACTCTTTATCCATCATCAGTTCAAAGCTTCCTATAAAAAAACTGTTATTTTCCATTGTTCTTTTTCTTTGTAAGGCAAGAAAATGTATTGGTTAAGTTGCATTGTCGAAAGAGCCATTGTGGTGTTTCTTGTGTATGAGGCTATTGTAAGAATAGTCATCCTTGACTTTGTTCTATAATAGATCTGAGAGTTTTGAAATTGTTGTGTTGTGAACTATGTAAGTTGTTTTACATGGGTATTTTGTATAAATCTTTTGTTCATCATATTGAATACCAAACAATGCAGCTTAAATTTCCAATTAAGCCTATGGTGTTATATGCATTTTGCATAGATCATTGCATCATATAATCATTGCATAACATAGAGGAAATAGGCACTGCCTTGGGGAATTGGGTTTTAATAATTGATTTGGGAAGTTGGAAGGATACACACATTTATTGATGTTTATATAGTTTTGTTACAATTTCCCTAGTTCTCTATATGTAAATATAGGTTGGGGGTGGTGGAGTTGGTGTGCTGGATAGGTGGAAGTTGACTAGAAAGTGTTTTTTTGCATGAGGGTGGAGCTTAGAAGTTAGATGGGTCGAGGGCTTTTGTTTGAAGTTTTCATCAAGATTTTCATCAGTCCAACCACATATTGGATTTGTTAGGGGCGGGGGTTTGTTGGGCAGTGGGGAGGTGACCATTTTTGTGTGGTGACATGCCCATTAGTAATTACATGGGCTGGTGGCAGTTGAAAATGGTGTGCTAGATAGGGGAATGTGAATGGATTTTTTTTGTTCATGTGAGGCCCAATGTTCCCTGTTGTTGCACAATGGTGGTAGATGAGGTAAATGCAATATTGAATGCTGGCATGTGGGAGAGTATACTTTATATTCAATGTTACAATATGAGAAAGTATACTTTGATGAAGTTATCCTATGGAAAGGGCCATTGTAGTGTTGGTTTGGTAGCATACTATTGTTAAAATCATTGCATATGGATCCATTTTTTAGCAGATTAGAGGGCTTCAATAGTGTGGTGGTGTAGAATTTGTAAGTGATTTAACATGGGAATTTTGTAAAATAAGTTTTGCATATGTGGCTCACACTATGTCATTGTACCTACTGCAAATGTTATGGAATAACTCTTTTGCAAATTGTCTATTTGAGTACTAAATCTACTCCTAGGAAATGTAGCTTGAATTTCTGATTAAGGCAATATGGGTTTCATAGACAAGAATCTAGCTCTGAATTTTCTAGCAAGGAGGGCACCATTTCTTTCCTTTGTAGTGGTATGGGTGCTCATAGGTACGTAGGTTGGTAGTGGTGGTGAATGGTGTTGTTGTAATAGGGAAGGTGAATGGAAAGTGTTTTTTGGAATGAGCGCAAACGCATCTTCCCATCGATGTATAGGGGTGGAGGAGCATAAGTAAATGCTATATTGAATGTTTTCATGTGGAAAGGAATACTTTGATTAAGATGTACTATCAAAGAGCCATTGTGGTGTGGGTGAATTGGATTTTTTGATGCTAGGAATGCCACAACTGATGGGAACTTGTGCGGTTTTTTTTGTTGAGGCGTCATGGAACTTGGTAATTATGCGGGTTGGAAACGGTGCAATTGAGTGACTCAATACAAAGGAACTAAATTCTTGTGTATAATATTTAGTAACAAATAAGTGTTATTCTAATAATTTTCATACAATTCCTCTATTACAGTTTAATATATATATATATGTAAGAAGTGCAAATTGCATGGTTGTTGACTTACCCACGATATTGGCTTCATGAAGTCTCATTGGCCCCTAGCAAACTATGAGCTAGGTAAAGCATGAAATGTCGACCACAAATGTGACGGTGTTTCATTATATATCATAGAATAGTGAAGTTGCTAAAAAAATTATATGTTTCGATACATGTATTCATTTTCTTAGAGCTCTTTTGGCTCTAATAACATTTTAGGAAAACAGAATGCCTCATAAAGAACTGTAGAAAATGAAATTACACAAATGAAATACATAAAGTTTTGTTTAAAGGAAGAGAACAAAGAAACATCAAAGGTTTTGTTTCAAATCATACAATGCATATGAATAATTTTATAGACATACCTAATTTTGGTATGTTTTGGAATGTATGTAACCATGCAAAAAGAAAAGGGGCAAGCATACAACTTTTCTTTAGACTGAAGGATGTCTAGCCCTACAATAAGAGAAGGGTTAAATCCATAATCTAGTAAATTATAAATTTACAAAACAAAACTATCACAATATATATTTGTAGCTAGGTGTGTATGAAACGGCCAAAAAGAAAGAGGGAAAAAAACTTACAACAACAATACATCTATGATGTAGTGAAGATTGTAGAACACAACACTTGTTAAACATCCAATTGACGAAGTAGTAGAAGGCCATGGGAGGTTTTGACCATTCTACACCCATTGAGTAATTCAACCAAAGGAAAAAAATAGAATATACAAAAGACTATATACGTTTGAAAGGAATACAAATAGATAATTCTATACATCAACATTATACATATAGATATACACATAAAAATATATATACATATACATATACATATACATATACATATACATATACATATACATATACATATACATATACATATACATACATATACACATATATATACATATAGATACATGTACATATACATATAAATATACATATACATATACATATACCTACAAACATATGTTTTGGTCTTTGTTTATTGCTGCTAGTTATCTGTGTGTAGCATTGGAATTATAGTTATTACCATGTGACCAGTTCTAGTTAAGTTTTCTTTGTTTCTTCAAAAAAATATGGTTAGGGTCACTAATATTTTCACCTCTTTGATTCTTCATGTACTTGGCACTAAATATTATAGACAAATAGAGAACACTTCTCAAGGGCTTTTACTCATAGCCTGAACCTTACCTCTTAAACAAATGATCTCCCTAAATGTTCTTCATTGGTGAATAAGATTTACAAAGAAATCATAAATTTGCAATTGTGAAGGTAGTTGTTATATAGAAAATGTCTTTTTAATAGGTGTTTCACACTTTCCTTTCTCAAATAGTATATGTCTTTATAATAGCTTGAATACTCAATTGGGAAGTGAACTATTATATAGATTGGTCTAGGCACGAGATAAGTTTATCTTTGGCCTACTTTTGATATTCATTAGACCTGGAAGTAAATTTATTTACTTATTTTTCATTATCTATATGTGAATGGAAACTAAGAACCAAGAGTGATTAGCATTCAAAGAAACTTTAAATCAAATACAATGTCATTAAACTAATGGAATAAATAATTTATGACTCCCAATTTTAGCATAATGAAAAAACTTATACGATTAATGAATGCAGATTTTAAATGTGACATAAAAAAGTTTAATCTCAATGATTAGCCATAGACAAAAGATTTAATATATATTAAAATATATTGTCAAGTATTTCCTATATAGAAAATATTTGAAATATATGTGGAAATAAATTGTTCATTTGTCTTTCAAATTGTAATCTATGTAAACATATCATATAATCATCCAACTGATTTGAAATATTCAAAAGAAAGAATGACAACAAAATTGATGCACCATGCTATAATAAAAAAGATGCCAGGTCAATAAACGTGCAAATATGTAGATAACAACATAGGTATAAATTATGTCCATATTTCTTAAACAAAAGTCTTAGCATGTCGTAGTTAGCATTTGAAATTCAAAGCTATAAGAAATGATCAAAAGTGAAAAAGAGTAGTCAAAGTGTAGGCTCACTAGTGGAGCCTTTTTCTAGTCTAGGAGTAGATATCTTTATTATGTCTGCAAGCAATAGTTTTGACTCTGCTTCGAAATCAACTTTTGCTGCTTTGGAAATTGTTGTTTTCAGCCATTCCTCTGAATTATACGTTTTTGTTCTGATCAAAGCAGTAAAGATATATGCTTTACAAACAAGGCCTTTAATAAAAACAATAGGATACGTTGTAGAGTCAGATTTTTCCTATAATGTGTAGAGATCTTTTGTTGGCATCTACAACAAACTAGTGGCACCTTCATCAAAATCAACACACCAAAGGCTTCCTAAATGGTCTTGTAGCTTTAACTACAGAAGATAGCGATAACCGCATTCCTCAATTTCCATCTGGCAATGATCACAAACCAAACATTAGCATGGGGACGTGTGCATTTCATTTTTCATTCTTTACCATTAACCAACAAGGGGCAAGCAAGGTAACAAAAAGACTCAATTTTTGCAATTTGAATGGTTGCTTTAAAAATGGCTTCAACAGTTTCTCCCAAACAAAGGAAGTTGTTTAAGATAAATGCAATAGTAACTCTATCATTTGAAGGATGCAACCTCCGAGATGCAAAAGAATTTGAAGCTACTTAGTCTACTTTAATTAGTCCCTTGGATCTAAGAGTTTTCTCCTCGGGAATAGAAGGGTTAATCTAAAAGACTATTCCTATTGATGTGTTGATAACTTTTCCATTAAAGTAGCCTACATGGCAACTATAGACAACAACAATGACTATTTTGCTAGAAAGGTACATCTGGTGCAAGGTATCACCTTTTTATTGCAACCTTGTGCCCCACAAATTAACATCAATGAAAGAAGCAGAGACATCATATACTTTAATGGTTCATTAGATTGTTTAAGATCCATTTCTCCTACAAACAGTTGAAATATACCCAACATGCACTACAATGCCAATAATATCAATGAAGTTGTTATCACTATAGTTTCTTATTTCACTAACCAACACAAAAGCAATTTTTTTTTGGGACAGGAATCTCATCTTCAGATCATTTTATTGTTGATTTTTTTATCCGAAACAATGTCAATATTACTATTTAATTTATTGAATCTTTTATTGGCTTCTTTAACCAATCCCCTCGATATTAAATAAGTAAACCCCACCTCAACTCGACCATAATGTAATTCAACAATATCATCAAAACAAGCAATACGTATTTTTGCCCCCTCCACATTGATAATGTCAAAACTAAACAGTTTCCCTTCACCTCTTTGTTTCAAGAAATGATGCATCTCCCTAATATGTGTTACACACCATTTCATTGTCCAAAAATTTTGATAAATGTTCAAAGGTTTAATAGGGCTGACCTTTGGAGGGCTTTTTTTTTTAGGGGACACCTACAAATAAAATTTAGGGGCCCTCTTAGAAGGAGAATGTGAGTCAGGTGGTAACATTTTCTCTTCTTGATGCTTGAACAAATACCTAGGGGTCCTAATAATTTTCCAATCAAGCATAATTACAACTAAGTTGGATATGATTAAGGCCCTAGAAAATAAGAAAAACAATGTATTGGACAAATTATATGAGGCATAAATGAAAGAGAGAAGTTTTTAACATATATAACAAACAACACAACCCACCTTGAATCTTGGATAGTCCTAAAAATGTAGTCTTTTAAACATACAAGGGACCCTATTTTCAAGGAACCTATAAACAACATATCATTGCATTTGGAAGGGAGAGTTCCTATTTCTAGATGGTGGCCATCAAAAAAGAAAATCTTGTATCACTCAACCTGCCCTTCATCAGTGCCAATTTTTTTGAAGGACTAGAGAGGAACAACAACACTGGAATTGATGGAATGAATTGCAAATGGAGTCCGATTTGGATATTTCTTTGTAGCCTACAGACACAAGTTTAATCAAGCAAAATGCACATCATCACACCAAATAGATAAAACGAGCAAGGAAAATGAAGGCTGCAAAGAGATACATTTTTATGTGCTCTAAAAGATCAATGCATGTCTACTTTCATATCTATATCCTCTACTAGAGCCATATATATATGGGTGATCCCACATAGCTGGTTTACAATTTCTGGGAGGATCTTATTTTTGTTGAAATCGCATATTTTTAGAAAATTTAATGATTTAAGCCTTAAAAAGTTCCATTTAAAGAATTCCAATTGAAGAGGGTTTGATCAAACTACCTTAAATCAAACCCTCTTGGATAGAATCCCGCTAGTTTTAAAGCATACCTATAACGGAGTCTCCTTTACACCTATCAAAATGCTGATAAAAAACCACTTTTGACTTACCTTTTGGGGGATCAAATGAACTCATTTAAAATTTATTTTTTGGAATTATGTATTCCTTATTATAAGCTTCCCAAAAAGTATAATTTTAAATAAATTTAATTTTATTATTATATTTATTTTTTATTTCTCGTGAATGTAGGTTTTTCACCAAAAATCAAGCTCTTTGTTCTGCACATGTGGAAAAATAGTAAATTATCAAAAAATAAAAATAAAAATTAGTGGACTAGATATTTAAGTCCTTGATCCAAAAAAGAAAAAAAATTGAATTTCGATACATACAAAAAAAATTACGTGTTATACGGCTGTGCTATGTCTGAATTATAATTGTGTTGAATTTGAATCTTGATTAAAGTAAAAATATTAAATAAAAAACTATCTAACCAAGTGGAAGCACTAGATATCAGAGTTAGGAATCTAAATTCGAAAGAATTAGAATTTTATCCTTCATGGAAAAAAAGTTATGCATTATACGGTGAGCATCACTTTTTAAAAATATTGTTTTCTAAAAATTTTTTTTTTTTGAGGGAGATAGAAAGAGAAGTACAATCTGATTCCAAAAATTTTGAAAAAAATATATTTAGAATCTATAAACAAAATTTCAAGAAACTCTAGTTTGAATCATCTTCAAATTCCTCACGGTTTAGCCACTATAGGTGCCCGAAAGTGAAGATTTAGTTAAAAAAATATTCCAGTGTCCAGTTTGGCCAAAAATTGTAAACCACTATTGTGGGATCACCTATATGTATACACTTAAATTCCAATCAAGAAGAAACAACAAGAAAGGTAGGAAACAATAAGAGCAAGCTTCCAATAGGTACAACGAAAAAGGAAGGAAAAATTATGGAATCAGACTCTGTAGGCTGGTGGATGGCATCCTCAGAGCCAGACTTCACAACATCAGGTGTACAAGTTGACACCAAATCAATTTTTGGGGTCTCTAGAGACCCATCCATGAACCTCGACTCCGCAGACATAGTTCTAGAATCCTTTAAAGACAAGGAATCTTCCAACAATATTTGACTCATTGGAAACTTTATATATCACAATAAAAATTCAAAGATTAATGTATTCCAACATTCAATACCAGCTGGTGGAGAGCTTATAATGCATACAATCTTCTTGCTATATTTGTATAAAAGCCTATATGCAAGCATTTGTATATATTGCTACTTGTTGATTCATCTTTCTTAATAGAAACAATGGAGTATAGAAAAACAATAATAGAAATCCTTAAGTACATATATGGGCTCAATTTTTCCTCTATTTAGACATTTTGGAAAACACAAATAAGAAGAGATATATATCCATATGTACACATGTATCTATTTATCTATATATACATCAATATATCTGAATGATAAAATTTTCCATCCTGTAAGAATTGGCTATGAAGGTAGACACCCAAGATCTAGAGGCCTAATAGAAAGCACAAGCATAAGAGAGATAGAAACAATATGAAAAGAATAAACTGTATTCTTATTACTGAATGAAAAAATGATGTGTAGTACATAGAGGACCCCTTGGTTATATAGCCAAGGTGAGAACATAGAATGGCATAATATTATGACAAGTGTTGTAATGTTATGACATGAGACAACTATGAAAAGCTATCACTCCACCTAAAGTGGAAAAGTGATAATGTGATAATCACCACAAAAGGTGGATCACCCACAAAAGGTGGAGAGATAATCACATGATGTGTCCACAAAAGGTGGAAGTGATAAAGTAATGACATGTCAAGTCCACCAAAAGTGGAAAATCTCCAACAACCTCCTATGTGGTCCCTAAGTAAACTCAACTAAGGTGTAATTATGACCTAGGACAAGGTACATCACTTTTAATTACACCAACACCGCCCCTTAAGTAAAACTTAGGGAGAACATACAAAAATACAAACAATGCAAGATGGCTTTCAGCTACTAGGCCATGTAAGGTACCCATGTACAAATGCAATGCAATCTCTCATAAAGCGGAGAAAAGATAGAAAAACCCAGTGGGAAAAAACTACCCCTCAAAAGAGAGATGAGATACAAAAGCTTATGAACACAACATGAGAAGGACAAAACCCCAAGTGAGGAAAAATTCCCCCCATACAAGAGAAGGGTATGTGCAAGATCATGATGGGCTAAAAAGTGGCAATATGATGAGAATGTGTAGGGTATGTGGCTGACGACTATTTTTTTACTCAAAATTGATGGAACGAAAAGGGTTTTTAAAGGAGATTCTTAGGTTTCGAACAATATAAATTATGCTTTACTTTGAATTTAATAAGTAATTATTATTCATTTTCTACTTGAATTATGACTAAAGTCCTGATTGATAGGCTAATTGAAAAACATCTATAGCTTTCAAACAATATCACATTTTTTGAATCTGAAACATGCGTCACATTCTATGCTTCACATACTATAGAATTGAAAAAAGAAAAAATGAATTTCATGAAGTGTTGAGCAAGTTAAGGTGGTCAGACACACAAGTTTTTATATTTTTTTAAAATTTTAATAAAAAATTCATAATCAATTATTTACTTGGAAAAAAATACAAAAAAATATGCATCACATCGAGACATGAGTCCTCTACTTATATCTAAAATATTATAAAAAGTATTATCATTTTATTGTGGTTAGGGTAGTCAGACAGACACCTATAACTTATTTTTTCCCTAAAATTTAAGTACTACTGCATTGAAATTTCAAAATTTCACCAAATAGATTTCTTTTTTTTTAAATAAACCTATTATTTTAGAAACTACATTCAATTTGCTACAAATTTTATTCTTACATATTTTTGAAATAATATAGATAACGTATTCAAATTTTTAGGTGAAGTTGCCTAACTTTGATTTTTCTAAATTTTTTTCCACTTAAGGGCCTATTTTTTCCATGATGATCCTATACATACCCAGGAGAGAGACAAGGTAGCCCCCCCTCAATGTACAATTATCACCCACGGAAGATGCTTGAGAAGGAATGAAAAAGTTGCTCCAAAACTATCGAACAATGTTCCTCCCCTTAGGAAGAAACAATACCAAAGGTGCATGAAGGAAGTCTCCCCAATCCACAAGTGAAGAAGGAAGAACCCTCAAAATGTAAGGAGTTTATGAAATTTGCTCAAATTTCCCTATGTTGATGCTGAAAGATGTCTTTCCAAAACCATGTGAAGCTACAATGGCAAGTGCATTGGTTGCAGTGTAGTCACACCCTGGAACCTGTGAGAACCCCTTTGCAACAACACTCTCATTTTCTAAAAAATACAACTCAATATCTAGCAAGGATGAAGGTAGAACATACTCCAAATACACAAGTATATCCTCCTAAGAGAAATTGGCCTCCTCCAACTATTGTACATATGCATCCAAAATCACATCAACCTCGAAAGACTAATCATGTAGAGGAGGGTCAGAGTGTTCCCTCATAATAATTGAAGAAGAATCACCTTCATCAAAGAGAAGATGTAAGTATTCAAATGTGTCTCCCAAATCTACAATGTAGGATTCCACAAACAAGCTGCCAATGTTTGTCAAGTAGTCATCCCATGAAACTATTGCTGGAAGACAAGGTATGCACTGTTGCGCTGAATCACAAGGGACTCAAACTATCAGAACACAAGTATCATTAGGTGCATCAGTCAATGTAGGAGATGGAATATCAGCAATAGGCTCAAGAACCTCAGGAGTACTGAGCACTCCAAGATTCAAGTAACCATACTCAATCTCCTCATGTTTGTCCATACTAGGGTGAACTGAATCATCAATAGGAGAAAAATATGAGAAGGTGTAGAACCGAGAACGATAATCAACCTCCCCAATTGCAACAAGAGCCTTGCTATGCAAATCCCGAACAATGACAAAATATGGTGTGAACTCTGCACTTTTTCCTGTACCACTATGTGTAATCTGATAGATGGACAGGATGCTCCTTGACAAAGTAGGCACACATAGAACATCATTAAATGCTCCACCTTCAATGTCAATAGATCCCTTCCCACAAATTTCCAAAGAAGTGTTGTTGGCCATCAAAATGGGTGGTGATGAACAAGAATCAAATGAAGAGAACATATCCTTGGAAGAAGTCATATGATGTGAAGCTCCTGAATCAAGGATCCACCTATCTGAATTGGAATCTGCAACTGCAAAAAATGCTTGTCCCTTTCATTTCTCATGTTGAGATGAAGAAGGAGATGAGCTTGATGTTGTTTCCATGAGAGTTGTACCTTTTCCCTTAGAAGTAGAAGTGGAAGGAGATGAGTCCTTCTCTGGATATGCAGCTGTCAAGTTGATGTTGTTCTTCTTAAGGATTTGTTTCAACTCATCAATTTGCTTAACATGACAATGATGCTCTTCATGACCAATCTTTTTGCAATATGCACATGTTGGTTGCTCCCTCTTGCTTGAATAGTTGTACTTATTTGAAGAAGATGAAGTTGAGCTTTTTTTGTGGAGGAGTGGATTGTTTGTTCTCTCCTTGTGGATTTGGTGAAGATTGCCTTTGGTCTTTCCCTTTGCCTTGCTTGTTGTTTCTATGATTGACCACCAATGCTTTTGAAGTTGAAGACTTGAGAATACCCATTTTCATCAACTTATTTTGCTCAAGAATCAAAAGATCTATGAGAGCCTCAAAAGATGGTGATGTGAAGTTGCTAATTGTCAATCTTTGAGTCTGAAAACTTGAAACAAAGGCTGCATAGTCAACTGGAAGCTTGTCCAACATGTTGAAGACCAATTGAGCATCCTCTTTCTTGATACCACAATCTTTTAGTCGTGCTCTTAGCTCATTTTCCTTAGTGACATAATCCTGAATTGTGTCAAAATCCTTGGGATCAAGGCTTAGGAGATCATGTTCAAGCTTGTACCCCTTAACCTTATCGACCTTTCCATACAAAGTAGCAAGCTTATCCCAAGCTTCCTTGGCTGTAGTACATTTATCAACATGGAAAATGAGATCATCTGAAATGAACTTTCTAAGTGTACCCAATGCCATAGAAGTTTAAGTGATCCAATCCATATATGTAGTTGGATCTTCCTTAGGATCCGAAGGTGCAGTTATGGTTCCATCAATGTAGTAAATTAAACCTTTTTACATTAGTTTACTCCATGCACATACTTTCTATGTAGCATAATTATGTGTAGTTAAGAGTGGAACTTTAGATGAACCTATGATGGAATGCAAGAGAACAAGAGAGAAAATAGGAACAATCACACAAGAGACACCCCCCCAAAGAAATTATTTTGGCACTTTATAATGTAGTGCGTGTACAATATGCCACTTACAACTTGGCTAAGTGGACTTATGATCTCTGATTTACAACTTTCCAAAAATAGGCTGAGAATAGACTAGAACAATAAAGCAAAGACCTAAATTTAGATCTATGCAATACAAGTGCCAAATAGGCCAAAAAAGACCATATGCTAAAAGTACAAAATACACTCAAGATCACTTCAAAATGATTACAGATTCAAAAAGTAGACAAAAAATCATGCACTTTAAAAAAAAAAGGCACCTAAAAAGGAGTTCGTATGTTCTTGAACAAAGCCCTGGAAGTTGCAGAAATGAGGATTGGACAGGTGGGTATGTGCACGATCATCATGGAAAAAAATAGGCCCTTAAGTGACAAAAAAATTAAAAAAAATAGAGTTAGGCAATTTGACGTAAAAATTTGAATAAGTTATCTATATTATTTCAAAAATATGTAAGAATAGAATTTGTATAAAATTGAATGTAGTTTCTAAACTACTAGGTTTATTAAAAAAAAAATCTATTTGGTGAAAATTTGAAATTTCAATCAGTAGTACTTCAATTTCAGGGAAAAAATAAGAAGTACATGTCTATCTCACCACCCTAACCACAATAAAATGATAATAATTTTTCATAAGATTTAAGATTTAAGTAGAGGACTCATGTCCCGATGTGATGCATATTTTTTTATAATTTTTTTCCAAGTGAATAATTAATTATGATTTTTTTATTACAACTTTTAAAAAATATAAAAACTCATATGTCTGACCACCTTAACTTGGTCAAAACTTCATGAAATTCATTTTTTTTTTTTAAATCCTATAATATGTGAAGCATAGAATGTGACGCATGTTTTGGATTCAAAAAATATGATACCATTTGAAATCTATAGATTTTTTTCAATCAACCTATCAATCAGAACTTTAATCATAATTCAAATAGAAAATGAATAATAATTATTTATTAAATTCAAAGTAAAGAATAATTTATATTGGTGGAAAGCTGAGAATCATCTTTAAAAACCCTTTTTGTTTCAACAATGTTGGGTGAAAAAAAAGTTGTCAGCCACATACCCATCATATTGCCACTTTTTGGCCCATCATGATCCTGCACATACCCAAGTATAGTGTTGAAAAACTAAAAAATCTAGAAAATATATCATTCAAAATCAGAAACCAAGCACACAACTGTGAAGTACACGAAACATTAGCCCAAATAAAAAAATTTCACCAAAAAGGTCCTCAAAATGACCAAGATATGAGCCTTCAAAGTTGAACTGCAAAATTGAAAAGCTCAATGGAGAGGGGGTCAAATTTTTCAAAAAAATGCTGATGCGGCACTGACGTCAGCAAACTATGAGCTTAAATTTGATGGCCGTTTAGCCGTTGGTATCACCAATGGGTTAAATTTGATGGTCGTCTGCCCGTCGTTGTCGCTGTTTCCCTCTATCTGGAATATTCTATTAGCCGCAGAATCAATTGACATAATATTCTTCACTTGCTGCAGAATGCTCCCAAAATATTCTTGACAAAATATTCTGCCGCCGATTGTGAAAAAGGCAGCCAGATTTGTGTTTCAGTTGCTACTGATTTTTGCCGAAAAAGTTGTCCGCTGAATTTTATGAGTTGACCGGCCAGTGCATACAAACAGTCGTCGGGTGTGCATGTGGACCAATGGCTATGAGCCACATGGTAGAGCTGGGTGACCATTGCGGTCACGTCGGTACTGGCGGGTACAACAGAGTACCCTATACTCTATGTACTCAGCCTTAAAAAGAATTTTTTAAATTTTGTTTTAAATAAAACTTTTACAAATAAAAAAACTATGAAGCAATTTCAAATATTTTTTCGGAATAATAATTTTTATTGTTTTGACAAAGAAATTCGTAGAAAATATATATTTTTTTTTGAAAAATAATTTCGTATTGACGCAATAATGGCTGGGTCGTACGACTTGGCCAACAATTCTTTTTTCCTTGACAGACAACTTGCTCTGATTTGGATTATTTGGTAGTCGATCTATGGGTTTTTGGCCCTTTTGAGCACGATGGTGATGTCCTTTTTGGCTAAAAATGCTTTGAAGTGGTAGCTAGCTTTTGGATCTGGCAACTACCTCCAATCTTTAAACCATTGTAGATTTGGCCTCCAATGTCCAACTAAGATGAAACAAAAGGAAAATATGACTATCTCAGACACTCCAAACGCAATGACGAGGTTAGATATGATGCAAAAAGCTCCCAAAATGCACCTGCAATACAAGGACAAAAATGGAACCCTCAAAGAATCTCTCCAAATAACTAACTAAAGGCACTCCAATCACTTTGATACCATGTAAGAACTGGCTATGAAGGTATCCACCCAAGATCTAGAGGCCTAATAGAAAGCACAAGTATAAGAGAGATAGAAACAATATGACAAGAATAAACTCTATTCTTATCAGTGAATGCAAAAATGATGTGTAGTACATAGAGGACCCCTTGGTTATATAGCCAAGGTGAGAACATAGAAGGGCATAAGATTATGACAAGTGTCGTAATCTTATGACATGAGACAACTATGAAAAGCTATCACTCCACCTAAAGTGGAAAAGTGATAATGTGATAATCACCACAAAAGGTGGAGAGATAATCACATGATGTGTCCACAAAAGGTGGAAGTGATAAAGTAATGACATGTCAAGTCCACCAAAAGTGGAAAATCTCCAAAACCTCCTATGTGGTCCCTAAGTAAACTTAACTAAGGTGTAATTATGACCTAGGACAAGGTACAACACTTTTAATTACACCAACACATCCAAAAAATTAAGCACATTAAAGATTACAAAATTTTAAATATTACAAAACAATCCTTGTTACAAGAACAATAAAATACTTTGCCACATGTAGCTTCAAATAGATAAGTGGAAAACAATATCATGAAATTTATTGATAGTTAAACAGATGAGGGAAAAAGAATATCATGAAACATGTTAATAGAAGACAACTGGTCTATGTAATAGCTTCCTTGAAAATTATAGTTCCATAATTTTTTTTGCAATACTTATTCACCAATGAGTAACATTTATGAATATCTTTTGTTGAAGAGACAAGCTCCACATTGTCATTATAAACTGTGGCCAACTCTTCTATATTTGAAGAATTTTACAATTGTTTACTATCAAAGCAACACTACAATGGCTATTTCAACAAACCAACTCAACCAATCTATTTTCTCACACAATTTGTAGTGTACTTTCCCATACACATATATATATATAGACATATATATATACACTCATACATATACACGTATATATACATATATACATATTATAGAGAAAAATGAAAATTCTAACAAGATTATTAGGGAAACATGAAGAAACACACAAGTTAAGATAGGAGGGATTGTATATCTATGGATATGTAGAGGGTTTGTTATCTGTTTGAAGTTTCTAATGTGATTTTCATCAACCAAACCATGAATAGGATTTGTTGTACAATAGTTGTTCCACAATTTCCTTGTTGCTCTATAATATTTAATTCCACCCTAGGTAGGTCACATTTTCTATATAATGTGCAAGGAAGTACATTGATTAAGCTACATTGTCGAAAGAGCCATTGTGGTTGCAGTTTGTATTAAACCAGTAGGGACCACGTATCTGAGGCAATGCTCTACTATGAAACCAAAACAACAATGTCTCTTTCAACAATGCAACACAGTCAATATATTATCCTCAAAAAAATAAAATTCAAATGGATAACAAAAGGTGCAAGCTACCATAATCAAGAGTTTCTTATGGCAGGAGTTGAAATAGATGAGAAAGAAATAATACACACACACACACACACATATAACACTACAATCGTCATTTGAATAATGCAACTTAATCAAAGTATACTTTGCCACACTACAAAATTCAACATTGCATTTACTTCACTGGGCCCCATCGGAAAATAACAACAGAATGCATTAATCCCTGTAGAAGCAAACACTTACCATTCACCTTTCGTGTATCAAGGTCCATACACACACACACACATATAGATATACATACATACATACATACATATATATGTATACACAAATACATATATACATATGTAGACACATATCTACACTCTGTACATCTTTGGTGCTATACACATTTTGTACAATTAGCCCCTTTGAATCCCTCTAATTGATTTCACTTCAAATCCTTACAAAGAGGACATTGTAGATTGTGAATGGACACATAATTTATTCTTCGCTTTTCCTATATAGATTTGCAGATTCATTGAGCTGCCATGGTTTTCATTTTACTTTGATGCCCACCTTCTTTGTAGTCTACTAAGAAATAGATGAATTGTATAACAACAACTGCATTATCTTCCATTGAGTATTATAGAAAAAATGGAAAAATTGTAATAGAATTATTAGTAAAACATACATACATATATTTATCCATACATACATATATAGAGAGGTGGAAGTAGACATGCACTGATCTTTTCAAAGACTTGAAAATATATTTTCCTTAATCATTCTATCCACATGTTGTGATGATGTGCATTTCCCTTGATTGCACTTGTTCTAAAACAAAAAAATAAATATAGATATGCTTCCAACACTAATAAATATAAAGATAGGAGAGATATAAAATTATATCATACCTGGAACAATCTATATAACAGTTCACTTGCCAATTTAGAATCCAAGCAACATTATTCAACACTCAATATTATAGCCAAATGCCGAAAGGATAAAAAGTATATCAAAAAGACATTTACTATGTAACACCGGGAAAAATAATTTCATCTATATACAACTATGTATGTATATGTATGTATATTTTTACATGTATATACACATGCATATGTGCACATACTTATATGTATATGTTTACATGTATATATACATGGATATTTGTACATGTATATATACGTATATATGTACACATGTATAAATATGTCCATATGTTTACATGCATATATATGTGCATGTTTTACATGGGTATTTTTGCATAAATAATTAATTTATTGTTCATGCCTTTCTGGTTCTGCTTATTGCTGCTTTTGATAGCAGGCTAGAGGGTTTTAACATTGGTGTGCTAAAAAAATTGTGAGAAAGTATATGTATATACACATGTGTGTATATATATATATATATATATGTATATGTATACATGTATATATATATATATGTATAGGGTATGTGTAGGATCATCATGGAAAAAACAAGCCCTTGAGTGGCAAAAAATTCAAAAAATTAGGAGTTAGCCAACTTGACGAAAAAATTTCAATAAGTTATCTATATTATTTCAAAAATATGTAAGAATAGAATCTGTATAAAATTGAATGTAGTTTCTAAACTACAGTTTTATTTTAAAAAAATCTATTTGGTGAAAATTTGAAATTTCAATGCAATAGTACTTAAATTTTAGGAAAAAATAAGCAGGTGTATGTCCACCACCCTTACCACAATAAATGATAATATTTTTTATAATATTTTAGATATAAGAGGAGTAATGTCGATGTGATGATATTTTTTGTAATTTTTTCCAAGTAAATAATTAATTATGAATTTTTATTACAACTTTTGAAAAATATAAAAAATCATATGTCCTGACCACCTTAACTTGGTCAAAACTTCATGAAATTCAATTTTTATTTTTTAATCCTATAGTATGTGAAGCATAGAATGGACACATTTTTGAATTCAAAATGTGATACCGCTTGAAGCTTATAGATGTTTTCAATCAACCTATCAATCAGACTTTAGTCGTAATTCAAATAGAAAAATGAATAATAATTATTTATTAAATTCAAAGAAAAATAATTTATATTGGTGGAAAGCTGAGAATCTCCTTTAAAAAACCTTTTTGTTTCATCAATTTTGGGTAAAAAAGTCGTCAGACACATACCCTACACATACCCATCATATTGCCACTTTTTGGCCCATCATGATCCTCCACATACCCTATATGTTTACATATATATATGTATGCATATGTAGACATGCATATACACATGTATATCTACATGTATAGATATGTATATATGTATACATGTATATATATATATATGTCTATATGTTTACATGTATATATATATCTCTATGTTTACAAGGGTATTTTACATAAATGATTAATTTATTGTTCATGTCTTTGGTTCTTTGTTTATTGTTACATATATATATATATATATATATATATATATATATATATATGCACATACGTACACACAAATACACACACACACAAACATATATATATATATATATATATATATATATATATATATATACATACATACATACATACATACATATATATGCATATACATATATACATATGTAGACACATATCTACATTCTGTGCATCTTTTGTGCTATACACACTTTGTACAATTAGCCCCTTTGAATCCCTATAATTGATTTTACTTCAAATCCTTACAAGGAGGACACTGTAGATTGTGAATGGCCACATAATTTATTCTTCCCTTTGACTATATAGATTTGCAGACTCATTGAGCTTGCATGGTTTTTATTTTAATTTGATACCCACCTTCTTTGTCAAAAGAGCCTTCTTATATATATATATTGATTAAATCACATTGTCAAAAGAGCCATCTTATATATATATATATATTGATTTAATCTTAAATGATTATATATATAAGAGCTATCTTTTATCTTTTTAATAAAATATATTGATTAAATAACATTGTCAAAAGAACCATCTTATATATATACACACACACACACACTTAATTGAGACTCAAAGCTACATTAGTGTTATTCTAATACCTTTTTTAGAATTTCTCTATTTCTGTATAATATTTAGTGTGAGGTGATGCAGCTCAATTTTTTTTATAAAATTAAGAAGATTTAACTACAGTTGCCCCTATAACAATGGGTATCAAGCCAAAAATGCATAGCAATAACTACAAACAATAAATAAGGGCCACAAAAATTACTCACCCCAACCATATTTTTTTCATGGAAGGAAAAATATTTAACTACAATTTCCCTAAACCCACAGTAAATAGAGCTCTCAACGTTGAAAATATATATAGATAATCTAAACAATAGACCAATAGCCAAAGAAACCATATCTCTTTGACATAAGAAGACAGACATAAATTGTAAAAGACCTATTAGCATAATATTGAACAACCAAATATTAGTAACCCTAACCATATTTTTCCCACCAAAGGAAGAACATTTAATTGCAATTTCTCCACCCGCAAAGAGTAGTATTCTATTCCAAGTCTCAAAAATTACTATAATGCCAAAGATAGAAAATTATTAGAACACATTAACAATAAATTAATCATGTATGAAAAAAACCCATCCAAACATCATTATAAGGCCACAACCTCCATTGAAAATATGAGCTACATCACCTGACACTAAATATCATATACAAATAGAGAAATTGTTAAAGAGCTATTAGGATAACAATAAACACTCACCAATGCAATTTTATCTCCAATATGTCAATAGTTTCATACATCCCTAAACCCTACACACAAATAGCTACAATTCCTCCTATGATAATATCTACAATGCCAAAGATATACACAAATAATCAATATAGTAGACCAACAACGCCATAAAGTAGATTTAACTACAATTGCTCCTATGGTAACACGTATAAATCCAAAGAAATGTATAACAAGAAGACATTAACAATAAATTAATTATTTATGCAAAACAACCATGTATAACAAATTATAACCCCACAAGCTTCATTGAAAATGAAAACCAAACCATGTGTATGGAAACAAAGATGCACATCGTATATATATGTGTCTGCATATGTATGAATAAACAAGGGCCACAAAAATAACTCAACCCAACCATATCTTTTTGATGATAGGAAGAAGATTTAACTTCAATTTCCCTAAAGCCACATTAAATACAACTCCTCAACCCAATACATAGCAATAATCTCTACAAAATAAGTACAACCCTCCACTTCACTAAATATTATAGAGAAATCAAGAAATTATAAAATAGGTATTAGAATAGAACTCAACAACAAAAAATTAGTAACCCTATCCATATTTATTTCATGAAACAAAGAAGATTTAACTACAGTCTCTCCACCCCCAAAGACCGATAATCTCCTTCAAGTCTCAAAAATGGGTATAATGCAAAAGAAAGAAACATAAAAAAAGAAGTTGACAATACATTAATCATCTATGCAAAGTGCCCATGTAAAAATTAGTATAACCCCACAAGCTTCATTGAAAATTAGAGCTACATCACCACAAATAGAGAAATTATAAAAGACTTGTTGGAATAGTACTAGACAACCACCAAAGTAATTTTCTCTCCAATATTTTAATTCAAGATTCATAGAACCCTAAACCCTACACACAAATAAATACAATTGCTCCCATGGTAATGGGTACAATGCCAAAGATACACACACACAACCAAAAAAAAAAACCAATAGCATGCAGATAACAAAGCCCAACCATATTTTTTGATGAAAGAAAGACAGAGAATGATAATCTCTTTCAAATCTCAAAAAAAGGTATACACATAGACAACCAAAACAATAGACCAAGAGAACAAAAAAAAACTAACCATAACCATATTTTTTGAAGAAACAAAGAAGATTTTTGTGTAATTTCTCCATCCATAGAGAATGATAATCTCTTTCAAAAATCCAAAATGGGCATAACACCAAAGATACAAAAATATAATAAGAAGACACCAACAATAAATGAACCATCTATGTAAACTACCCATGTAAAAGGACTTACAGATTCCAAAGCACAAAATTTTTCAATCTCACATAAAACAGTTTGCGAACAACCTACTATCAAACCAGCGACAAAGCCAAGGACATAGTTTTTTACAATATGTAAGAGAGGGGACCACTGCATGCAAGACCCTAGGTCACGGAGGGCCAATACGCGAGATGATTCCCTAACTTACCTTAGTTATGTGTATTGTTTAGGGTTAGGAGGGTGAGAATGATAAGGATTATGATATCATACAATCACTCTACAATCTTGAGTTTCAAGGTGGGGCTAGGTGAGTCAGTTTTAGGTCCAACTCTGCACCTCTGGGAGCTCTCTACTAGAGGATGTCAGTACGGACTTTAGAAAAAAGAGTGATGTGCTGGCATCTCAAAAATGCACTATAGTCTGCATGATCATATTACAATAGACACAAGGTCAAACTTGCTAAAATGACTAGCAACCTAGCTATTTAACTAAAAGGCTAGAATGATACTAGAAAGTAAACAAAGTATTCTCTAATGCTATAAAGTAAATATGCAAGAGTGATGAAAATAAGGAGAATCTTACCAATGAACTCATTCGCCAGTTGGTCCTTTGAGAGCTCACACACCTACACACAACAAGATAAAGAATGTTGGGGGGTTATTGTATAGGGGTCTGCCTCAATGAAAATCTTGTTTAGATGTTCCCACCTCCATGGAAAACAAAAGGAAGAGAGAAAAAGGAGTGACAAAAACATAAGCACTACAAAAATAGAACTATGCTACTCAACCAAATGATAGAGGAGAGGAGAGGGAAGCTTACCACCTCCACCAAGAGCACTCAAGGTTGCTTGGGGAGAAATGAGAGGAACTCAAGCCTTTGCTACAATGGCGTGGCCCAAAATTTCTCTACCAACGTGATGGAGTGTGATATTGTTGCTATGAAATGCTTGGAATGCTTGGAAGTGAGTGCAAATGAGCTTGTGAAAGTGAAAGTATGAGAGCCAAGTCTATTCAAGATTTCTTCCAACCTTTCTTCTAACCTCCAAATGCAAGTTGAAAGACTGAATATGAAGGAATGAGAAAGAAAACGACCATATTTGGGTCGGGTGGCCGAAGGAGGCATTACAACTTTGCTGCTAATGGGAAGAGTAACGCCTCTGTTGGCTCAGTCACATGAATCTTTAAGGGATGTATGCATGCCACATGGATGTTTGCGCATTTCACGTGCATCCCCAATAGAAACACCTCCATCGACACATAAAATAGGCATGAAGTGGATTGCCATCAGTGGGCTTAACTGAATGTAAGCCTCTGACTTAGGTTTTCTAAAGTGTAAAGAGGAAAAAAGGGGAATTGTGCATAGGGTGCAAATTTTCTCTTATACATTTTCCCCCACTTTAGCGAGCATAAGTATTGATGAGTGCTCAGTAAAGTAGATCAAGAAGAGAATGGGTTTTGAAAACTATACTTGAACCATCAAGGAAGCAGTGCTTGATCTAGCAAACCTGAGGGTGCAGGTGATGCAAAGGGCTTCATAGCTACTTAGATCTATGAAGTTGGAACAAAAAAGCATCTTACATGCCCATAGACTTACAAGGAGGAAACTCCCAACATTTTATGCATGGAGGAAGCCCCAAGGAAGCGGACTTAGTAGAGTCAGGAAGTGGTGACATGTCTACCTGTAGATAGAACGTGTCTAAAGTGTTGATACGTCTACCCACAGGTAGAACACATCTTAAAGCAGTGACACATCTACCCATAGATAGAACGTGCCTAAAGTGTCATTACATCTACCCATAGATAGAACACATCCAAAAGTGGTGATATGTCTACCTACAGATAGAACATGCCTAAAATGTCAATACGTCTACCTACAGATAGAACACATCTAAAAGCATTGACATGTCTATTCACAGATAGAACATGTCTAAAGCATCAATACATCTCCTTGTAAATAGAATGCATCTAAAAGTGGTGACATGTCTACCCATAGATAGAACATGTATAAAGTGGTCGGTCATGCAGACTGAGAAACTTTCAAAGACCTCCCTCGGGAACCCTTCAAAAGGAGAAGGGTCCACTCAAGGGACGCACTGTTTGAAAAAGTAAGGTCTAGTAAGGTTTCCGTCAAGCTAGATGAAAAAGGGAAAATTGAATGAGTCTAGTTGGGCTACCCCCAGGCTAGATGTGAAAGAGTTTACTCATTACAAAGGCTTTTGAAGAAAGGGTCCCTAGGGAACCCATCATGAAAAAGATGGGGGGTCCACTCAAGGGACACACAATTCAAAAGCAGTTGTTCATCTTAGAATGATTTGTCATCAAGGAATCCTTTAAAAATATGTTCACTTCATCAAGGAATTTGAAAGAAGGTCATGCTCCCATGTGAGGGGAAGTCAAAGCAGTTCCCACTTCAGAGGAAGGTCTTCAAATCCTTTCTTTACGAACCCATGATGAAGGAAACATGTTCCTGTTAGGGTTCCAAATTGAGAATGTGCTTCCAAGGAAAAGATGATGGAGACTGTTAAGAATAGATTCGTTGGCAACGAATTCATTTTCTAAAAATTGAAGTGTTAAAGGAGAGCATTGTCACACAAAGGGAGGGACAACTCAAACAAAGCAGAGAGAAAGATAAAGGGGGTAAAAGAAAAGGAAAGCACAAACATAGGACACAGGGGTAGCCTGATATTTTGGGGTTAGAACTACTTATAAATATATATAAGTATGTATAATAATAGTATATAAATGAACTGTCATCAACCCCCTACTATATCAGGACATGTGAAGAATGCACGACAAGACAAAGTAAAAATAAAAAAATGGGTCAACATGGAAGGGAATCCTAAATGCCCCCAATGCTTTGCATCATCCCCAATTTATCGAAAGTTAAGCACAAACATGGAAGAATGTGTTAGACACTGGGAACAATGAGAGGAGGGAGTGAATTAGTGTTCAACTATTTTGATTTATAAAATAGATCTAAAACTATCAACAACAATAATAGAACTTCATACAACATTTCAAGCACATAACAGATGAAAACATGCAAAACATGTAGTCATATTAGTGAACACCATAACACCAGATAATTTTACATGGAAACCCTGTTAGGGGAAAAACCACGGTGGAGATTAATCCACAATGTTTACTCTATTAAAAGTAAATAAAAGAGGAGAATACACTTGCATTCAGGTGCACTGCCTAGAGCTCACTGCTTAGAAGAAAGAGGCTCACTACCTTACAAGTAAAACAAAATTTATAATTTTTTTTTGAACTGAGTGTACAACATCAACAAATTTCAGGATTCAGTTCCACTAAGGCTCTCGATCAAATTCCCGATATCTTGACTGGATCACACTTCTACTTTGCTTTGCTTTTCTCTTCTCTACTCTGCTTTGCATACAAAAACTATACTACCCTCAAGAAAATGATCTACACTTTTTTCTCTCTTTTGGTACACCCTTTCCACTACATTATATCTACTACCACAACTTGCATACACAGTTACACACACTGAAATGATTTATCGACCTTCTTTATATACTCGCTAATCAGAAAATCAAAGTATGTCAGCCTCACAATAAGATATAATATTTTTTCTTATGTTGGCTCATATCTCTAATTAGAATTGAAGTGTACCCACACAAGTTAGCTAGAATTTAGTAGGGACCCAAAATAAATTTCCAGACATAAGAGATTAATCATCATCATCATCATCATCTCATGTCTTGTTGGAATCTCTTATTTTCTTCCTACTTCCTTTTGCGCTAACATGGTACCATGAAAGTTAATCATAAATCATCACCATTGCATCTATCTTGCATCAAAAAACCGCCAGCATACTACATAATGAATATCATATCATATAGAAAGCATTAATCACACCACATGCATTCATCCCCATCATTGCATAATATAGATTGGTTATTCTAAACATCTCATAAACCATACATTTATCATCTATTTTCATAATCATCCATGCATCATCATATCATATCATGTGCATCCATATCATCCATGCATCATCATATCATCCATTACATATAAACATCATAATCATCTCATTTATATCATCAATAATGTAACTATCATGGTACAAATCAGGATCAAGTGGGTGTAATATATCAAAATAGGCATGAGGCTACCCATGGCTGATGACTGTCTACATCATCAAATTTGTCTACATCAAATATTCGAGTTGAATTGATCTTCAACTTCTTTGTCGAGAGATCGACCCTCAAATAAAACCTCTTCGCCCGATCTCTTGAGGGGGCAATATAATGGCATGTTTTCTCTCACCAGGCAGCAATGGGGCAAGATTTTAAATAACAATTTTTTTTTGCTTTGATCGAGATCATTTATTCTTTAAACCAACGCAACAAGTACATTACTTCAAAGAGGGGAAAAATGTAGACATGTAAAATGTGTCGATTGACATTGTGCACTTGATCCTGACTACTAACATCATTTCATCTTGAATCATCCCTCAGTCTAACCATTTAATCAAATTCCCCTATCTGATTAAATTCATCAACATTCCTTTCTTAATTAAATAAATTAGTTAATTAAGTCACCTCTTCTCAATAATTAAATTAATCATCTATCTAATTATCCCTATTTAATTAAATAATCAATTTTATTTGATTAAATCTCTAAAGTCTATCTATTAAATTAAATAAATTAAAACCTTATTTAGTTTAATCTAACATCATCTCTTTTAATTAAATAAATCAAAATCTTTATTTAATTAATCTCTTATCACATTCCTCTCATATTTGATTTAAATAAATCCTAAAATCTAAGTCAAATAACTCACATCACCTAATCTCCTATTAAATTAATTAACCCTTGATTAATTTAATTCTAATTCATGTCCCATCCTCTAGCTTTTCCCACTTGCACATGAAAATGGATTTAATTGATTTAGTAAATCCTCTATTTTCCTCAACAAGGCATCTTTTGGAATATTCCTCCAAGTTTGAATTCAAATTCCAAGTTGACATGTACATCTAGCAAGGCATTTACTCCATCTTACATGTCCTTTTCCTTGATCCAAGTGGCTTTTATTTCATTTTCCCTTCCCTCTTACATGTCATTTCAACAAATTTGAAATTCAAAAATATGCATTTATTGGCACAATCCTCAAAACTTACACATCCTCCATCCACTCATAGGTTGACAAGTGACATCTTTCCATTGGATGAATGTTAGTCCCACATTTCTCAAATTTGGACATTCATCCATCTTGGAATTCTATAAATAGAGAGCTCATATCCTCATTTTATCATCCAAAAATTATGCAAAGTTACCATGCTCAAATATCTATCAAATTCCATCCATCATTCTTGAATCTTAGCAAGGTTATGCAGGTTTTTAGCTTGGAGCACTCTTCAACATCAACAAAGGGAATCAAATCTCTTCATCACATCAATATTGCATCATAGGAATTGGGAAAGGTTCAATTTTAACATCACATTGGCACCAATTTCCCCCATGGGATCATAAGTTTGCTAGTTTAATTAGGATTCAATCTCTTTTATTGTATTTCATTGTTTTATTCATTGTTTTTTTCCTAATTTGAACTTGGTGAATGGATTTCATGGGGAATCCTTGTTCTTTCTTGCAATCTCTAACTTAATGTGTTTGTTCTTATTGTTTTGTAGGTATTAAGATTGGGGTTCACACAAGTCTAAAATCTTGAGGTGATGTGAGATGGCAACATTCAAGAAGGACAGTCTAAGATTTGATGGAACTAACTACTCACTATGGAAAGTTAGGATGCAATGTCATCTAAGGTGTATTGGTGAAGCCTATTTTAATATTACAAAAGATCCATATGTTATTCCTTAGAATGGTCCATCCACTACTGATGAGATCAAAGATGCTAAAAACAATATCAGGGCTATTAAAGCTTTGGTGAGTGCTCTGATAGATTCAAAGATGGAAAATGTGGTAGGATTGTAGATAGCTCATGAGATTTGGACATAGCAAGAAACTTTGAATGAAGGAGATGCATAGGTGAAGATGGATAAGCTACAAATTTTGAAAGGAAAGTATGAGAATTTGAAGATGGGTGAAGATGAAAATATCACTTCTTTTATGCAAAGAGTAAATGAAATAGTGATGGGTATTACATGTGCCAGTGGTTCTCTGGATGAGGATGAAATTGTGGCTAAGATACTTAGATCCTTGCCTCCCTCCTACAAAGTGAAGGCTCACGCTATTGAAGAGCTCAGATCAGTAACAAAGATGTCAAGAGATAAGCTAGTTTGTAAGCTTGCTACTTTCAAATTAAGTGAATTTGGTGAATCTATTCCGAAGACTTAATCAACATTCAAGGCTACTGTATCCAAAAGTAACAAGCAAAGATATGGTCTAAGAGAATGTTCCAAAAAGATATCCAAGTATGATGAAGAACTGAAGAAGCTTGATGATAAAGAAAGACAAGTGGAAGAATTGGACGCATTGATTGTAAAGAAAGAAGGAAGAGGAAAAGATATGTATGGAGTGTTTCCTATTAAATGTTTTTCATGCTGTAAAATAGGTCATTTTGCACCAAGATGTCCTGAAAGAGTTCCTAGATCTAAGCCTAACAAGTCTAGATTACAAAAGAAATGTTACTTTATTGAATAAGGAGTGACTGATGATGAGTTTGATAAAGATAATGGAAATGAAGATGAATGGGTTTTCATTGCTACCATTGAAAATAGTCCTGTGGCTACAAAATCTGCTAAAGATGAGAAAGATCTTGCAACCTAAGTTGAAGAAAAGGATGAGTGGGTTATTGACAGTGGATGCTCACATCATATGACTGGTGATAAAAGTAAATTTGTTTAAGCCTAGAGAAGTATGATGGTGACCGTGTTGTAAGATTTGGAGACAACAATGTCGGTGTGATTCATGGCAGAGGTTCTATTTTTCTTGGTAGTAAGGATAACACTAATGATGTTCTTTATGTTGAAGGCCTGAAGCACAATCTTTTGAGTGTTGGAAAAATGGTGGAAAAAGGCTATGATCTACAATTCAAAGATGGAAGATGAAAGATACATGGAAGTTCTGGCAATATGATTTCTGTTGGTAGAAAGACAAAAGGTAATATTTTTCCCCTGAATGCTACTAATGGGAGTTGTTTAATTGCTCAAGTAGATGAAAGCTGATTATGGCATAGGAGGCTATATCATGTAAATTTTGATAACATTTTCAAGGTAAGTTCCACTCAAGCAGTAAGAGATATACCTAAGTTAGTGAAGCTTGCTAACACAATTTGTAAGGAGTGTCAAATGGGTAAACATACTAGAGTCTCCTTCCAAAGCAAACAATTTCATTCAAATGATTTGTTGGAGCTGCTACATACTAACCTTTGTGGTCCCTCTAGAGTCAGAAGTATTCATGGAGAAAGGTACTTTATGTTGATTATTGATGATTACTCTAGAATGATATGGGTTTCCTTCTTAAGAGAAAATTGTGAAGAACTAGAAAAGTTCAAAAGTTTCAATGCTATGGCTGAGAATGAGAAAGGTCTAAAAATAAAGTGTCTAAGATCTGACATAGGTGGTGAGTTCACCTCCAAGGATTTTAATTCCTTTTGTGATGAACACAGAATCAAAAGATAGTTATCTCCTCCCCGAACCCCTCAACAGAATGGAGTTATAGAAAGAAAGAATAGAACAATTTTGGATGCTACTAGAACAATGATGATAAAAGGAAATGTGTCCCAAAGCTATTGGAGTGAAGCTATAAGAACTGTTGTGTGCACTTTGAACTGGGTAAATGTTAAAGGTAATTCTGGTAAGACCCATTTTGAGCTATGGTTTCATTATAAGTCCACTCTTAAATATTTCAAGATCTTTGGAAGCAAATGCTACATTAAGAGAGATAATGATATAGGCAAGTTTGATGGAACAAGCGGTGAAGGAATCTTCTTAGGTTACTCTACTAAAAGAAAGGCCTACCAATGTTATAACAGAAGACTAAGAAAGATGGTTGAAAGTGCAAATGTCAGAGTTGATGAGGATTCTGCCAAATCATCTAGATATTGTGGACATGATTTAGATAAAGACAACAGAAAAAAGGGAAGAATGTTTAGACATAGAATCAACTTCAAATTGTGCCATATGTTCCATATGTTCTAGTTGTTCTGGTGAATCAAGGTAGTCAAGAAGCAGAGACAAGTGCAAGTGCAGAAGAGAGAGCAGAAGAATCAGAAGTTCAATAAAATTCCAAAACTCCAAGGTATGTAAAACTAAATCATTCTGAAAGCCAAATTATAGGAGATAAGAATAAAGGAGTGAAAATTAGAAGAAAGATTGCAGAAGAGTACTGCTTGATTTCCAAAATTGAAACTAAAAATTTCACTGAAGCTTTCCAAGATGAACACTAGATGGAAGCTATGAATGAAGAGCTAACACAAATTGAAAAGAATTACATGTGGTTACTGGTTCCTAGACCTAAAGACAAAAATGTGATTGGTACTAAATGGGTTTTTTGGAACAAGTTGGATGAATAAGGTGAATTGATCCAGAATAATGTAAGACTGGTATGTAAAGGATACTCTCAGATGGAAGGTGTTGATTTTGAAGAAACTTTTTCCCCTGTTGCTAGAATTGAAGCTGTTAGATTATTTCTTGCTTATGCTACATACAAGAACTATAAATTCTATCAGATGGATGTGAAGTCAAAATTTCTGAATGGAGAACTAGAAGAAGAAGCATACATTGAACAACTAGATGGATTTCAGCTAACTAACAAGGAAGATATGGTTTTCCACTTGAAGAACTCTCTATATGGACTTAAGAAAGCCGCTAGAGCTAGGTATGCTAGATTGCAAAAATACTTACTGAAGTTTGGATTCACTAAAGGTACTATTGTTAGCAACTTATATTTCAAATTGGATCATGATAAAGAGTTAATTATAGAAGTTTTTGTTGATTATATCAATTTTGGAGGTGATGACAATCTATGTATGAAGTTTTCTGATGAAATGAAGAATGAATTTGAGATGGGCATGATTGGAGAGATGAAGTTATTTCTAGGATTTCAAGTTACTCAGTTAGACAAGGGGATATTCATATCTCAATCTAAATATGTGAGAGAGCTACTAAAGAAATTTGGGATGAAGAATCAAAGCCTGTTGGTACTCCCATGGTGATCGAATGCAAGCTAACATAGAATGATGATTCTCCTAAGGTGAATAAAACTAGATGTAGGTCAATGATTGGTGGATTGCTCTATTTAATCCAGACTAGACCAAATATTATGAATGTTGTATGTATAGTTCTAGATTTCAAGTTGATCCAAAAGAATCAAATGTGACTATTGTTAAGAGAATCTTCAAATATCTGAAAGGAATAGTTGACTTTGGACTTTGGTATACAAAGGATGATGATCTCACTTTGAGTGCATATACTAATGTTGATTGGGCTGGAGATGTAGATGATAGGAAAAGTACTAGTTGTGGTGCTTTCTTCCTAGGGGAGAAGTTGGTGTCCAGGTTAAGCAAAAGGAAGAATTCCATTTCTCTATCTATTGCTAAAGCAAAATATATTGTTGTTGTAAATAATTGTACTCAAGTGATATGGATGAAACATATGATGAAAGATATTAGGGTGGTATATGAAGAACCTATTGCCATATACTGTGACAATTCAAGTGCAATAAATATTTCAAAGAATCTAATACTACACTCTAAGACAAAAAATATATAAATCAAGTTTCACTTCTTAAGGGAGAAAGTGAATGAGAAAGAAGTTAGATTGGAGTATGTGCCTACCAAAGAATAGATTGCAGACATCTTTACTAAACCATTTCCAAAGGATACTTTTGAGTATCTCAGAGGAATGCTAGGGGTAATTACCTTTCCTAATAAGAACTAAGAGATGCATTCACTTGCATCAATCCATGAGCTACATTGCTATATTCTAATCTGGATTGATGTTTTTGTGGGCGCTACTCAGGGGGAGTAGTCAGATGTGTAGATATTTGGTTCAGATTGTGTATATGGAAAGATAATTGTTACCTTTTTCATTGATGTCAAAGGGGGAGAAGTGCAATGTGAAAAATACTTTTAAGGGGAGAAGAGCAATTGAGGAGAAGAGTCAAAACCAAGGGAAAGCAAGTGTGTTGGGTTGATGGTATTTTTCACATAATATGTTGCCATCAATACCAAAGGGGGAGATTGTTGGATGTTGTGTATGTGTTGTTGTTATGTGGTTTTCATTGATGTCAACACTATTAGCATTTGGTGTATTAAAGGTTGTATATGTCGAGGATATCAATAAAAGTGTAAAAGAGAGTGTTCTAGGGTTCTAGTGGAACTGTACAGGTTATGAAGGTGTCTTGTTATGTATGTTGAAGATTAGTTGCTATGGACTAAAGGGTTTGTTATTGAGTGTATTTAGATCATCCACTGGAAGTTTTAGAGTTCTACAAATAGATTTGATCATGTTGTGGCCTGACAATATTTTTGTGGTCTCTATCAGTGTTCCTGAGTGAAGATGTGTAATTATGGTAATTCTAGTTGCTGCAGATGTTTCTCTATTATTTCTTGGTGCTCTTGGATGTCTCTAGATCCTGCTCTATCTTTGTAGTATGTCCACATTGATCGGTGTGCTCATGGTCAAAACATTTCTTGCGTACATGTTCATTTTTTCATATTCTTGGCTGACATGATGGTGGTAGTGTGTTGTGGATCTTTGAGGAGAAATTAATTGAAGTCCTTTTGTGTTGGAGTTGTTAATTTGGGTCTCCACTATGTTGTGGCAGACCTTGGTGGATTCACATTGAAAATTTAATTATAAATTTGGGCCATCATTGCAAATATACTTTATTTTTTTGGCCAACTAAGTTGTTGATGAAATCTCGAGTGTAGTGAATATATAAGATCAATTGTTTCATCGATGTATAGTGTGCTTCGTGTGTTGGGTATGATCTTATGTGTGTATGTGCGAATATCATTCAATTGCAAAGCAGAGTGTGAAGATGACCGAGCAAAGTGTGAAGTAGTTTGAGTGAAAAGTGAAGGAGATTTTTGTGCTTAACTGGAACTGTAATCAGGCTTGTGTAAAAGCTATTTTCTCAGTTCACAATTTGGATGGTTTTAATCCAAATCCTTCTTTGGATAGTGAGTCCTCTTTTGTAATTGAATAGTGAGCTCTAGGCGGTGTGTCTGAATGCATGTGCATTCCCCTTTATTCTTTTTATTATACTTTTAATAGGGTATAATATTGTGGACTAACATCCACCATGGTTTTTCCCCTAACAGGGTTTCCATGTAATAAATCTTGGTGTTCTCTATCTCTCTAATGTGTTAATTGTTTATGGTTAATTGGTTATTCATCATATATGAGATTAAGTTAAGTTTGAAAAGTTCATTATTTTGTGACAACTGATTCACCCCCCCTCTCAGTTGTTTGTCCTTTTTTTTTCTAATAGATCTCTTGTGTGGATTGTGTCTTTTTTGTTTGATCCTGCATCTTGTGTTATTCACAATTCTAATAGATAATAGGTGTTGAGTTTTTATATGAGTGTTAGCATTTGGATCTATGTTAATTTACCCAAATGATCCATATTGTCTTGATTTATTTTAGAATTTATTTTAGAAATAAGTGATTATATTAGGCAATGTGTTATGGATGCCAAATATATATACTATCAAGTGATGCATATCTCAATTAATATTATTGGTTTCTTCCTTGTTATGTCTATAAATCAATCTCCTTATATCCCATATCATTATTTCTTAGATATTTTCTATATTAATTTTTCCCCTTATTACAAGCCCCATCATACAAGAGAAAAATGATTCTATAATAAATCAAAATAAATATTCAAATAAATATTCTTTTATAGATTAATAGTGCCTAGATCTCACTTCCGACAAAAATCCTCTAATAATTTCACTAATTTATAGCCTTGACAAAAAAATTCATGGAAACCCTAATTTTATAATAAATCCTTATTTTCTAGTCCAAATGAACTCAAATATAGAGTGTAGTAAGAAAAATAAAGTATTGATAGGTTATCTAGAGATTAGAACAAATATAATTAATTTTCTTCTTTGGAGGTGAATTAGGTGGAATCCATAATATTACCCTAATTTTCTAGTAGCTCCTTAAATTATATTCCACTTTTCTTAAAATCAATGTTGTAATAGATTTAATATGATCTTGAATAGCCCTTTTAAAAATTATGAAAATTTTACCAAAATCATAGAGATATATGCTTTCCCAATGATCTTAAAAATTAAAAAATATGCATCACCTTGATGCTTCTTGTATTGATATAATTTGCATAATAGAATAATCTATTATTAAATGTTCTCTATATAATTGTTAATAATATTCCACATTAGAGAAAAACCCTTATCCACTTTAAGGGGATACCTCCAATAGCCTTCAATAAGAAACATTGCTCAATATGATGATAATAACAAGAGCTAAATTATATACACATATCTAGTTATTCCTTAGATACCACCTAGGCTGGCATAGATACTTAACTATAACCCTTAGGATGACCTAACTACCTATATATTATTATAATAATGAATATATAATTTATTTAATATTTATGATAGCCACAAATCAACTACTTATAATATTTTGATTGTTACATGTTATGTGGTATTGATATGCCCCTAATCCTATATTGTGTATCATAAATATTATGTATCTCAATGATAATGTCAAAATATTACACCAAAATGGCAATCAAAGAAAAGTTGCATATGATTTGATGACTACCATAACTGTTAGAGACAAAATAAGAATGAATTGATAAGAAAGGTGTAAAATGGCAAACTTAAAATGAAAAAATCTCATGTGAAAAGAGTTCAAGTTTGATGTAGTTCTTCTGAATCATTTGTGACACAATAATGTCCAATCCTCTCCTTCATATTCTCGATGTTCCTTGTTTATTTTGTATATATTGTTTAAGATAATTTTATGTGAAAGATGTTTCAAACTATGGATGGATATATGTCTACAATGAAATTGGCAATTTTTTGAAAATTTTGACATATATCTCTTAATATTATGAATTTGATACATTAATATAATATAAAAGAAATAATTTAATCTTGTTCAATCCAAGATTTATGGAAGAACTTGCTAAATTTATCCAATAACAAAAGAAATCCGTTTCTTTTCTTCACTCAATTTGTAAGTGTAAGATGATGCATCATATTTCATGGCAAATTATACCAATGTAACAATTAAATATAATCTAAATTTGATTCTCTATCAAAGAGCTTATCGAATAAAACTACTCCCATTCATATATTACAATGAGACCAGGAATCAACAATAATTACATGAATGAACTTTTATTTAATATTTTTTTTATGAAGGGACCAGGGATATGATACATTATTAATAATTTCACCATGTTAATATAATGGATACAAATGAAGGTGCAACATATATTATTCATCATTAAACTCCACGCATTCCTCATGAAAGTTGAATGGAGTTGCAGGTTTCTTTTTTATATTTTGTATCTTTCTATTATGAGTTAAATCACTTGAAGGATCGATGTTATTAGATTTCCACAATCCATAAGAATATCAATAGTTATTTCTGGATTCGATTGTGTGTAAGCTTTTTGGATCCAAAAAGCTTGCACACAATTGAATCCAGAAATAACTATTGATACACTTGAAGGATGCACATCAAGATCAAACGCTTCTTAAAGCTCATGAATCTTCTGCCTTATACTGTGCATGGACTTTGAGTTCTGTGTTGAAGATTGCCTCTGCAACAAGCAAGGTTAGATATCTTTGTAAGAGACTGCATATTATTGTTAATGAAATTTGACTTCTTAATTACACGCGTCATTCCAACAATTCGTTCATGTTTAATAATTATTGTTGACCTTCTTATAATAATATGTTGGAATCAAATCTTTAGAAGCAAACTGCTTTGTCAAACCCTAATTTTTTGAATGGCTTTGCAAAAGTCAGCACTTAACAGTGGAGCTTACGCAAGGCCAGAGCAAGGACGACGTGTGTTAGCTTGGTTGAGTTTTTATTGATTTATTTTATTGTATTAATATCTTAAATACGGTTATGAACTTGAATTCAGTTTCAGCCGTAGTAAACGGCTGTAAGAAGGTAAAGAGCAGCCATAACGAATCGAAGAGTAGTTGTTTGACAAACTGCAGAAACAATACAATGCTTTCCTTATGATAGGTTATAATGTGAACTAACATATAAATTAATTTATTAAGGTGAATATTAATATTAAAGTATCTTAATATATGCTAACTCTTTGTAGCTTGTTTTATCCGCAAAGATTTATCTCAATTGATAGACAATCAGGGTATAATGATAATGATGGATGAAATTTACACTCTGCTGATTTATGGGACAAAGTAAATATCTAAGATCCCCCTCCTCCTTCTATCCCACCGCATAGCAGCTTGTTTTTATTGTTATAATGTTCTCTGGTTTAAGTTGTAGTCTCATTTGAACATGAGAAGTATGATTATTTTGACCCACCTTTTTTCTTGTAAATATGTGTGGCATTTTTTTATAAAGAGTAATATAGACACTATTAAAAAAAAAATTATACTAAATAAAGTTGAGTGTGTATTAATTGGTTGTAAATTTACATGTAAATAAAATTAATGAAAATGATTTTAATCAGAAAGATTGTTTTGAACACTTTCCAATAGTGCTCATATTTTTTCTAAATTTTACTAACGATACATTATATCACCCATTGAAGTTAAATTATCTCTTGGATATCTAATTTCATGATACTTACAATGTTGGAAAGGCATTTCAAAGCTCTTTTGAACAATCTATGTACTTTTTCTAGAATCTAGTTCAAGTATGTTATATTCAATTTATCAATATTTCATGTTTTGATTGCTTACTTGGACATCTTGGCATCTATTTTTTTTTAAACACAAAATGACTTCATTTCAGCTAAATCATATGTATTCAGATTACTGATCTTAGCTTTTTCTCATTTGAGAAGTGTATTACGGGTTTCCCTATTCATCCTTTTATGGTAATCTTTGATAAATATAATTATGAGTCTTTGAAATAGAGTACCTTGACACATCTTAGGGGGCTTATTTTTTATCCTTTATCTTTATGGACTCATATTTGAAGTAGATATGGTAGGAAGAAAATTTGTATGGGGTAATATTATTTATCATGTTGTAGGATTTGTTTGTTCTAGTGTTGATGATAACATTATGTATTCTATATCATACCTTAATTGTCCCTATGCACTTAGGACTAAAACTTGTCAAATTGTTGGAGACATATGTATTTTTCTATTTCAAAATGATCTTGGTACAAATTTTGTAATTCCTCTTAGTGATTTAGATAATCTACCTTTTTAACGATGATACTTTAGAGGAACTTGATAATTTTGCAGGTGTTGCATGTTTTGATATTATAGGGGCTACTCTTCTTCCCCCTAATCATCCTATCAAGATCACATATCTCTATTCTATTTATCTTAATGAGATTAATGTTTCTACATCCATGGTCTTCATTGGTTCAATGCAAAAAGACATCATCATTTTCTAGATACACCTATGTAGGATTCATATCTATGTGTACTGTAGAAAAAAGGCAACTTGCTTGACATGTGAATAATTCATGATAAATTTGGCTTAATGAGGCCTTGATTCAGGTGTTGTGAGGCATTTTATGCATCCACACTAGGTTGTGGACCCTTGCAAATTGAATAACATACTTTTATCAATGTCTTATAAAGGTGTTATAAAGTGTTGTAAAGGACTTTCACGCTTTTCTAGACTTAATAAACTCATTTCTCCCTAATTCAACATTATAAAATGTGTTTAATAACATTATCACATCAATTTAGAAGGATTTTGGATTAAACTTAATGTTAAGCTAGTGTTGTAATGTGTCTTTTACATTCACATTGGTTCTTGTGCCTTTCTAGGCTATGTTGACCTCATTTTAGTGTTGTAAAGTGTATTTAATCACACTTTCACATTGAATTCTATGTCCCAAGCCCTAATTGACCTTTACATCATCACTAATAGGCCCCTATTAACCCATATTGTGCATCCTGAGGCAATATTTGATGAAAAACCTGACAAAGTCACAATATAAACCTTATTTTCTTATCTCCGGACATCCTGGCTATCAAAATGGCCCCTATGGGATCCATTCACCATCCATGGTGAATCAGTCCCATCCACGTGGGACCCATTCGCCATGGGTGGTGAATGAGTCCCATTTGGCCCACTTTTGACCTTTGAGCGGGAAAAATTGAAATTTAAGTTTATTATTTTTACATGTTAGCCTTAGGGAACTAATTTTTTGGCTAATAAGGTGGATTTCCAATAAAATAACCTCTCTAAACCCTAAATAACATCCATTCTTCATTATTCATCCATCATTCTTCCATCTCAAGTCAAACAAGTTAGGGCTTCACCATTTCAAGGCATTAAGATAACAATTTTTAGATATTCAAGGGAAAATTCTTTATGTTTTATTGTAGAAATTCAAGATCAATCATCATGGAAAGGTAATAAACTCCACTATTGTATTTTTCATTCCATTCTTTCATCATTTTGGTTAAATTACCTAAAAGGGGTTTGACCAAGGCAAACCCCCATGCTCTAACATTCAACATTTCTCTCTCTTGTCTTGTGTGTTTGCAAATTTAGGACTCTTGGAAGCTTGGAAATCATTAAGGATCAAGTTGCAATGTTTTTTAGGTCTTCTCTTCTTTTTTCAAGTCAAAATACCAACAAAGAGTCATTTTTAGGCCCAAATCTGGTAGTTTTAGAACAAAACACCTGGAGAAGTCTAAAATGCAGACCAAAAGCTTCATATTTTACTTTTGAATATTTTGAAATTCAAAAGTGGACTCATTCGTCATGGGTGGAAAATGAGTTACACTCCAAGGTCTTTTTTAGTTTTCTGCATTTTTAGATATCCTTTTGTCCGAAACAGGTTTTAGAACAATTTTGCGATTTTGGGACTGATTCACCTAGAATGGCGAATGAGTCTAACCAGGCCTAATAATTAGCATAAATATCATTCCAAAAGCCATTTCGAGTCTCCATCCATATTCCAAGTGCACACTTTCAGGTTCATCAAGTTCTATTACAGTTTGCATTCATTTCTAGGTGTTTTTGCATTACATAATGTGTTTTCAAACAAGTTACATTTCTTAGATTTTGCATACTTAATCAATCAATTTCATCATCTAGTTGCATTTATATCATTGAATTTAGTCTTAACTTCATCATATCACCTAGATTTTTGGATGAGGGATCTATCTCTTTTCATTAGGTGAAAGACCCTAATTTAACAAAAGAGAGTCATAGCATCCAAAACCTCTTAAAATATATGGTTGATTTTGGTTAACCTAATTTTTGAATACTTCTGTTTTCATAATTGTTTTCAAACAAGTTACATTTCTTATATTTTGCATACTTAATCAATCAATTTCATCATCTAGTTGCATTTATATCATTGAATTTAGTCTTAACTTCATCATATCACCTAGATTTTTGGATGAGGGATCTATCTCTTTTCATTAGGTGAAAGACCCTAATTTAACAAAAGAGAGTCATAGCATCCAAAACCTCTTAAAATATATGGTTGATTTTGGTTAACCTAATTTTTGAATACTTCTGTTTTCATAATTGTTTTCAAACAAGTTACATTTCTTATATTTTGCATACTTAATCAATCAATTTCATCATCTAGTTGCATTTATATCATTGAATTTAGTCTTAACTTCATCATATCACCTAGATTTTTGGATGAGGGATCTATCTCTTTTCATTAGGTGAAAGACCCTAATTTAACAAAAGAGAGTCATAGCATCCAAAACCTCTTAAAATATATGGTTGATTTTGGTGAACCTACTTTTCAAATACTTCTCTTTTCTGATTTGGAGTCCTATATCATAGATCTAGCCTTGCATTGACTTTGCATTAGGACTTGCATAAATTCATTTGCATGCTAGGTTTCAAATTTTGCATTCATAGAAAAGTGCATTTAGGTTGCATTTTTGGCATCTAAATTCATTTAAATTTTCTACAATTCTACATTTTTAACTTAGTTCTACATCATAGCACTCAAAAACCATAAAAATCACTCAAAATTTTCTAAAAATTCTGAAAAAAGGTCCATACTGGGACTCATTTGCCACTTTGGGCGAATCAATCCCTTTTCACCCCTAAAACTGCCCTTTACAGATCCAAAAACTTTGGTTTTATGCTTTTGTTTGGTGCCCTTAACTACCTATATCAGTTAGCTAAGTTTTTTTAACATCCATTTTATTAGATCTAGCTTAAAATAGCTCATTTCATGCATTGCTTCATTTCACATTTACATATCCCACATTTCATTTTTCAGATTATTGCATATTATAATCATCAACTTACTTTTTTTTACATCTGTAAATTACATATAAATCACTTTATTTAATTTTTCATAACATGTTCTTTAGACGTGCCTTTGATTTGATTAAACATGGATTTTATAAGCATATCATCCACTCTTATGAGTTAGATTTTAATTTGAACAATGAGGAACATGTTAGTCCTGACCAAATCATTACATTACCCATTGGTGCGAATTGAAGTATAGACAATCATCACACACATACTTGTTCTTCTCCCGATATCTCTACTATTAGTGACAAAGGTATCTTGGTGAAGGAAGTTACAAGTCTTGAGGGTCTTGATTGTCCATCTCATAATTCCCCTTTGGAAAATGTTAGACAACAAGAAAATAGGATCATAGACACATTTATAAGTATCACCTTACCTAGTTTCCCTAACCATGACAATCAAACTTGTCCATCTCCTAATATCTCTCCTCAATGTAAAGAGGATAGGTTGGTGTTAGAAGACGTCTTTACTCATGAAACCCTTGATCCTCCCTTACCTAATGCTCCTCCCATTTGGGAAAATCTATTTGAAAACCATAGTAGTCCTTCTCTTGATGCCTCCCCCACTCATGATGAAGCTACTTTACAAACCTCAAACTTGGATGCACATATTACAAGCTCTCCTATTAGGGTAGATAATATGGAATAAGAGAATGAGACCTTAAAGACAATGGACACTCAACTAAAATCTTCTCATAATCATCCTCTTCTTCATAATCCCATCATTGATCATTACCCTATTGGAAATTAAGTTATTGTGGACGAACCAAGCCTTACTTTTCAAGCACATCTGGCTTGTTGTTCTCCTAAAAACACTCCTCCTAGGGAGAATATCATGGTGCTAGAATGTGGAAACACTAATAATGTGTCTTCCTACACTAAACAAGTGGTTCTTGATTTCCCTTTATTAGAGATACATCAAACCAAGAATGTTGAGGTTATGAATGCGTACATGTCCATGAGATCCCCCTTGATCAATGGACCTCATACATACCCCGTGGGACACCCTAACAACCCTCTAATTCTCTACCCAACTTCACACAAACAACCAACTCAAACTAGACCTTAACTTATCCTTTAACCTCATCAAACTAATGTGTTGCAACAACTGAGTTATAATATTGTTGCTCATACATATAACACTCACAATAATCCACAACCACAACAACCAACACCAACACCCTTACCATTTCCTAATCCTATCCCACCTAACCCTTTCTTACCAGGTCATAAGGAGTATGATCTTGTCAAGAAGCTTTAGAATACTCCAACTAAGATATCATTGTGGGACCTTCTTCAATCCTCCCCTCACTATCACAACAAGTTCCTATCCCTTCTCATGTGCCACCAACTGATATAGCAGCCATGATACAAGGACTAAACATTGACACTGTTTTCCACCATAGTGAACTCCCCTTTGGATGTGCAAAAACAAAATGAAGCTTTCATGATCATAGCGCAATACAAGAAAAAAGGGATAAAGATAACTCTTGTAGATATTGGTTTTTCCCTTAATGTGTGTAGTGTGAGCCTTTTGGATAGGCTTGGCATTGATCAATCAACCATTCAACCTTATCCTTTCTCTATTAAGGGATTTGACAATGTTGAAAAGAAACCGCTAGGGGTAATCATTATGCCTCTTACCACTAGAGTGGTCACCCTAAATACAACAATCCATGTTATGCCTTATGAACTTTCATGCAATCTCATCTTAGGAATATAGTGGATTCATGCAATGAAAGGTGTGCCTTCCACTCTTCATCGCAAAATGAAATACATCTACAACAAAACAATCCACACACTTGATGTTGATTTTGAACCTAATAGTGCCTTACAAACTGAGAAAAATAAATCAAATTCCTTAAACACATCAGCATCACCTACACAAGCGGAACTCATTCAACAAAATGACAATGGACAACAACTTACACAACACATGGAGTTATTATCCAATGATTGGGATTCCTTTGATCTCAAACATGACTTCATGGGTGAATACAAAATAATCCACAAAGATTCAAATATGGGAAAAGACACAACAAAAAGTTGTCAACACAAAATTTGGACAAACTTTCGAAAGCATCCACCTCAACCACTTTAGACAAAGACACAAAATACACAACAACCTTTGAAAAAAATAATAACGAACAACCACCCAAATCCAAAGCAATGAAAAAGCTTTATGGAAAAGGTTATGAACTTATGAAACAACTTGGATATAGTGGAAAAGGATGTGGTGCTAATGAACAAGGTACCCACAACCCTATAGACCCTATCACACAACAAACCACTCATGTTCTTGGTTATTGTCCTTTGATAGAGATCACCAAGCCTTCCCTCAACATCAACAATCTCACAGAACATGCTCCTAAATCATCCTTAACAATTGTCCATCCTGAACTCCTCAAAACTAGTGGTCTTGAACATCATCCTTTACACAATATGACACAAACAATGAATTATTTGCTTAATGTCAATGTCATCTTGCAAGACACCAATGATTTTCATTTGATAGATTTTCCCTTCTCCTACAAGAGTCAGAACAAAATCTCACAATGTAGAGAAACTTTTGTAAGTATAAAACCTACTACTAAGCAAGATGAATCTTTGATGCAAATCATAAGACCACCTTCTACCATTGATCAAGAGGGTATCTTTTTAAGACTCCTCCAAGATCACTTGATCACCCTCCCTCCCATAACTCGTAAGAAATATTATTCCAAGACTTCATTTTGTGCCTATCATAGAGTTCATGGTCATTCCACTAATGAATCTAAGGTTTTGAGTTGTAAAATCTGACATTTTCAGGAGTTTGGTATGCTTCCCTTTGTGGGAGCACCTAATTCCTCTAATTGATACCAATTTTTCACTCTTTCCTACATTTCATAAATCGTTTTGGCTCACCTTTTTCCTCCACTCAGTGGGGGCAAGGGGTTTAGCAAGCCTTTTCCTCATATGTCACTTGTGGTTTCCTCCTTTGGCTAGTCATCAACCTTTCATGAATACATAAGAGCAAGCTTTGGATGTGGATGACATGCTTTAAGTTGGTTTTCCTATGACATACTTCTCTTTTTCATAACTTAGCTTCTTGAAAACATATGACTTGGCATAGGGCTTTCTGAGTAAGCTCTCACGTCATCTTCTACTTTAAAGCAACTGCTCACATCATTGGTCTTCACAACCGCTTTAAAGTGGGGGCATACATAACCGCTCACATTTCATTGTTTCTTTATTCTTTTGACACATCCTCTCTTTGAAACATTAAGCATGATGCTCCCTAAGATGAAACCTTACATGAACTAAGCAAAATACCTTTGAACAATCCTTGCACTACCTTACATTAACAATGTCTATAAGTGTCAAGCATAAGAAGTTTTTCTTAACTCATAGAGCTCAAAAACCATTTTCCTTTGTGGTGCCTTATTAAAGTTATTGGGTGGTATAACTTTGGTATGGTTTGAGCGGGAAATCCCATTCCGAAGCATGACTTTTCCCCATATCCACCTATGTGTTTGTGAGCACATATCGGCCGTATGTGTCTCACCTTTTGGGATTTCTCAGCCCGTGGACAACCAAAATTTTTATGGCCCTAGAGTGAGTATACTTTTGAGATTTCTCACCCAGTAGACAACCAAGAGTTTTGTCGCCCCAGAGTGAGTATGTATTTTCTTTCCAAAAAAAAAAATCCTAGATATAATCCATAACTAGCTAAACAAATGATCAAAGCTTGATCCACCTTTTCATTTTCATCTTTCTTTTCTTCCTAGTTCTTGCCATTGCATGATTATGTATCTTGATGGTTTGACTTAGGATCTTGGATCCTGGGGGCTTGCCCAACCTCCTTTTATTTTTATTGTTCTTTGTCATGTACATCTATACACTCAGATCTCTATTAAATGTCTACTTTAGTGTGAGTTTGAACCAAGTTCATCCTCTCACTAAAGTGGGGGCTAAATGTACCATAGAAAAAAGGAAACTTGCTTGACATGGGAATAATTCATGATAAATTGGACTTAATGAGGCCTTGATTCAGGTGTTGTGAGTCATTTTATGTATCCACACTAGGTCTTGCACCCTTGTAAATTTAATAACATTCTTTTATCGATGTCTTCTAAAGGTGTTGTAAAGTGTTGTAAAGGACTTTCATTCTTTTCTAGACTTAATAAACCCATTTATCCCTAATTCAACATTATAAAATGTGTTTAACAACATTATCACATCAATTTAGAAGGCTTGTGAATTAAACTTAATGTTAAACTAGTGTTGTCATGTGTCCCAAGCCCTAATTGACCTTTACATCATCACTAATAGGCCCCTATTAACCCATATTGTGCATCCCAAGGAAATATTTGATGAAAAACTTGACAAAGTCACAATATAAACCTTATTTTCTTATCTGGCTGTCAAAATGGCCCCTATGGGACCCATTCGCTATCCATAGTGAATCAGTCCCATCCAAGTGGGACCCATTCACCATGGGTGGAGAATGAGTTCCATTTGGCCCACTTATGACCTTTGAGCAAGAAAATTTAAAATTTAAGTTTAATATTATTTTTACATGTTGGCCTTAGTGATCCAATTTTTGGGCTAATAAGGTGGATTTCCTATACAATTGATGTAGGAGCATCCAGTGGTGTAAGGGCAATCTTGCATAACCCAAAAATAGTTAAATTTCAAGTTTCTCAGTTTTTAGATGTTTTTACATTTTTGGATACCCTTTTCGTCATAATGAAATTCTCAATTTACGGTTTTTATTTTCAGTTCCTGGGTTGAAAGATATTGCAGTTTTAGTTTCCTAGATTTACACCTGAAAATCTTCCGAGTTAGATTTGAGGCACTTAGAGCTCCTGGATCGGCCCCAAAACTTGCTGAAATTGGCATAGCAAATTTTGAGCGCGTTATTGACTTCAAGACCTTTCCAACGGTTCAAATGGTTCGCGAATCGGAGTCCCGGATCAAAAGTTATGGCCCCGGGAAGTTGGCGCACTTTCTAGAATATACAATTGCAAATGCTCTTTTGAAATTTGAACTTCATGTTGTAAAATTTTTCCAAACCGCCTAAACTCAAATTTGAATGTTGTTTTGGCTCCAAACCAATAAGGAGCTCTATTTATGGGCGGGTTTCTAATTTTTGGGTAACTTTTTGGGGAAAACTCGCATATTGTGAAAGGGTGATTCTGTAGCTTTCTGTAACTTGCATGTGTTGTAGAAATTGGGGATTTGAGATCCTCTGCATGTAAGAAGCTCCATTTTTTGAATAATAAAATTATTCTCTTGTTTGTGGGTTACTTTCTTTGTCTCGGGTTGTGCCCTCATCAACAATCAACTCTCTAAACCCTAAATTACATTCATTCTTCACTATTCATCCATCATTCTTCCATTTCAAGTCAAACAAGTTAGGGCTTCACCATTTCAAGGCATTAAGATAACCATTTTCAAACATTCAAGGGAAGATTCTTCATGTTTTGTTGCAAACATTTAGGATCAATCATCATGGCAAGATAATAAACTCCATTATTTAATGTTTCATTCCATTCTTTCATCATTATGGTTTAATTACCTAAAAGGGGTTTGACCAAGGCAAACCCCCATGTTGGGTATGTGCAGGATCATGATGGGCCAAAAAGTTACGATATGATGGGTATGTGTAGGGTATGTGGCTGACGAATTTTTTTTACCCAAAATTGATGAAATGAAAAGGGTTTTTAAAGGAGATTCTCAACTTTCCACCAATATAACTTCTGCTATACTTTGAATTAAATAAATAATTTTTATTCATTTTCTATTTGAATTACAACTAAAGTCTTGATTGATAGGCTGATTGAAAAAAATCTAGCTTTCAAATGGTATCACATTTTTGAATCCAAAACATGTGTCACATTCTATGCTTTGCATAATATAGGATTAAAAAAAAATTTGAATTTCATGAAGTTTTGACCAAGTTAAGGTGGTTAGACATAATGAGTTTTTGTTTTTTAAAGTTGTAATAGAAAATTCATAATTAATTATTTACTTGGTAAAAATTATAAAAAATATGCATCAAATCTGTACATGATTCCTCTACTTATATCTAAAATATTATAAAAAATATTATCATTTTATTGTGGTTAGGGTGGTAGACAGACACCTACTTCTTATTTTTCCTTGAAATTTCAAATTTTCACCAAATAGATTTTTTCTTTTTTAAATAAACCTAATAGTTTAGAAACTACATTCAATTTTCTATAGATTCTATTCTTACATATTTTTGAAATAATATAGATAGCTTATTCAAATTTTTACGTCAATTTTCCTAACTCTAATTTTTTTGCCACTTAAGGGCCTATTTTTTCCATGATGATCATGCACATACCCTGCTCTAACATTCAACATTTCTCTCTCTTGTCTTGTGTGTTTGTAGATTTAGGCCTCTTGGAAGCTTGGAAATTATTAAGGATGAAGTTGCAAAGTTTTTTAGGTCTTCTCTTCATTGTTCAAGTCAAAATACCAACAAAAAGTCATTTTCAAGCCTAAATCCGCTAGTTTCATAACCAGACACCTGGAGAAGTCTAATGTGTAGACTGAAAGCTCCAGATTCCACTTTTGAATATTCAGAAATTCAAAAGTGGACTCATTCGCCATGGGTGGCGAATGAGTCCCATTCCAAGGTCAGTTTTTAGTTTTCTGCATTTTTAGATACCCTTTTGTTTGAAACAGGTTCCAGAATAGTTTTGTAGAACTGGGACTAATTCATGCAGAATGGTGAATGAGTCCCACCAGGCCTAAAAATCAGGATCAGAAGCATTCCAAAAGCCATTTCTAGTCTCCATCCATATTCCAGGTGCACACTTTCAGTTTCGTCAAGTTCTGTTATAGTTTGCATTCATTTCTAGGTGTTTCTGCATTACACAATGTGTTTTCAAACAAATTACATTTCTTAGATTTTCCATACTTAATCAATCAATTTCATCATCTAGTTGCCTTTATATCATTTCATTTAGTATTAACTTCATCATACATATCTTAGTTTGAGTGAACCACATAGATTTTTTGGGTGTGGGATCTATCTCTTTTCATTAGGTGAAAGACCCTAATTTAACAAAAGAGAGTCATAGCATCACTAACCTCTTAAAATATATGGTTCACTATGAAACATTTCATTCTTGTTTGTGGAGTCTCATATTATATATTTGGAGAATTAATTTGAGGAAATCAATATCCCCTTTCATGATAAACCCATCACAAATTTTATATCATCATTGTCTTTGAAGCTCATTTTTCATCATTCTTCATGGGTTTTTCAATTGGTATCACCTAATTTTGACATTTACACATTTGATCAATTTTCAAAGACAAAAATTTGGATTTGAATTCCCTATTTATCTAGATTATGAGAATATTTTCTATAATCACTATTAGATATGTTTATATTCATAAGGAAATAACTATTGTTTGTAGGTAGTGGATTGTATTATGCTTTTGGAAACTCATAATTGGCACAAAGGATACTTTGGTGGGGGGATTCGTACTCTCATTTTTTCTCTCTTGTTGATCAAGTATTTTCTATGTATATATGTGAAATAAATATTCCTTGGGGAATCATATTGAGTCCTCCTTTCATTCTTTCACTATTACATATTTATTTCATTTTCACTTTGTTGGACATAATTAGTTTTAATGTGAGGTATTTTTCTTTCACTAAATTTCAAGAGATTTATTTGTTTCTACATGGGCACCTCATCACACCTTGTAGCAAATACCCATCCACATATTCACCATTAGTGCATTTTAGCTACTCCCTAAGTTTTACTTAATAGGGGTGTTAAAGTATAAAGGTAAATCACCTAATTAATTCTTATTTAGGACCTAGTTACACTAGTATATTTAAGATTACTTACGTCAGATTTTTCCATGTCTCAATTTATATAATTAAGGCACATGCCATGATCATATTATATCCTCACTTGGAGTTTCATCTAGGTTCTAATCTTTATCCTGTATTAAGGATTATTCATTGTATATTGTATCAAAAAATCATTAATTCATTCCATAGAATTCTTATACTTCACTGCACATATAATTTATGTTTTCTCTCTTCTATGATGGTTTTTCCTTGCAACATTTAAGATTCATGGGGTTTAAACATCAAATCCAAAAATATATATGGAGTTATATACCTTGTAAATATTTTATTTTCCATATTATACTTTTGAGAAAAAAATACATTATTTGAGATATTTAAGTTCATTGTATGCAATTTTTGTAATTGATTATATAATGGTATATCATATTTGTGTGAAATCTAATTAATTTTAATCTTACCTAAACTCAATTTATGATGGCTTAATTTAAAATTATCATGATTAGTTATGAAATATTGTCTCAATGTACAAGAACATAATTATTTTATCTCTAAAATATTTTCCTTTGTTTTTTGGGTGTGTTGCATTATATTAATTAATTCTCACTTTCTTGATTAATTGACTCTCTTTTAAATGTCTTGTCACTTCCTTGGAATAAGTAGATCCATGCTACTCTAGGGATTTTTTCATGGGATTTATGTTACAGTCAAAATGGACCATGTGTTCTTTATTTTTTGTGACAATCCATTTTTTTATCACATAAAACAAGAAAACCATGCTTGAATTTTTGAGAAATAATGAGGATTTTTCGTAGACTTTGTGGTTTCACTAGACTTGTACGATATAAATCTAAGAAAAAGGATGAAATCCAAGCCTATGGGAAATTAATAATTTATGTTAATATTTGCATTTTCTTAGGCACAACTTCAATTTCAAAGTCTTAAATTCATGCCTACAAGTGTTTATTATTTTACTAAAAAGCTTCATGCTTGTTAAATGTGGAATATACTCCAAATTTTAATATGTATGGTGTAATTTAGCTTCTAAAGTTTGAATTGAGAGCATATTGGGTTTTAAACTTGTATAATATACATGAAATGCACTATGTAAGTAAAACCTCAAAGTCTAAAACTTAAAATACATATTAGGCTCTATAGTCCAAATTTCTCTAAAAATGGGGTTTAGTATTGGAATCATAATTTACATGTCACATTTTTTTATCAAGATTTAAACCCTAGGGAGCCTACTTTTAAAAGCTTAGAATTTAGCATGAGAATGATATTTTACATGTTTCTATTTTTGTATTGACAAATGAAGTTTGAATTGTTTGGTGATTTTGGAAACTAAATTTTGAGGTCAAGTGTTTTTAATAAATTAAAGTCAAACTTCAAAATACCAATTGATGTATGATTTTATTATCTTTATATAAACCTTTAGATGCATACAAAGTGGTTAGGTACTTAAGGTTCAAGGTTTGTAAGTTGGCACAAGAACCTTAGGTGTCCACTAAATCTCATTGTTTGAGTTAGTCATGGTGAGTATAGCCTATGATGTAGTAGTTATTTTAGTTATCTTATCTATTTCTTTGTTGGTTCTCATATACCTCATTTTCCATGGTTTTTTTTTTTAAATTTATGCTTGTAAATATGTATTGTGTTATATTGGTGTCACATTCATAGTATGAAAAATAAATTAATCTATTTTTTTTATTAATGTCCTACCTATAATCTAAGTGTATTAGACCTAGTGATCAAATTAACTTCATAGAAAACCTAGTTCCAATGTAATTGAATAACAAATGTAATATTACATACATAGGTAATTTGAGACATTTATATTTATAAACTAGGAATTTTTTCCCATTACATTTAATTATTTATGCTAAATAATATATATTTTATCCTTTAAATATAATTGTAATAATATTTTCTTGAAATCAATCTACTTACTCCAAAATTAAAAATTCTAGGTATATATTATAATATCTTAAAATAATTCAAATTAGATATATGTGAGAAAACATATCCCGAACATATATTTTATTTACTTGGGAATACCCATATACCACCATTGATACCTTATACCTTTCCAATATACTATCTTTTATGAATTTCTTCTTCAACACCCACGTGTGGCTAATGCATTTGCTACCTTTAAGTAGATCAACCAAGTCTCAAGTGTTGTTATATTGTAATTTCTCTATCGCCTCTTTTATGAAAATTTTCTAAGAATTCTTCTGTTTACAAAAGAGAGCTTCCCCTATAGGTTGTGGTTCATCATTATTACATGTTATAAAATAACACTCTAAAATTCTAGTTGACTATACCTTTTATATAACTTCTACTACCTCATAGACCTTTTCATAAATTTCACTAGTAGATAATTTCCTACAAATTCTATATATCATTCTTTCTTAAGGTTTTTAATAAATTCACTTTCCTTTCCTTCCATGGTATGATGCACACTTAAATATTTATTTAAAAATCCATCATATTGTTCTATTTTTTGTTTAGAATGCACCTTATCTCTCTCATTTTTTTTAGTTACTAATACTAAATATGGAATTACTAGAGTAAGGAACATTTTAGGTAATAAATTTGTAATAATTTATCATTTCACATTTTCATGAAAAAAACATATGTATTCTTTATCCTTGAAGTTCAACTTTGGTGCAAGGCACCATGTTCATCATTTTTTTAAATGTGGTCAAATGAGGTCTTGTGATAGGTTTTAGGTGTTTTTTGAGTTTTTCCATTTAAATAATTTTATAATAGACCATTTCTTAATGTAATGGGCTTATGAGGTCAGTTTAGACTTCATTGTACAAATATTCCAAATCTTGTAAAATGTTGCCATATTCAAAAGTTGCAAAAAATGCAAAAATGTAAGTTTAGGAAGTCCAACGATTAGGGGTGTTCAAAAGTTGGTTAAGGCCATTTTTTTGGAGGGAAATTTTTTAAAATATGATGGAGAAACTTGAGGCAAATGTTGGAGATCTATTTGTGAAGCTTAAATAATAAAAACTTCTCTGTTTCATTGAAATTCTATGTGTTTTCCATTAAATATTGTTGTTGCAGTTTTTGTACTTGCCCATACAATTGGTTCTTGATTCAAGGTTTCTTTGATTCATTGGAGATATGTGTTAGATTCATTTTTTATTTTTTTTGAAGTGATTTAATTAGGTGAGAAGGGTTTAAGATTCAAAACACCAGAGGCGGTCTGTAATACCTTGTTGAAGGATTTAAAGTCAATTAAATTACAATAAACACCCATTCCACCATTATATTTTGTTGTACCTTGTTGGAATGGGTATAATATGGTAGATTTAGGTTTATATGGGGTTTCAAGAGTAGGGGAGGCCATTTAAGGGGTTTTGTGTGATGCCCTCGTTGTCAAATTTATGTGTTTTTGGTGAAATTTGGTGGTTAAAGGATGGTAATTATGGAAAAATCTTAGGGAATCCAATTTTGAAGGTTGATTAAGCATGGGAAGACACATTTATAGTTATTTTATGTCTTGGTTGGCTGGGTTGAAGCCTGGAGTAGTTATTTTCAATAAATCCCTTCAAACTAGTCTAAAAGGAGGGTTTGGTGATTAGGTGTCTTGGAGGACATTTCTCTGATTAAAAGTTGTGGAATTTGAGGTTTAGTGGTCTAGTAAGGCTCTGTCAATAGATACTTAGGCTTGGAATAAAGTTTGGAGAGGTGTTGCTTTGTTAAAGTGACCTAATTGGCTAAGGAGGACAGTGTAGCAGCCTTGATTCAAGGGTGTTGGTCCAAAGTGCCCCTAAGTGATTTGGACATATGTTAAATTTTTCCATAATGGGTGTCTAAAATGGTAAATTCTTAATGGGTTTGAGGTCTTCAAAAAGAGTTATGCTCAAGAAACCGAGTTTGCAGGCCTACAAGGGAATTTGTGAAGTTGTATGAGAAATCACCCTAGTTAGGGTTTTGATAATTGAAGGATTGTTTAAATCAGTTGTAATTGTGATTGGTGTTTCATTGCCTCCCTGCTCTACATCAAATTTGAACCAATTATCCTTTTCAATATGCACATAATAATCACAATAAAATATTCCCAAATAATCCTAAATTATAGAAGTCATAGACTTATTTCTTAAATAACAAGAATTCTTAAATATTTTAGTACAAAACTCTTATCCTAAACTAGGACTACTAAAAAGTATTTTGGCTCAATCTAGAAAGTTTTTATTCGACATTTTAAAGCTACTATATCTCTCTATATTGTATATTGTGTTGTTATTTATCTAACAATATTCTAGTGTACTTGCAATATGTGAAACTTATCAAAATTACCAAACTTTATCACCTTTATCTTCTTAGCAATTAGGTTTGAACTAAAAGTTTTTTAAATTCATTTAAATTGATAAGCACCTCAAAATATTCCTAAGAGAATATGCCCAAGCATGTATATAAAAAACATTAGTTAGAGACATATATTATGAGGATTCACTTATTGAGTGTACATCCCTAAGGCCAAAGATATCAATGTGGGTAATTTCTAACACACCACATTATTTAGAACTTCCTAAAAAAATTATTTCCTATTTTTTTACCAAATAGCTAATGCTAATAAAATTTAAAAGAAAAAACAATTTAAAATATATGTAATAAGGCCTTAAATAAATAATTGTTAGAGTAATAATTCATTAGATAATAATTAATTAATCTCTAATTTATTATTAGGCTAATTTCACTTGATGCACTTAAGCTAAACTTAGGAGTATTTTTCCTTTTATTAGATTGAGCTATTATAAGATCATAATGTCTCATCACATGTGATATCGACAATTGTCATGATCTAATAAATTTCTAATTTAGGGTTTTCTCTTATAAGAACTCTTTGTTGTATTACAAACCTCTCTAGAAGTTTAGTGAAAGATCATAGCCCATCGCTTCTAATTTTTTCTTGTTGAGGAAACATAAAATCATTGTTTACAACTCTCTTGTGTGGAAAGTGTTCTTATTTGATATTTGATCATGTTTCTTGTGTGTTTTCATAATATTAATATGGTATCATAGGGTGGATTCAACAAAAACCTTCTTGAATTTTGAGGGTTTTCTTTCACTAGGGTTATAGACATGTCAAATATGGAATCTTAATATTTTTGTAGGTTTTGGAATAAAATAGAGCCGACCATTCCATTTAACAGGTTAAATAGATAATTTTTTACTATAAATTTTCCCTATTTCAATGTATGGAGCTTTTGGGGAAAAAAAGAGTTGTACAACTATCATAAAAACACTTACAAGTTGTATAGTATGGTTTTTTTTAGGCCTTATAGGCTATACACCTCATGTCTACCATACAATGCATTATAGGCTGTATTATATGATTCCGCACAAAAAAGGGAAAAAAATCAAAGGTTGGGCACTTAAAAAAATTGTATTTTTATTTGTAAGAAAAATAAATTTAATCATAAAGTTGTTTTTAAAATAGCTAAAGCTAGGGGAGAATTAAAATATTGGGTGCTTGTAGGTTACCTATGTGTTTAGGCCCCTGTGGGCCCATATAAGATGTCATCTCATTTATTAGATGTTTGATGTTTTTCATTCCAATAGCAATAGTTTATTCCTCCTAATGAGTGCCCCTATAAACCTTGTAATTCTTCATCTAATGATTGAAAGATGACCTATATTTCCACCAGTGACGACTTTATAACCACCACCCAACGTCTAATTACCCAAGCCAATGATCGTTCTACCATGTCACCATATTTTGGCCCTACATGGACTTTGCCAACAACTACTTTCTTTGTTCATGAAAAATCCAAGAAGGAATATTCCAACCAATTTTAGGATTATGGTTTCTAAGAATTTGTTCAGTATATTCCATGGAATCCATTGAATATTTCATAATCATCTTAATTTTGTGAGGTCTAACACTTTTTCTGGTAGAGGGGAATATTCTCTAGAATATTCCACTAATATAATGTTAATATCAATAGGACATCAATAGTATAGAAACCCAATAGGCCCTCTCCTAGCCCTCATTTGGCTTAAGAATTTTTTTTTTTAGGGCATGTAGAGGATCATGATGGGCCAAAAAGTGGAAATATGATGGGTATTTGTAGGGTATGTGGCTGATGACTTTTTTTTAACTCAAAATTGATGAAATGAAAAGGGTTTTTAAAGGACATTCTTAGCTTTCCACCAATATAAATTATGCTTTACTTTGAATTTAAAAAATAATTATTATTCATTTTCTATTTGAATTACAACTAAAGTCCTGATTGATAGGCTAATTGAAAAACATCTATAGCTTTCAAATGGTATCATATTTTTTGAATCCAAAACATGCATCACATTTTATGCTTCGCATACTATAGGATTAAAAAAAAAAAAAAATTGA
>VDFB02379711.1:54308105-54398680 GCA_007258455.2 Sequoia sempervirens
GAGTCTTACCAGTCCATAGCTCAAAAGGTGTCTTTGTGTTGTTTTTTTATCTGAATTTTATTAAGAGCATAAACAACACTTTGTATCGCCTCTCTCCAATACACATCTAGTACATTAGACTCTTTCATCATAGTTATAGCGGCTTCCTGAACAATATTGTTTTTCCTTTCAACAACTCCATTCTACTAAGGGGTTCTCAAAGTAGAAAACTATCTTTTTATAACATGCTTCTCACAAAATTCATTAAATTCACCAGAAGTGAATTCACCACCTCGACAAATCTCAAACACTTGATTTTTAGATTTACTTCATTTTCCACTATCATTTTGAATACCTTAACCTATCCAGAGCTTGATTCTTTTCTCTGAGAAAATCAACCCATGTCATTCGAGTATAATCATCAATAAAAAACATAAAGTACATGTCTCTATTTAGGCTTTCGGTCCTGGTAGGACCAAAAAGATCGGTGTGAATCAAGTATAGCATTCCAAAAATAGAATATTCTTTTCCCTTAAAGCTACATCTTGTCTGCTTCCTCAATTGACAACTTCTGCACATAGCATTAGTAGGTCATGTGGTTATAGGTAGTCCTCGAACAATCTCCTTAGCACTAATCTTGACTAGGTTATCAAAGTTCACATGTCCCATTCTCCAGTGCCATAACCAACTCTCACTAAATTTTGATACAAGGCAATGACCATCAACTCCCTTTAGTTGATAGACGTTTCCATGAGTTCTTCTTCCAGTTGCAATTATATCCCCCTTTCCGGATCCTTTTTTGATTTCACAGGTATTGTTCTGAAACACAAGTTTAAATCCATTGCTACACATCTAACCAACACTAAAAATATTGTCTCAAACCTTTCACATAAAATACATCACCAGTACTATGCACTCCATCAAATTTGATTGAACCTTTACCATAGATCTTAGCTCCTGAATCATCACCGAACATTACTAAACCACCATCATGTTTTTCAAGTTTAGTGAACTCACTCTTATCTCTGGTCATGTGATTAGAACATCCACTATCAATTACCTAGTAGTCTTCATCATGTCTTGCATGAAAAGTGGTAACCAAAGTAACTTCCCTCATATTCTTCTTAACCTCCGGAGCCATCGTACTTGCACATTTTCCATAGATAGTGGATACAGATTTATTTTCCAAAGCTAAGAATAAACATTCACTATCATCAACCTCATTATTTTATTCATCATCAGAAATACCTACCTCTTCCTTAAAATAGTATAACTTCTTATACCTTTTATCCTTCCTATCCTTATCCTTATAATCCTCGTTCTTCTTATGTGTAGCCCTATACAGACATCTCGAAGCATAATGACCAATGTTAACACAACTAAAGCATTTAAAGGGTAACATACCTTTATATTTTCCAATGCCTTTCTTCAATTTCCTGGTGAAATTTTCTTCCAACTCTTCATCATCACTATCTGGTTCTTCAATCTTCAAAGCCTTAAATGTCATTTATGTATTCTCTTTTGTCTTTTCGTCTTTCTGGAACTTTCTTATCAAAAATTCTTGCAAGGTGTCAAACAACTATTCTAAAGTATACTTCTTAGGATCATACATTTCATTAATAACCGAGATATTGTCATTGTAGCATTTTGGTAGAGTGATCAAGATCTTCTCAATTATATCTTCATATGCTAGTTTTCCTCCTTCATTCTTAACATCATTTGCTGCCAGTTCAACTCTCTGAAAAAAACGTGTAAATTCTTCACCATCTTCCATCTTCAGGTTCACAAATCTACGCTTTGTTGCCAACCTCTTTGTCAATTTCACTTTTTTGTTTCCTTCATAATGTCTTCCAACTTCTTCCAAACCTCATATGCAATATCTAGAGAATTAACCTTGACTTGCTCAGTTTTAGATAAACCACTGCAAATCACATACTTCGCCTTCTCATTTTCTTCATAAATAGTGATCTCATCTACAAAATTAACACCATAGGACAGAAGTGTATACTTGTTCTCAACAACCTTTTAGGTCCTAAAACCAAGAGAGATAATGTATCCTCTCATCTGTCCCTTCCAGTCATTGTAGTCAATTCCATAAAACATAGGGATCACCAATTTGTGTGTCATCGAATCTTCCTTAAGCAGTTAAGCTCTACACAAGGAACCACAAGCTTTGATACCAATTGTTAAATAGGAACATGACAACTGAGAGGGGGGGTGAATTAGTTGTCACACAAATCTATACTTAAAAAAATTATCACTCATCAACTCATTAACCACACTATTATGTTATTAAACATAAGCATGAATCACAGATAATAGAAATTAAATCAATAAAATGAACACCATTTTTTAATGTGGAAAACCCACTAAGGGAGAAACCAAGATGAGGGTTAACTCACATATAAATATTATAGAAACAAGGCTCACTACCCAAAAGAGGACTCACTATCCAAGTACAAAGGCTCACTGCCTATAGAAAGGACTCGATGTCCAACAGGGAGGCTCACTGCATACAAAAAGGACTCACTGTCCAATAGGGAGGCTCACTGCCTACAAATACAAAAGAGAAGAAAAGATCCACCACTGCAATTAAAGCACATTCCCAAGATTACAAAAACCCTTGTCTGACAACTCACACATACACACACACACTTCTACTCTTATGATTTGTGGCTTACTTTCATCACTTTGTATCACACTATCATACAACTCTTCACAATTCAACTTGCTTTTATACCATTCTCAACCTTAGAAACATTTACCAAGGTCAGCCACAAAACAATGTTTCATAAATTCAAGTTGAGTCGGCAACTCAAAATTCCCACGGTGGAAAGGAATAAGAGTGGACCAATAAAATAATTTTCTTAAGTCTTGTACACACTTCCTCAATTTAAATTTTATTCTTCAAAAGAAGTGTAAACACCAAGTTGGCCAAACCTAATGAAAACAAAGATAAACATTGATGCACATGCTTCCCAATAAGAAGATGACACACGAATTCCAAAACATGCTTCAACATGCATGAGACAATATCTTAGAACCTTCTAGATACATCCGCTGTAAAAACAACAAACTTCAATCACTAAATTCCTTTCACTAGTCAGTCTAGGCTATGCAAGCTCATACAAGAATACTGAAACATGACTTCCTTATTACCAAACTCCATACATCTTCACCAAAGGATAGGAAAGACCTTCATAAGAAATATCCTAGATTTGCACGATCTAAAACAAAATAGCGAAGGACTACGGAGCAGAAACATTTATCCCAGTCCACATAAAATTAATACTTACCAGACAGTCCATATACCGGTGAACACAACTTCCATGTACCATCTCACCAAAAGATAAAACTCAACATATGTTACCACAAGATTACCATTAACAGATCTTCAGATCCACACAAGCATAGGATCAACATAGGAGAAACATGGAGCACATACCGGAGCACATTCTGAACACTGACTTCTCTTGTTTATCTAATTTTCTCAAAAGCACTTGGAAACTCACTAATACAACACATCTGCAACACCATAAAGATAGCTCCATGTACTCACAACATCTCAGAAGTATCTCAGCTATACATGTACAAACATCAACGTTCTAAACTATGTTGACATCAATGACAACACCACCAAACTAGCTCATATTTGCAACAAAATCTAATGATAACACTAAAGTTGCATTATTTGTTAAAAGAAATAGAGATGAATGGATAATTGAAAGTGGATGTTTGAATCATATGACTAGTGATAAAAGTAAGTTTGTGAAGCTTGAGAATATGATGAAGGTTTTGTTAGATTTGGAGATGATAGAAAAACATAGATTGTTGGAATTGGTTCTATTACCCTTGATGGAAAACATAACACTGATAATGTTTACTATGTGAAGGGTTTATATCATAATATTTTAACAGTTGGACAGATTTGCAAAAATGGCTATAATATGGTGTTTCAGGACAACGATTGTGAGATCGAGAATTGGTATTGTAGCTAGAAAAAGAAAAAGTGGGAATATGTATCAACTAGAAGGAGCTACAAAAAGATGCTTATTATCTCAATCCAATGGTAGTTGGTTCTAGCATTGGAGGATGTGTCACATCAACTTTGACAATTTGGTAAGGATAAGTTTAATAAGAGCAATCAAATATTTTCCAAGATTGACCAAACCAAATAACACTATTTGCAAAGAATATGTCAAGAAGGAAAGCATGCTGGCAACATAAGGGCAGACAATTGAGAGGGGGGGGTGAATCCATTGTCTTAGAATTTCAAACTTATTCAAACTTATTAACCTTATTCTTAGATTTGATCAATAACCATGAAATAATAAATCAACAACACATCATAAATAGACATAACACCAAGATTTTTTATGTGGAAACCCTATTAGGGGAAAAATCATGGTGGAGGTTAGTCCACAAGATTATATCATGTTAAAAGTATAAAAAAAGTGAATGGGGAATGCATATGCATTCAGGTGCACTGCCTACAGCTCACTACTCAATTACAACAAGGCTTACTACCCAAAGGAAGACACATTGTCTTATAGAAAGATTTGGATTACATCCATAGCAATTTGAATTGAGAAAATAGCATCTGCTAATGCCTGATTATAGTTCTAGTTAAGCACATGAACACTTCTTCACACTTTGCTCACTCTTCTTCACACTTTGCTTCTACCTTAAAATGATTAGGAAATTATTCACACATCTCATACACAAGCACACCTCACACACCTTCTAATGGAATAAACAACCACTTATATATCTGCAACAAGAGATTACATCACTACATGTCGGCCTCAATAAAATAATAAAATGAATGCAAACTGTCGACCCAAAACAATAAATAATTTTCAATGCGAATCAACCAAGGTCAGCCACAACATAGTGAAGACCCAAAATAAAATCTCCAACCACAAAACATCTTCAAAAATTATTCCTCAAAGATCCACAACACGCTACAACACCCTGTCATCCACAGACATGAAAAACATGAACATGTAAGAGAAAACCTCTAATTGCAAGCACAATGATCAATGCAGACATGCAACATAGATAGATCATGATCTACAAACATCCATAAAAAACATGAATTACTAGAGAAACATCCACAACAACTCGACTTACTAGAATCATATCATCTTCATTCAGGAACACTAACTAAAGCAACAGAATGACTGTCATAACACAACTGTTCATAACTCGATCAAATCTTCATGCGGATGTCTGAAACTTGATATGGATAAACTAGATATACTCGATAAGAAACCCTTTAATCCACAACCTCTGATCATCAATGTACTGAGCTTGCCAAGAGATTGAACTACACTTCAACACTAACAACATGTAACTGATTTCATTACAATTTTCTTAATATCCTCAACATATACAACTTCTAAGACATTAATGCCAATAATGTTGACATCAATTACAACCACATATCAAAAACTCAAACACAACATCCAACAATCTCCCCCTTTGGCATTGATAGCAACACATGATGTGAAAAACACCATCAACGCAACTATCTTTAGCACTTACTCCCTCTTAGGTTCTGACTCTTTTCTCCTCAATTCTTTTACACAACTCTTCTCCCCAGATGACTCTTCTCCCTAGATAATTTACATTTTTTCACATGACTCTTCTTCCCCTTTGACATCAATGAAAAAAATCTCTTTTCTCCGTACAAGCTTTGAACCACATATATGAACACCTGACTACTCCCTCTAAGTAGTAACCACCACAAGATCAATCCAAATCGAGATATGACTATGAAATGCATAGATTGATGCAAGTCAATGCATCTTAGTTCTAATTAGGAGGGGTAATCACCCCTAGCTTCTTGCTGAGATACTCAAAAGTATCCTTAGGTAATAGTTTGGTAAATATATCTACAATCTATTCCTTAGTAGGCACATACTCCAATTTGACTTATTTTTCACTCACCTTCTCTCTCAAAAAGTGAAACTTGATAGATATATGCTTGGTCTTTGAATGTAGCACTGGATTCTTACAAATTTTAATTGCACTTGAATTATCATAGAATATAGCAATAGGTTCGTCATACACAACTCTGATATCTTTCAAAATCTGCTTCATCCATAATACTTGAGTACAATTATTAGCAACATCAATGTATTATGCCTCTACAGTAGATAAATAAATGACATTCTACTTCTTACTTAACCATGAAATCAGCTTCTTACCCAAGAAAAATGCACCACCACTAGTACTTTTTTTGTCATTCACATCACCTGTCCAATCAACATTAATAAAAGCACTCAAAGTAAGATCATCATCTTTAAAATACCACATGCCAAAATCAATTGTCCCCTTCAAGTATTTGAAAATCCTCTTCATAGCAGTTACATGAGATTCCTTAGGATCAACTTGAAATCTTGCAACAATGCATACAACATTCATGATATGTGGTCTAGTTTGAGTCAAATAAAGCAATCCACCAATCATCAATTTGTATCTAGTTTGATTTTCTTTTAGAGAAACATCATCTTGTTGTCAACTTGCATATGGTCACCATAGGTGTACCAACTGGCTTTGAATATTTCATACCAAACTTCTTTCACAATTCTTTCACATACTTAGTTTGAGATATGAAGATCCCTTTATCTAACTAAGTAATTTGCAATCCGAAAAATAATTTCATCTCACCAATCATAGGCATCTCAAACTCCATGCACAAACTAATAACTCTCCAAAAATGATATCATCAACAAAGACTTCAACAATCAAATCCTTATCATCATCAATCTTGAAATACATATTACTATTAGTAGTACCTTTATTCAATCCAAGCTTCAACAAATACTTGTCCAATCAGGCATACCATGCTCTTGGGTCTTGCTTAATTCCATAGAATGCTATCTTCAACTGAAAAACCATATCTCCTTGATTAGTCAATTGAAATCCGTCAGGTTGCTCAACATTCACTTCTTACAATTCGCCATTTGGAAATGTTGACTTGACATCCATCTGATAAACCTTGTAGTTTGTGTAAGAAGCATAAGCAAGAAATAGTTGCATAGCTTCAATCCTAGCAATAGGGGCAAAGGTTTCTTCAAATTCAATTCCTTCCATCTGAGAATATCCTTTACACACTAGTCTTGCTTTGTTTCTAATAACTTCACCTTGCTCATTCAGCTTGTTTCTAAAGACCCATTTAGTTTCAAATACATTTTTGTCCTTAGGTCTAGGAACAAGAATCCATGTATTATTCTTCTCAAATTTTTTTAGTTCTTCTTTCATTGCTTCCACCCAATGTTCATCTTTGCATGCTTCATTGACACTATTCGACTCAATTTTTGAAATCAAATAGTATTCTTCTACAATTTTTCTCCTAGTCTAAACACCTTTTTTCTTAGATCACCTCTTATCTGATCTTCTGAATGATTTAGTCTTACATTCCTTGGAGTCTTAGGATGTTCTTGAACTTCTGGCTCTTGTGATCTCTCTTTTGTACTTTCACTAGTTCCTTCTTGATTTTATTGATTCACCAGAATGATTTGAACTTGATTTTGAGTTTGAACTTTCTTTCCTATGACTGAACTATTATTCTGATCATCTAAATCATATCCATAGGTTCTAGATGGTCTAGCTATGTCTTCATCATCCTTAACATTTTCACTTTCAACTACTTCCCTCAATCTCTTATTGTAGCACTGGTAGGCCTTTCTCTTAGTAGAATAACCAAGAAAAATTCCTTCATCATTTCTAGCATCAAACTTTCCTATCTCTTTATCTCTTTTGATATAGCATTTACTCCCAAAGATTTTGAAATATATAACAGTAGGCTTATGACCAAACCATAGCTCAAAAGGGATCTTACCAGTATCACCTTTGACTTGTACCCGGTTGAGGATGTAAACAACAGTGCTCATAGCTTCTCTCCAATAGATATCGGGAACATTTCCTTCCAACATCATAGTCCTAGCAACATCTTGAATTGTCTTGTTCTTCCTTTCCACAACTCCATTTTGCTGAGGGTTTTGCATGGTAGATAATTTTCTCTTTATCCCATGCACTTCACAAAAAGAATTAAACTCATTGGAAGTGAATTCACCGCCTCTATCTAATCTCAAACATTTAATCTTAGACTTGTCTCTATCTCAACCATAGCCTTAAAAATATTGAATTTCTCTAGAGCTTCATATTTTTCCCTTAAGAAAGTAACCCACATCAATCTAGAGTAATCATCAATAAGTAACATGAAGTACCTGTCTCCTTGTAAAATTTTGACTCTAGAAGGACCACACAAATCAGTATGAACAAGCTCCAACACTTCATTTGAACAATGTTTTTTGCTCCGAAATGAAATTCTAGTTTGCTTCCCTAACTTACATTCCTTGCATATAGTACTAGTAGGCTTTACCAACTTAGGAAGATCTCTCACTGCCTGAGTAGAGCTTATCTTGATAATATTGTCAAAGTTTACATGACACATTCTCCTATGCCACAACCAACTTTCATCAACTTGAGAAATCATACAACTTTTACCAGAAGCATTTAGGTGAAAGAAGTTACCTTTTTTTTTTGTACTTGAAGCAATCACATTTCCAAAACTTCCCAATATTCTAGACTTTCCATTCTTGAATTGAAGATTGTATCCCTTGTCAACCATTTTTCCAACACTTAAGAGATTATGCTTCAAACCTTCCACATATAGAACATCATCAGTATTATTCTTACCATCAAGAGAAATGCATCCTCTACCACGGATTACACCATCTTTTTCATCACCAAATATCACAACACCACCATCATACTTTTCCAGGCTCACAAATTTTATTTTATCACCTGTGATGTGATTAGAGGATCCACTTTCAATCACCCATTCATCTTTCTCTTCAACTTTGGCCACTAGAGATTTCTCCATATTTGAGAAACTAACAAATTTAGTAGGGTCTGGATCATTTTCCTTGATAGCAATAAATACCCATTCATCTTCACTTACATTTCCTTTATCAGATTCATCATTTGTCAGACCTTTATCAACAGCATAATAACACTTTCTTTGAAATCTAGGCTTATTAGGTCTTTGCTTAGGGACTCTTTCCGGACACCTTGATGCAAAATCACCTATCTTATTGCAAGAAAAACATTTAATAGGAAATTTCCCTTTATACTTACCTTCTCCTCTAGCTTCCCTTTTGACAATAAGTGCTTCAAGATCCTCTAGTTTTCTCTCCTCTTCTTCAATCTCTCTCATTTCCTCCTCATACTTGAATACCTTTCTAGAAGAAATTTCTCCCAAATCATATCTCTTTTTATCTCTCCCAGAAGTAGTAGCTTTGAATGCAGATTCTATCTTAGGAAGATCATCACCAAATTCACTCAACTCAAAAGTAGTAAGCTTACCAATCAACATGTCTTTGGTTACATTTGTTATAGTCCAGAGCTCCTCAATAGTAGTATCTTTGAATTTGTATGCATTAGGAAAAGATATAAGCACATTAGCAACAATCTATGATTCTTCCAATCATCCACCAGCACATCTGATACCACACACAAGTTCATTCACTCTTTGCATGAAAGAAGTAATGTTCTCATCATCACCCATTCTCAAAATTTCATATTTCCCTTTCAAACTTTTGCAACTTAGCAATCTTCACATTAGCATCACCTTTATACAAAGTTTCCAAATTTTTCCATATCTCATAAGTAGTCATCAAATCCATAACATTTTTCATCTCAGAATCAGTCAAAGCACTCAACAATGCTTCCTTAGCCCTGATATTGTACTCGGCTTCCTTAATCTCATCTGCAGTAGAAGGACCATTCTATGGAATGATATACCTATTTTTTATAATTTTCCAATAGGGTTCACCAATGCATCTCAAATGACACCCCATTTGATCCTTCCATGGTGAGTAATTTGTTCCACTAAATCTAAGACCCATCCTGAATCACCTCAAGTTGTTAAACTTCTTCCAAGGAACCTGCTCTTATACCAATTGTTGGGAACACAAGGGAAGGCAAACTGGAATCAGTTTTCTCAAAATTTCAAACTTATTCAAATTTATTAACCTTATTCTTAGATCTGATCAATAACCATGAAAGCATAAATCAACAATACATCATAAACACATATAACACCAATTTTTTTTTACGTGGAAACCCTGTTAGGGGAAAAACCACGGTGGAGATTAGTCCACAAGATTATACCCTATTAAAAGTATAAATAAATGTGAATGGGGAATGCACATGCATTCAGGCATAGTGCCTAGAGCTCACTGCTCAATTACAACAATGCTTACTGCCCAAAGGAAGACACACTATTTTATAGAAAGATTTGGGTTACATCCACAAGAATTTAAACTTAGAAAATAGCATCTACTAATGCATGATTATAGTTTTGGTTAAGCACAACACTTCTTCACACTCTGCTTCTACCTTTGAATGATTAGGACATTATTTTCACATCTCATACACAAGCACACCTCGTACACCTTTAAATGGAATAAACAATAACTAATATATATCCGCAACAAGTGATTACATTGCTACATCTCAACCTCAATAAAATAATAAAATGAATGAAAACTATGTTGGATGTTGTGGATATGGTTGATGATATGTGGTTGTCATTGATGTCAACACTATTAGCATGTGGTGTACTAGAGGTTGTATATGTAGAGGATATTGAGAAAATTATAAAAGGAAGTGTCCTAGGTTCCTTGGGGAACTATTCAGGTCATGAAGGTGCTTTGTTATGTACATTGAAGATTAGATGATGTGGATTAAAGGGTTTATTTTTGAATGGTTCTAGATCATCTACCAAAATTTTAAGAGGTCCACATGAATTTTTGAGTATGTTATGGTCTGACAATGTTTTTGTGGTCTTTGTTAGTGTTCCTGAATGAAGGTTGTGTGATTCTGGTAATCTCAATTGTTGTGGATGCTTCTCTATTGTTTCTTGGTGTTCTTTGATGTCTCTAGATCATTCTCTATTTTTTTGGTACATCCACATTACTCAGAGAGATCGTGGTTGAGGATCTTTCTTGCGCATGTTCGATTTTTCATGTTCATGGCCGACATGTTGATGGTAGCATGTTGTGGATCTTTGTGGTGAAACTAATTAAAGTGTTTTTGTTTTGGAGATATTAATTTGGGTCCCCACTATATTGTGGCCAACCTTGCTGGATTTTCATTAGAAATTTATTTGTAAATTTGGGCCGACATTGAAAATATATTTTATTTTTCTGGCCGACTAAGTTGTGATGAAATCGCATGTAGCAGATATATATGAGTGATTGGTTTAGCGAAGTTATTGTTTGCATAGGTGTGAATGCATGCCAGAGAAAGTGTAAATGTTTGAATAGTGCTTCTATTATTCGATTACTGAGCAGAGAGTGAAGAAGATTAAGCAGAGTGTGAAGAAGGTTTTCTGAGCTTAATTGGAACTATAATCAGGCTTGTGCAGAAGATATTTTCTCAGTTCATATTCTTTGGATTTTAATCCTATTTTGTATTGTTGGATAATGAGTCCTCTTTTGTATTTGAGCAGTGAGCTTTAAGCAGTGTGCTTGAATGCATGTGCATTCCCCTTATTATTTCTCTTTATACTTTTAACAGAGTATAATCTTATGGACTAACAACCACTATGGTTTTTCCCCTAATAGGGTTTCCACATAAAAAATCTTGGTGTTATTTGTCTCTTTGATGTGTTAATTTCTTGTGGTTAATTGATTATTCATCAGATCTGAGATTAAAGTTAAGATAAGTTAGAAAAGTTTGAGTTTATGTGACAACTGATTAACCCCCCCCCTCTTAGTTGTTTATCCTCATTTTTCCAACAATTGGTATCAGAGCAGGTTCCTTTGAAGAAGTCTAAAAGCTTGAGATGATTTGACATGGCAACAACATTCAAGAAGGACAGTCCAAGATTTGATGGCACTAACTACTCAATGTGGAAAGTTAGAATGCAATGTCACTTAAAGTGTATTGGTGAAGCTTTCTAGAAGATTACAAAAGCTCCATATGTTATTCCTCATAATGGTCCCTCAACTCCTAATGAGATCAAAGATGTTGAAAATAATGTTAGGGCTATTGAAGCTCTAGTGAGTGCTCTGACAGATTCAGAGATGGATAATGTGTTGGGTCTAGAGAGAACTCATGAGATTTGGATGAAACTGGAAACCTTGTATGAAGGAGATGCACAAGTGAAGATGGCTAAGCTATAGAGCTTGAAAGGAAAGTACGAGAATTTGAGGATGGGTGAAGATGAAAATATCACTTCTTTTATACAAAGAGTAAATGAAATAGTGATGGGTATTAAAGGTGTTGATGGTTCTGTGGATGAGGATGAAATTGTGGCTAAAGTACTCATATCCTTGCCTCCCTCCTACTAAATGAAGTTTTGTGGTATTGAAGAGTTCAGATCAGTAAAAAAAGATAACAAGAGACACGTTGATCAGGAAGCTTGCTACTTTTGAAATAAGTGAATTTGGTGAATCTACACCAAATACTAAATCTGCATTCAAGGCCACTGTATCGGGAAGTAACATACAAAGATATAATCCAAGAGAGAGTTCTAGAAAGATATATAAGTATGATGAAGAATTGAAACAACTTGAAGATAAAGAAAGAGAGGTAGAAGAAATAGAAGCAATAATTTCAAGACAAGAAGGAAGAGGAAAAGGTAAGTATGAATATGTATTTCCTATTAAATTTTTTTTCATGCAGTAAAATAGGTCATTTTTCATCAAGATGTCTTGAAAGAGTTCCTAGATTTAAGCCTAAAAAGTCTAGATTCCAAAAGATATGCTACTTTGTTGAAGAAGCAGTGACTGATGATGAGTCTGATAAAGATAATGGAAAAGAAGATGAATGGGCTTTCATTGCTACCATTGAAGATAATCCTATGGCTACCGAATCTACTAAAGATGAGAAAGCTCTTACAACCCAAGTTGAATAAAAAGATGAGTGGGTTATTGATAGTGGATGTTCACATCATATGACCAGTGATAAAAGCAAATTTGTGAGTCTAGAGAAGTATGATGGTGGGGTTGTAAGATTTGGAGATAACAATGCTGGTGTGATTCGTGGTAGAGGATCTATTTTCCTTGGTGGTAAGGATAATACTAATGATGTTCTCTATGTTGAAGGCCTGAAGCACAACTTGTTGAGTGTTGGATATATGGTTCACAAGGGATATGATCTTTATTTCAAAGATGGAAGATGCAAGATACGTGGAAGTTTTGAGAATATGATTGCAACAGGAAAACAAACAAAAGGTAATATTTTTCATCTAAATATTGCTAATGGAAGTTGTTTAATTGCTCAAGTAGATGAGAGTTGGTTGTGGCATAGGAGATTGTGTCATGTAAACTTTGACAAAATTATCAAGATAAGCTCTACTCAAGCAGTAAGAGATCTTCCTAAGTTAGTGAAGCCTACCAATATAATCTGCAAGGAATGTCATATGGGTAAACAAACTAGAGTATCTTTCCAGAGCAAACAGTTTCATTCAAATAATTTGTTGGAGCTACTACATACTAAACTTTGTGGTCCATCTAGAGTTAGAAGTATTCGTGGAGAAAGGTATTTCATGTTGGTTATTGATGATTACTCTAGAATGATTTGGGTCTCTTTTTTAAGAGAAAAATGTGAAGCATTGGAGAAGTTCAAAAGTTTGAAGGTCATGGCAGAAAATGAGAAAGGTTTGAAAATCAAGTTCCTGAGATCTGACACAGGTGGTGAGTTTATTTCCAAGGATTTCAATTCTTATTGTGAAGAGCATGGTATTAAAAGATAGTTATCTGCTCCCTGAACCCCTCAACAGAATGGAGTTGCAAAAAGAAAGAATAGAACAATTTTGGATGCTGCCAGAATAATGATGATGGAAGGAAATGTGTAACAGATGTACTGGAGTGAAGTGGTAAGCATTGATGTGTATACTTTGAACCAGGTAAATGTTAATGGCAATTATGGTAAGACCCCTTATGAGTTATGGTTTGATCACAAGCCTACTGTTAAGTACTTCAAGATCTTTGGAAGCAAGTGTTATATCAGAAGAGATGATGATATAGGAAAATTTGATGCAAGTAGTGATGAAGGAATCTTCCTAGGTTACTCCACTAAAAGCAAGGCCTACTAGTGTTATAACAAAAGATTGAGAAAGATGGTTGAGAGTGCAAATGTCAAATTTGATGAGAACTCTATCAAATCATCTAGAAATTGTAGTTATGATTCAGATGAAGACATTACAAGCCAAGGGAAGAATACTCAGACACATAATCTACTTTAGATTATTCTATATGTTCTGGTGAAGCAACCTTAATTTGTTCTAGTAAATCAAGTTAGTCAGGAGACATAGACAAGTGCAAGTGTAGAAGAAAGATCAGAAGAGTCAAAAGTTCAAGAATGTCCCAAAACTCCAAGGTATGTAAATTTGAATCATTCTAAAAATAAAATTATAGGAGACAAGAGTAAAGGAGTGCAAACTAGAAGAAAAATTGTAGAAGAATATTATTTGATTTCCAAGATTGAACCTAAAAATTTCACTGAAGCCTATCAACATGAACACTGGTTGGAAGCTATGAAGGAAGAGCTGACATAGATTGAAAAGAATGACACATGGATATTGGTTCTGAGGCCTAAAGACAAAAATATGATTGGCACTAAATGGGTATTTAGAAACAAGTTGAATGAAGAAGGTGAAGTGGTTCGAAATAAAGGAAGACTAGTATGTAAAGGGTATTCTCAAATGGAAGGTATTTATTTTGAAGAAACCTTTGCCCCTATTGCTAGGATTGAATTTGTTAGACTATTTCTTTCTTATGTTGAACACAAGAACTATAAAGTCTATCAAATGGATGTAAAGTCTGCATTTTTGAATGGAGAACTAGAAGAAGAAGTGTACATTGAATAGTCAAATGGATTTGAGCTAACAGACAAAGAAGATATTGTTTGCAGATTGAAGAAAGCTCTATATGGACTTAAGCAAGCCCCCAGAGCCTAGTATGCTAGATTGGACATATACCTACTGAAGCTTGGATTCACTAAAGGTACTACTGACAACAACTTATACTTCAAATTAGATAATGATAAGGAACTAATTATAGAAGTTTTTGTTGATAATATCATTTTTGGAGGAAATGATAATCTATGTATGAAGTTTGCTAATGAGATGAAGAATGAATTTGAAATGAGTATGTTGGAGAAATGAAGTTATTATTGGGATTACAAGTTACACAGTTGGACAAGGGGATCTTCATATCATAGTCTAAATATGTGAAAGAACTACTGAAAAAGTTTGAAATGGATGACTCCAAACCTGTTGGTACTCCTATGGTGACCGGATGCAAGTTGACATAGAATGATGACTCTCCTAAGGAAAATCAAACCAAATATAGGTCAATGATTAGTGTATTGCTCTACTTGACTCAGACTAGACCAGACATTATGAATGTTGTATGTATGGTTGCTAGATTTCAAGCTGATCCAAAAAAATCACATGTGACTGTTGTGAAGAGAATTTCAAGTATCTGAAAGGAACAATTGACTTTGGAATTTGGTATCCAAAGGATGATTATCTCACCTTATGTGCATATAATGATGCAAATTGGGTTGGTGATGTAGATGACAGGAAAAGTACTAGTGGTGGTGCTTTCTTCCTAGGGAAGAAGTTGGTATCCTGGTTAAGTAAAAAGCAAAACTCAATTTTTCTATCTATTGCTGAGGCATAATACATTGTTACTGCTAATAATTGTACTCAAGTGGTATGGATGAAATAGATGCTAAGAGATATCAGGGTGACATACGAAGAGCCTATTACCATATATTGTGACAACTCAAGTGAAATAAATATCTCAAGGAATCTAGTGCTACACTCTAAGACTAAACATATATCAATCAAGTTTCATTTCCTGAGAGAGAAATTGAATGAGAAAGAAGTCAGACTAGAGTAGGCTCCTACCAAAGAACAAATTGTAGATATATTTACTAAGTCATTTCCAAATGATACTTTTGAGTATCTTAGAGGAATTCTAGGGGTAATTACCCCTCTTGATAAAAACTAAAGATGTATTTGCTTGCATCAATTCGAGAACTTCATTGCTATTTTCTTATCTGGATTGATGTTTTCATGGGTACTACTCAGGGGGAGTAGTTAGATGTGTAGATATGTGGTTCATAGTGTGTATTTGGAAAGGTCATTGTTACCTTTTTCATTGATGTCAAAGGGGGAGAGGTGTAATGTGAAAAAACCTTTCAAGAGGAGAAGTGTATGAGAGGTAAGTGTGTTGGGTTGATGGTATTTTTCACATCATGTGTTTCCATCAATGCCAAAGGGGGAGATTGATAGATGTTGTGCATATGGTTGCTGATATTTGGTTTTCATTGATGTCAACACTATTAGCATTTGGTGTACTAGAGGCTGTATATGTCGAGGATATTGAGAAAATTATAAAAGGAAGTGTTCTAGGTTCCCTATGGAACTATTGAGGTTATGAAGGTGCTTTGTTCTATACATTGAAGATTAGCTGATGTGGATTAAAGGGTTTATTATTGAATGGTTCTAGATCATCTACTAGAAGTTTCAAAGGTCCATGTGAAGTTTTGAGTATATTGTGGTCTGACAGTGTTTCTGTGGTCTCTGTTAGTGTTCCTGAATGAAGGCTGTGTGATTTTGGTAATCTCAGTTGTTGAGGATGCTTCTCTATTATTTCTTGGTGTTCTTTGATGTCTCTAATTCATTCTCTATATTTTTGGTACATCCAAATTACTCCAAGAGCTCGTGGTTGAAGATCTTTCTTTTCATGTTCTTGGATGACATGTTGATGGTAGCATGTTGTAGATCTTCATGGAAAAATTAATTAAAGTATTTTTGTGTTGGAGATATTAATTTGGTTCCCCACTATTTTTTGGCCAACCTTGGTGTATTTCATTGGAAATTTATTTGTGAATTTGGGTTGACATTGAAAATATATTTTATTTTTCTATTCGACTAAGTTGTGATGAAATCCCATGTAGTGGATATATATGAGTGATTGGTTGAGTGAAGTTAGTGTGTACATAAATGTGAATGTATGCTAGAGAAAGTGTAAATGTTTGAATAGTGTTTCTATCATTCAATTACTGAGCAGAGAGTGAAGAAGATTGAGCAGAGTGTGAAGAAGGTTTTCTAACCTTAATTGGAACTATAATCAGGCTTGTGCAGAAGCTATTTTCTTAGTTCGTATTCATTGGATTTTAATCCTATTTTGTATTGTTGGACAGTGAGTCCTATTTTGTATTTGATCAATGAGCTCTAGGTAGTGTGCCTAAATGCATTTTTATTCCCCTTCTTATTTCTCTTTATACTTTTTACAAAGTATAATCTTGTGGACTAACATTCACTGCAGTTTTTCCCCTAACAGGGTTTCCACGTAAAAAATATTGGTGTTATTTGTCTCTCTGATGTGTTAATTGCTTGTGGTTAATTGATTATTCATTAGATCTGAGATTAAAGTTAAGATAAGTTAGAAAATTTTGAGTTTTTGTGACAACTGATTCACCCCCCCTCCTCTTAGTTGTTTGTCCTCATTTTTCCAACAAACTGTTGGCCCAAAAAAAAAAAATCAATGTGAATCAACTAAGGTTAGCCACAACATAGTGAAGACCCAAAATAAAATATTCAACCATGAAACAAATTCAAAAATTATTCCTCGAAGATCCACAACACGCTACAACACCTTGTTGTCCAAGAACATGAAAAACATGAACACACAAGAGAAAATATATAATTGCAAGCACGACAATCAATGTGGATGTGCAACATAGATAGAGTACAATCTAGAAACATCCACAAAAATCATGAATCACTAGAGAAGCATTTGCAATAGCTGAACTTACTAGAAGCACATCATCTTCATTTAGGAACACCAACTGAAGAAACAAAATGACTGTCAGAACACAACTATTCATAACTTGATCAAATATTCATGCGGATCTCTAAAACTTGACATGGATAAACTAGATATACTTGACAAGAAACCCTTTAATCCAAAACCTCTGATCATAAACGTGCTGAGCTCACCAATAGATGAAACTACACTTCACCAGTAACAACCTGCAACTTATTTCATTACAATTTTCTCAATATCTTCGACATATACAATTTCTAAGACATTAATTCCAATAGTGTTGACATCAATGACAACCAAATATCAGCAACCCAACCACAACATCCAACAAAGAAAACTAGAGAAACATTCCAAAGAAAAGAAGAATCATCTACTGGTTTGTTGGACCTTGTACACACCGACCTATGTGGTCCAACCAAAACAAGAAGCTTACAAGGTGAGAGATATTTCATGCTTTTAATAGGTGATTATTCCAGATTAACCTAGGTTGCATTTTTAAGAGAAAAAATAGAGGCCTTAGAGAAATTCAAGATTTTCAAGGCAAGAGTTGAGAATGAAGTTGATAGGTGAATCAAGTGTTTAAGATCTAATAGAGGAGGAGAGTTTAATTTTGATGAATTCATCAAATTTTCTGAAAAATATGGCATCAAAAGATAGCTATCTTCCCCTAGTACACCACAATAGAATGGTGTAGTGGAAAGAATGAACCAAATAGTTCAAGAAGAAGCTCAAGAGAAAGTATTATTGTGTCTAAGTTCTCAGAAATTAAGCCAAAGACTATGGAAGAAGCATGCAATGATCAGAATTGGGTGAAGGCAATGAAAGAAGAGCTTGATTAGATAGAGAAAAATCAGACATGGGAACTTGTGCCTAGACTGGTAGGGGTGAAGCCACAATAGTGGTTTACAATTTGATGAAGGAAAACTCACAAAAAATGAGCCCATGGAAAAAAAAATTGATTTTGGGGGTTCAAACGAACTTGTTGGTTTGAACAAACCAAAAAAGAATTTGGTCAAACTAGGGTTCGAGCGAACCAAATTAATGAATTCACAGAAAGAAAAAAAAATTGAAAACCCCTTTTGGGAAGGGGGTTCAGCCGAACCTAGGTTCGACTGAACACAGATTTGAGTGAACCCCTATGGGTTCGACCGAACCCCCCTTTGCCTTCATTCTCCCCCTCAAGAACTATGAAAACCTAATTTTTTATGCTTTGAAGCTCAGGTTGTGGATGAAAATGGAGGAGTCTTCACAAACCCAACTGGAATTAGGTAGTCCTCAAAATGAGCCATCCAATGAATATAATTTTAATATGTTTTGGTTTTAGTATGTATTTGTTTTTTTAGTTTTATTAAACATAGGTTCTTCATCAAAAATAAAGTTCTATGTTCTGCACGTGGAAAATATTAGATTATCAAAAAAAAATTTGAAAAATATGAGTGCACCAGATATTGAAGTCCTTGATCCAACACAAAAATTTAAATTGAATTTTGATATATACAAAAACATTTACGCATTATACGGTCGTGCTATGTCTGAATTGTAATTGGTTTGACTTCGAAACTTGATTAAAGAAAAAATATTCAATAAAAAACTATCTAACCAAGTGGAAGCACTAGATATACGAGTTAAAAGTCTGAATTCAAAAGAATTAAAATTTTATCCTTCATGGAAAAAATGTTATTTGTTATATGGTGTGCATCACTTTTTAAAAATGTTATTTTATGAAAAAAACCAATTTTCGTGGTAGATGGAAAAAGAAGTGCAACTTGATTCCACAAATTTTGAAAAATAAATAAATCAGAATCTATAGACAAAATGTGACAAGACTCTAGTTTGCATCATCTTCAAATTCCTCATGGTTTAGCCGCTATAGGTGCCCAGATGTGAAGATTTAGTTAAAAATAATGATTTCAGTGTCCAGTTTGGCCAAAAATTGTAAACCACAATTGTGGGATCACTTGTAGACAAAAATGTAATTGGAACAAAGTGGGTATTCTAGAACAAGTTGGACGAAAATGGGAAGGTAATGAGAAACAAGGAAATATTGGTTTGCAAAGGTTACACTCAGATCGAAGGTATTTATTTTGAAGAGACATATGCCCTTGTTGCCTGGATGGAAGCGATCCAAATATTCTTAGGTTTTGCAGAGCTTTTAAGGATTTCAATGTTTATCAAATGGATGTAAAATCAACATTCTTGAATGGAGAACTAAAGGAAGAAGTCTAAATTGAGCAACTAGAGGGATTTAAGTCCAAAAGTGATATGGATGTTGTTTGCAGTTTGAAGAAATATTTATACAGATTGAAGCAGACACCTAGAGCCTAGTATGGTAGATTAGATAGGTACTTGATTAGACAAGGATTTCAAAAGGGATTTGGTGACAATAATTTATACTACAAAATTCACTTAGATCAAAAGTTGATTGTTGTGGTTTATGTTGATGACATAATTTTTGGAGGAAATGATGATATGTGCAAAAAATTTGCAAATGAAATGTAGAAGGAATTTGAAATGTATATGATAGGTTAGTTAAATTTCTTCCTTGGACTACAAGCAAATCAGAACAACAAAGGAATTTTCATCTCTCAGTCCATGTATACTAAAGAATTATTGAATAAGTTTGGATTGGAGAACTCCAAACTAGTTTGTACACCTATTGTTACCGGATGTAAGTTGACAAAAGAAGACGATTCACCTAAAGTTGTTGCAAGTATGTACAAGTCAATGATTGGAGGATTGTTATATTTGACTGCCACTAGACCAAACATTATGTATGTTGTTTTTTTAGCAGCTAGATTTTAGCAAGAACCAAAGGAATCACATGTTGTTGTAGTAAAAAGGATATTTAGATATTTGAAGGGTACATAAGATATGGGGTTATGGTATCCAAAGGAATCGGATTTCACTTTGACAACTTATACTGATGTTGATTGGGTTGAGTGTGTTGATAATAGTCAAAGCACAAGTGGTGGACCTTACTTCCTTGGCTCTCGATTGGTTGCTTGGTCAAGTAAGAAACAATATTTTGTATCTCTATCTACTGTTGAAGTTGAATAAATTGTTGCATCCTCATGTTGCACTCAGGTTTTATGGATGAAACAAATGCTGAAGGAAATTGGCATATCATTTGATGAACTGATCTCAAGTATGAGTGATAATACCAGTGCAATAAATATTTCTAAGTATCTAGTAAAACACTCTAGAATGAAACATGTATCCATTAGATATCATTTCTTGAGGGAGAAGGTATTGGAAAGTGAGGTAAGACTTGAATATGTACCTATTAAAGAGTAGATTGTAGATATTTTCACAAAACCATTGAGCAAAGATACTTTTGAGTATCTCTGGCAGAAGTTAGGGGTTCTGCTCCCTCCTAGTCTACAATAATTTTCACCAAGGTGCGCATTGGTCTAGGGTATTTTATGCTCACTCTTGTTTGGATCAATGCTTGGTGGCTTCCTCATAGGGGGAGCAGAGGAATTTTTTTAGGGGGAGTTTTTTCCCTTTGTCCTTGATGTCAAAGAGGGAGAAGAAAAGAAGGTTTTGATGTTGTTGATACTGACATCAAGAGTTGTTTGGTTTGTTGTTGATGGATGTTTCCATCAACGACAAAGGAGGAGATTTTTGGAAAGTGATTTTGTTGATTGTTGTCATTAATAGTTTTCATTGATGTCAACATATCTTGGTTGATTGATTAAGGTTCATTTTTGATGCTTTGGTGATCCAAATTGGTGTGCTCCATATGTTATGTTCTGATGATTGATCTTTGTTCGTGATTTCCTTGATCCCATTCATTTTACAATAATGAGATACACTCTTATGGGTCTGGATCAATCTGGAAATTGGTTAATGTGCTCTGGAACATTGTTTGCAATGTAATGTGTATATTATATTCCTTGGTTTTGGATATCATGGTAAATATGTAGCATGCTTATTTGAGTGAGAAGGTTTTGTATGATCCACATTTCATTTCTTTCCACCATGGGAATGTTTTGTGGTGACCTAATTCAAATTGTGTTTGGACGACTTAGGAGATTATGAAGACATTGTGTTTGGCCGACTTAAGAGATTATGAAGGAATTGAATGGTATAAGTAAAAGTTGATTTTGTTTGATGAAAGAAAGTGTGATGAATGTGAATCTAAATTTTTTGACATTTTTAAGTATGTGAAAGTATACGACCAAAGGCAACAAATGGTGAGATTCTATCTGGTGCCATTGTTTGTGGCAGTTATTTTAGTGGTGGGTTCCCTTTCATCATTCTTCTTGTAGTGAGACATTTTCTATTGGTAGTGAGCCTTTCTTTTTTGGAAGTGAGCGTTTTTATCTTTGGCTATAATATTCAAGCAGTGATCCCACCAGAAGTGAGCCCTACCTCTAATGAGAAATTTGGCAATGAGCCCTTGTAAAAATCACCTTAACTGGTATCACCTTAACCTTTGTTTTTAAATTGAGAATGAGCATTCTCTGTGTCTTTTCCCTTCTTGGGTTTCCATGTAAATTCTGGTGTTCATTGTGCATGGTTTTGTTGTGTGCTTTCATGTTCATATCTGTTAGATCATTATCTAATTGATTTAAGTTTTTGCTGAATTAATTAAGATCAAGAAATTTTTTTTATAATAACTAATTCAATCCCCCTCTTAGTTATCCAGACTATTCAACAATTCTTATGTTCCCTTATCAGATTAATGCTTTATATGTTCCTTTCTATTACTAAAACTTTAATGTGATGCATTGAATGAATATTTAAGTTAATAAGAATATTGATTCACCCTCCCTAAGTATTTCAAGTGTTCAACAATTCATATCAGAGCTCAGTTCCTTGAATTGGCTTGACCATTGGGGTAGATCTTAGAGTTAAACACATGGCTAAAAGGAAGTATCCTATTCTTTTAGAATAAATTATCCCTAAAGGGTTTAATTAAGAAGATTGTATAGTTGACATGGAAGAAGAACTCAAATCAACTCTTGATGATTTGGATAAAGTAGAAGTTGAGAACAAAAATCTAAAAATGGATCTTGGTGATGTAGATGAGTGTATTAAGAAGTTGAGAGAGAAACTCGAGAAATCTACAGACATAATCAAGGAAATAAATGAGAAGCTTAAGCAATCCAATGAGACTTTCAACAATCTGGAAGTGCAATTTGAAGAAGGTAATGGAAAATTGACAATTACACATGGTATTGTAATCACCCAATCCAGGACACTCCATAGTGATAAATTACATGTACAGTTTCCATAGAAGATGGAATGAAAAAGAATGCATAATCATCATTAAATTTGACTACATACAAACCCCAATTTAATTGTGTGTTTCCAAACACAAAATTAAAATCAACCATTCAATGGATGGAAAACAATACACACAAAGAACAACAAGTAAGACAAATTTTATACATTTCAATACGCTACACCAAAACTAGGAAACTAGCCTTTCTCAAGCCAACAACAATAGAACTATTCATTGCTTAATTGATTAAGAGAATGCAAGGTTTCTCAACACCATCAAAAGGAACAACAAGTTGATTGGATTAAAATTCTACAACTTAGCTAACAATCATATAGAGCAAGTACAAACAAACTTCCTTGTGCATTGTAGACAACCTCAAATCCCTACCAACATCCTCTATTCTCCATCGGCCTGTACAATTTGAACCTAGTTCATTCTTCTCCCCGTGCCCTTTCTAGCATCAAGCTCTTCTTCCACAAAAAAGTTGTGGTCTCCTTTTTTCCATATCAATTTGTTTGCTAGCAACACCTAACTATTTCTTGTCTTTTTTTGGAAATAAAACACTTACACAAAAAAATATGGGTGATTAACTAATTTTTTTCATTTCATCCAAAACAAGGAAAGCACAATGGTAATCAAGAGTAGTTCACTTCTCTAAGTCCTATGCTGCAACTTGTCAACTAGAGCTAATGAAACTGAAAATAGATAGAAAAACCAAAAGAAAACCAAAATTTTCAAATTAGAAAAGTGGTGTCCTTACATCAAGCTCCTTGGGGGAGGAAAAAGTTCATGAACTCACATTCATGAGGTCATCTATGGAATGACCAATGGTGGAAATATTAGGTATAGTTAACCATGAAGCATCTTCCAAAGGATGATAACACCACTTTATCAGATACTTGAAATACTCTTTGTCACAAGTCTTCAACAATTGTTCATCCAAAATGCATTTAATTTCTAATAGAACAAGTTTGGTCATGTGTTGGTCATCAGTAGATTTGAAATAATCAATTGCTTTTCATCAATAGCACCTAGATATGGATATAAATTATCTAAGTTGAAGATGGGTGAAATTTACATGCTTGGAGGAAGACTAATCACATAGGCATTCACTGAGAACTTTTGAAGAATCTTGCAAGGATGAATTTTTTCATCTTTAGTTTATTGTATTCACCTATAGGAAATATTTCCCTCCTCAGATGTGCTAAAAAAATATCACTACCTAGAAATGAATCTCTCTCGGCTTCTTATCAGCATATTATTTATATTGTTGATTACTTCCTTCAATGTTTAGTTTGACCTCCTCATGAAAGTCATGAATGACTTGTGCAAAATATTCCCTACCTATGTTTCTTTTCTCCATGTCACCAAGATTTTTGAGTTCCATGAAACCCCTAGGATGCATGCCATAAACCACATAAAAAGGAATAAAACATATACTCATATCTAGAGAATCATTATAATCAAACTCAGCCTATACCAAAGCCATATCCCAAATACCAGGAATTTTCCCAACAAGGCACCTTAACATGTCACCAAGACTTCTATTCACCTCCTTGGTTTGGCCATCCATTTGGGAGTGATAGGATAGACTTAAACTAAGTCGTATTCCCAACATTTTCCAAAGGGTTCTCTAGAAATTCCTAAAAATATTTGTATCTTTATCTGACACAATAATTTGTGGAATACCATGTAAACAAACCAAATCTTTGAAAAATAGATTAGTGATATTGGTTACATTACTAGCCTTCTTACATGGGATAAAATGCACCATTTTAGAGAACCTGTCCACAATGAAAAACACAGAATCATTGCCCCTTTGAGTCTTATGTAAACCCATAACAAATTCCATACTTACAAAAAACCACAGTTGAGATGGAACTGGCAATGGCTGATACAACCATATATTCTGACTTCTTCCCTTAGCATGCTAAAATGTCCTGCATCTCTCCACATACGTCTTTACATCAGCCCTCATTCTTGGCCAATAATAGTGTATACTCAACTGTAAATAAGTTTTATCTTGTCCAAAGTGTCCTCCCAGACTGCCACTATGCTTCTCTTTCAAGATATTATCCCTCATCCAACCCGTAGGTATGCACAATTGACTAACTTTGAATAAAAGACCTTCTTGTAGCATATAATCAATCCAAGGACCTATGTCTATGCTGATTGGACTACTGCAAGCTTCATAAAATTCTTTGAAATCTACATCATTTGCATACAACTCCTTCAAACTATCAAAACCAACAACTGTTGATAGGTCAAAAATCATGCAACAACAAACATATTCTACTTAATGCATCAACAATGTTTTTTATTCCTACTCTTATTCTTCAACACAAAATTATAACTTTTCAGATACTCTACCCACTTGGTATGCCTCTCATTTAGCTTATGTTGAATATTAATGAATTGTAATGCATGGTTATCAATGTACATAAAAAAACTCTTTAGGGAGTAGGAAATTCCTCCACTTCTTCAATGATTGGACCAATGCATAGAATTCAATATCATAAGAAAAATATTTTTTCTTAGCTTCATTCAGTTTCTCACTAAAATAAGCCAATGGTTTACGTTCCTAGCTAAGAACAACCCCTATTACTAAGCCACTGGCATCACATTCCACTTGAAACACTTTATTAAATTTAGGCTATGCAAGTATAGGTTTCTTAGTTACTCTATGCTTAAGAAATTTAAAACTCCTTTTAACCTCTTATGTCCATATAAACTACTTTCTTAACTACTTAATGTTTTGAAGCATAGGAGCTACTAAATGACTAAAATTTCTAACGAATTTCCTATAAAAGATAGCAATCCTATGAAAACTCCTTACCTCAAGTGCATTCCTTGGTGTTGGAAAATAAATAATAGCTTAAAACTTATCCTTATCCATTTCCAGCCCTTCACTAGACACCACAAAACCCAAATACCCAAATAAATCAATTCAGTTTGCATAAACACAAACTTCTTCAAATTAATCTACAACTTCTCTTCATGCACAACCTCATCATCACCATCATTAAATGTTGTATATTCTCTTCTTGATACCTAATAAGCACCAAGATTTCATCAAGATACACAATAAAAAAACTTCCTTAGAAAAGGTTTTAAGACTTCATTCATGAGCCTCATAAAAGTACCAGATGCATTCATGAGCCCAAAGGGAAAAACCAACCACTCATAGAGTCCATCATTAGTTTTAAATGTTGTCTTCCACTCATTTCTAGGTTTTATCTAAATCTAATGATAACCACTTTTCAGATCTATTTTCAAAAGTTACTTTGCACCACCTAGGCAATCCATCAAATCATCTATTCTAGGAATCAAAAATTTGTATTTGATAGTTATCTTATTAATGGCTCAATATTCCATGCACATTCTACATTCATTTCCATTCTTAGGAACCATGACTATAGGACCTATAGAAGGACTAAGACTCTCTCTTATCAACCATTTCTGAAGTAATTCCCCAACTTTCCTTCTAATCTCATCATTTTCTTGAGGAGTCAATTTGTATGCAATCTTGTTTGGAAGGCTAGCCCCTGGAATCAAATTCATGTGATGAATAATTCTACACACAGGAGGTAACTCATCAAGAAAATCAACTACAACAATATCCTTATGGGTATGTGTAGGATCATCATGGAAAAAACAGGCCCTTAAGTTGTGAAAATTTTAGAAAAATAAAAGTTAGGCAACTTCACGTAAAAATTTGAATAAGTTATCTATATTATTTCAAAAATATGTTAGAATAGAATCTATAGAAAATTGAATGTAGTTTCTAAACTACTAGGTTTATTTTTATTTTTTTTAAAATATATTTGGTGAAAATTTGAAATTTCAATGCAGTAGTAATTAAATTTCAGGGAAATAATAAGTAGGTGTCTATCTCACCACCCTAACCACAATAGAATGATAATATTTTTTTATAATATTTTATATATAAGTAGAGGAATCATGTCTTGATATGATGCATTTTTTTTGTAATTTTTTTCCAAGTAAATAATTAATTATGAAATTTTTATTACAACTTTTAAAAAATATAAAGACTCATATGTCTGACCACCTTAACTTGGTCAAAACATCATAAAATTCATTTTTTCTTTAATTGTATAGTATGTGAAGCATAGAATATGGTGCATGTTTTAGATTCAAAAAATGTGATACTTTTTGAAAGCTATAGATGCTTTTCAATCAGCATATCAATCAAGACTTTAGTCGTAATTCAAATAAAAAATGAATAATAATTATTTATTAAATTCAAAGTAAAGCATAATTTATATTGGTGGAAAGTTAAGAATCTCCTTTAAAAATCCTTTTCATTTCATCAATTTTGGGTAAAGAAAAAGTCGTCAGCCACATACCCTACACATACCCATCATATCGCCACTTTTTGGCTCATCATAATCCTGCACATACCCTTATGTTCATCCAAGATTTCTTCTACCTTTGATGCATGAGAATCCGGGTATAGGTGTAATTAGTATCGACCAAAAAGATATTTCTATTCATCATGGCTAGGTTTTGTTTTAGTTTTATATTTTATAGTGTGATGTCAAGTGGGTTTGATGGAAATTGGTTTTCTTTGAAGTCAATTTAGACAATAAAATAAAATGAAAGCCCATCCATCTTTAGGCATTTCATTGGAAATTTGAATACCAACTTGAAGAAAAGTAAATTGTTTATTTTATCCATATCGACATTGGGAACATTGGAGGTAATGAAAAATGAGTTAAAATAAAAATACACAAGAAATTCAAGAGGTAGTACCATATTTTTGTATATAAGGTAGAGTAAAAATAAATAAATGTAGGGAAATAATAGAGGTAGTTGGATTATGAGAAAAACATTAAAAAATATATATAATAAAAAAAAATTAATGTTCAACATTGAAATGGAAGGGGAGTAGTCTGTTGGAAGGAATGGAGAGGAAGTTTAAAAAATTCAGAGAGGAAGTGTAAGGGGGCAGCATAGGAAAAATTAAGGGGTTGAAAATTAAAAATTATAGAAAATCGAACAATGAAGGAGTTGAAGGGGTTGTTGTCCCAAGTTAGGAGAACTTTAAAAATTTAAAATAGAAAATAAAAATAAATATTTTCATAAGATTTAAAACGGAAATATAAAATGCATGGGGCTATAGGTGGTACCACTGAAAAAAGGAGTGCAGATTGAAAGGAGGCTACACTAAAAGTGGAGATATGGTAGTTAAAATTTGAATAGCAATAAAGTGTTTCCAAGAAGAGGAGTCCAAGCTATTCCAAGAAGGTTTGAATAAAAATAAAGTTTGATAGTTGTAGATTTGATGTAATTTGAAGACTAGATTCAATAAAATGTTGCAAATGTCTTGATTTGAGTTTTGAGTCTGTGAGCAAAGAGTATCTACTTGTGAGGGGGAATTTGTGATTTTTGCAGACTTTGTGGAAAGCATCAATGAAATTGAATTCAATGGTGGTAATTATTTAAATATTTGAAATGTTTGGTAGATTGAAGTTAATTGAATTTTCCTCCATTAATTTTGTGAATTTTAAATTGAACTTGACTTGACAAATGCAATTGTCAATTGAAAGCCAAATTGGCTGCAAAGTTGTGAGATTGAATGGAAGTTTTTAGTCTATGAATTGTGTAAGATTTTTGTGTGTGAACAGTAAGAGGGGAATCTTATTTTACATCGATTTCTATCAAAGCTAGTAATCTTGAGAGTGGATAGGATCTGTCAGGACCTGAGGGTAAAGAAGAGTGAGAAAGAAGTAGAGAAGAAGCTCATGAGGATTTTTACAGGTAAGAGAAGTCCTGAGTAGCGAGAGAGGTTGAAGCTGCTAAATATTTTTTTTATAGATTGAGAGTGTGATGGTAGATTGCAAAGCATGAGGTGAGAATTGTGGAAGATTGTAGCAAATAAGATGGGTAGAATCATAAGGAAGAGGCCTATGATTTGGGAAGCATGGAGATGCTATGAAGAAAACAATACATGGAGGATGATAAAAAATAGAGTAGGATAGGAAAATGTAAGTCTCAAAGAGAAAGAGATAGTGAAAAATCAAGGTAATCTAGAATCTTTTCCATTGGGGAAGGCAAATGTAAAATTTCTAGAGGTTGTGATGGGTAATGTTGGAGAATTATGTAGCGAAGTTCCTAAACATACTGATCGTCAGGAACAAGGTAATACTTGTAATGATGGAAAATGTACTCTACATTTTTTTATTTTTTTTGGGCCCTCCTTGTTAAATTGAGTTTAATGTGGCCTTCATTTAGTGTTGTAGTGTGTTTAACACAGTCACATTAGGTCCTGGGCCCTTTTAAACTAAATAGACTTAATGGTACCTTATTTTGGGTGTTGTAAAGTGTTGTACTAGACTTTCATAGTAATCTAGGGTTTATTAATAAATGTGGCTTCATTATGATTTAATTGGCCTTATTTTACATCCATGTGCCTTAACTAATGGATCTTTCTAAGGATAATCCTAACATAAACCAACATCCAATCATAATTCATTTATTTTGGATTGTATGACCCATATTTAGTGATCTGGGACTCATACCCCACCTTAGGTGTATGGGTCCCACCTAAGTTTTGGGGCCCCGATCCTAATTTCACATCAATATAGGCATATGAGTCCTGTGTGGCTTAAAATTAAATTAAATTCAAATTATTGGCAGGATTTTATTCTCCTAGATTTGATGTCAGGTTGTAGTGTTGTAATTTTAGGAAATTTGGAATAAACAAGTATAAATACAAGATTATTTCACTCATTTTTCACCTAGCAAGTTTACAAGTGATCTAGCACCTTGAGTATTCATGTAGATTGGAGATTACAAGAGTTTACAAGAGCACTCAAGAGCATTCAAGAGTTGATTATCAAGCATTTAGGAGCATCATTCAAGTATCACACATCATGCATCATGTTTTTTTTTAGCTAGCTTTTGTGATGTAGGGTTTCATGATTAAAGAAAGCATTCAATTTCAGATCTATTACATTAAAGTCAAGATCTACATCCATTGGGGCCATTTCATACATGTTTGCAACACTTTATTCTTAGGGTTTGTGTGTGATTTCCACACCTAGGTTGAAGACACATTGAAGAGCAAGGTTGGAGAAAGGTTTTCAAGTGTTCAACATTGTCAAAGTTGTCACATCATCTACAAGATCATTGAAGGACATCTACAAAGCATAATTCAACATTTAAAATCCAAAAACTAGGTTAAGAAAATAGAGCAGAGACTGAAGAGAAAATTCAAATCATTATCCTTTGAAAAAGACAAATTGGACTGATATGCCACTTTTTGCATGAGTCCTAGTATAGTCAAATTTGCAGATTTCAAGAGTTCCATACTTATCTTTACCATATTCCTATTCCTACCTATATTTCTAGCGATTGGTTTTGCCTAGGGTGGATCCCATGTTTGGTTGTGAAAGTGGAGGTCACAGGGGAAGGTATTTTTGGTTGTGTTCTTGATGGTTGTTTTAGTTTATGGATTTGGTTTGAGAATTATGTCATTTGAAAAGAGATATAACGAAAAGAATGCAAAGAAACCAAGAACGTTAACAACCTCTAGACTTGCTTTTTTTTTTTTTTGAATTTTGATTATTTGATGCAATAAGAAAATAAAATAAATGAAGACACTTTTCCCATGGCTCAATTTGGATATTTTTTTTCCCTTTTGGCTTCAAGTTGGGAAGGATATCTAAACACTCAAGCATATAAGACACATCAACAAGCCTAACTCAGGTGGTATATGGCCAAAATTTTTTAACTAGGCTTTACAAGATCAACTAGGGGTATCTTCTATATACCACAAGGGTATGTGATGCCTAAATCCATAGATGAAAGGAAATACTGCCAAACAGTTAGGAGGAAAGGGTAACCCACTCCCCACCTTCACTTCTCTAAGTTATAAAGTTCTTAGAGGCTTAGCCTAGATTGATAATATTTCACTTCCAAGAGGTGTGTCTTTCGATTCACCCCCTACTATGTATACTCTACTAGAACACAAGAGTTGAGGTCATCCCCTAGAGTGATCACTTCTCTAGGCAAGCCTCCTAAAAATAAAAGAAAGTTATCACTTATTTCTAGTGCACTCGAGGTCATCACTAGGATGTAAGAGGAGAGCATAGATAAGTAGATCTTGGGGATCAAAATACATGAGTTTATTTTAAGCCCATATCCAAATGTGTATTGATCAAATTTGAGCCCAAATTCAATATGTGGGAGACACACCAAGCAAGATGATCTAAAAAAAGAAATGATTCTTATGATACATAGCAAATATTTTGATTACTTGGAATGGAAATGAGATAGCTTAGAACAAATGCACCTTGATTTAATGCTTTCCAATTATGTTTGAAACCACTTGATCCAATGTGATGAGCTCCAAGCTAGCTTTTATCCTCCTCCAATCAAGTGTGTGAACACATGCCAAACATGACAATCCAAAGAAAATAAATTTGTTACAAAATTTTATTTTTTTATGACATTAGGACTAATAACAAAACTATTTCAAAGATCATAAATTAATCTTATGATGCAGTAAAATATATGTAAAGAAAATATTTTCTCATAGCAAGATTGTAATTTTTTTTAATTCTTCCATTTGACCTATTAAAAAAAGATCTGATGATTTTGCTATATTTTTTACCCAAAAAATAAAAATGCAAAGAAGATAATTGTGATAAAAATTTAAGAACTTTCTAAAACTCTAAAAAATTTAGAAAAATTCCTTAATTTCATCCCTAGGGAGAATTCAAAGATCTGATTTTATATTTAATTATTTGACACCTCAAAATAAAAAATGTTGAAAAACACCCTATGGAATTTTGAGAGCTTTCCAAATATGCAAAAATGTCTGAAAATTCATTGATTTGCAACCAGAAATTAAGATTTATGAAAAATCATGAAAACATCATAACTTGCTCAAAAATATCGATCTGGAGCTAATTTTTGGATTGTAAGCTTATGATATGATCTAGGACCTCTAGTAAAAACCTAGAAAAAATTTATAAGCATTTTAGATATATTATGAGATCTTTGAAAAATACTAAAATTAGTATAACACTCAAAATTGTCGACCTAAACCTATGATCCAGGGGGATACTTTTTCACTAAAAATTGAAGTGTCTCATATGCTCCAAAATTCAATGTTGTTGTGAAGAGCTCAAAAAATAAATCCAATGTAACTTGAATGGGGTCAAAAGGAGCCTGTACGCTCAAGTTATGGTCAATCAAAGTTTGGTCAAATAGGTACCTAAGGCCCAATAGGAAGGAAAAAAAACACATCGACTCTGAATTGGTCAAAATTAGTGTTGATTCGAAGAGCTCATTGACACAAACCCAACGATGCTTTTTTCATCAAAATTTGAGACTGTACATCAAAGATATAGCAAGTCAAAGTTGGTGGCTATCAAGGTTGACCAAGCCATAGGGATGCTGACATCAGCATGCTAATGCGACAGACCATACGGTACAGACAATGAGTTGGACCAGTCAGGGCTTCACACATGGAATTCGTATGCATAGTCAGTGGTTGAGTTGGTAGTTGAGTCAGCAGTCGAGTTGGCAGTCCAGTCAACATTGGTGAATCTGGAAGTACCACGTGGCCCAATCAGGTGGTGCCAAGTGGAATCTTAGTGGCACACCTCTGTCAGTCAAGATTGGTTGAAAAAAAATTGTTAAGGGGTTTGACCCCCTAACCTCCTGTGGAATAGCATATGCCTTGACTATTACACCCGCACACTTGCCTTTAACTATTATTGTCACCAGTCTGTTACATAGTATTAAACTTTTGAATTCAATTCTAAAAGAGTGCTTGGCGGGGGTCAAACCCTCAACCCCCCACCAACCAAAATACCTAGGCACCATTACACTGATTAGTGGCTTATGGTTATAAGAGGGTGGTGTATTATTTAAACACCATTTTTAGCCCGAATTGTTAAGAAAAAAACAACCTTATATGGTTAACTACCCCTAGGAAATGAATAAACCCAAACTAGAAAAAAACAAAAGGGGTTGTGAACGAGATATGAAGAGGTTATTTTGTTAAAGGGGGGTTATTTTTGTAAATATGGTGGTTAAACCCCATATGGTGAATTTTATATATAAAAGGGGGTATGGATTTTTTTTAAAATTCATTCCAGGTGATGAGAAGGAGAGAACATCCCAAAGACTTTGAAGCCATTTATGTGTGATGGAGGAATGTTACACCATTGTGCTAGAAGGGAATGGAATTGGAATGCAGTTGTAATCATGATTTTGGAGCATAATAGGATTGGTCACTCTGTTGGAGAGGGGCTCAAAGATGTAGCCATTCAGTGAACTCTATTATCAATTGTGTTTTTTCTTCTATCTCTTTTCTCTCTTTCCTTCTATTCATCATCTTTATAATGTGTTTTTCATTTAAGCAATTCAGTTATGTTGATTCATTTGTTAAAGCTTTGAATTAATCATTATAAATGTTAATAATTTTGTAAGCAATTATCATATATCCTAATTCAGATCAAGTTTGGTATTAGAGCTTTGTGTGACTAGTATTGCAGAAGTGAATGCTAACATGATCCAGGATTCGACAAGGCGAAGGGAAGCTTCAAGAATATAATCCTGAGATAGGAAAATGAAGAGTTGATCCAAAATCATAGATGGAAGAAGCGGGTGGTGGAAAAATTTCAGAGCTTGATGAAAAGACTTTTCCATGAGCCTTTCTTGACATGAAGGCTATGGTGGAAGAGCTTTATGCAAAAAAGAAGAAGAGTGAAAAAGGAAATTCTTTGAAGTGAGGAAAGTAGAAAGATCGGAAGGAAAAAGAGGGAGAAACTCCAGAAACTCCAACTCCTCCATCTTCTCCTTCTTCTCCATCTTCCCCTTCTCCTCCTTCTACTACTGTTAATCCTTTTTGGTGCAGGAGCACCTAGCAAAGTTCATGCTTATTTGAAGTTTTTGGTTGAAGTTAATTTTTGTTGTGAGGTCATGTTGACCATTTAGCTAGGTGTTTTTTTTTTTAATATAACTTTATCTAGCCATGATCAATGGATTGGGAGGTGGCAATCATGAGTGGGTTTTGAAGCCCAACTTGTCATCTTTACAGTCTTGCCAAAGTGTTTGAAAACACATGAGGTTTTATATTTTGTATCTTTATGTCATCTTTGAGTTCGACCAAAGCACCTAAGTTGTTGTGGAGGAATATTTAAGGCATACCACGACCTTTTTGGTTGGTTAGAAGTTTTTGACGGGACTGTGTTTTTCCAGAAGTTGAAGAAAACAACGTTCTTATCATTATTTTCTAGTTTTTGTGTTTTTTAACAGTGCTTAATGGATTAGATTGTCATAGTTTTGATCTGTAGAATGTAGTTGTGTTTGTAACCAAGCATTGTGTAAGGTTAAGAGGTGTATTTGTTGCTTTTGTAAGTTTTTTTTGTGAGTAGTTTCTTTTCTGCTCAAGTTCTGGTTTGAACCAGACTATAATTTGAAAATGTGGTGCTAGAGCACTTTTCCTCAGTACAATTTGTATGGCCCTTTGGAAATAGTGCCTAGTCACCATGCTTGTAAATATTCTTGTAGATAGGGTTTGCGTGATTTCATTGGTTGCTAGCAGATGGATGCCCTAGGCGATCCAGAGCAGGCCCGGTTGGGGCAGTCTTGAAGTAAAAGCTTTGTATTTTGCAGGGGAAAAAAGATTTGAGTGTAATTCCTTTTGGAGAATTTAAAGGAAGGTCTTAGGCATGCTTGGAGATCAGGAGAGAGTTTTGAAAATTCATCTTGAGTGAGAATTCTTTGACAGTCCTAAATCAGCTTTGTGAAATTTAGAAACCCTAGGGTACCTAAGCATTTTAGTGTCTGGACAGCATACGGCCTGAGCAGGCTTGAGACCACAAGAATCTTGGAGGTGAGGGCAAGGAAAAAAAAAATTCTAAGCCAAGAACCTAGAACCTTTGGTGGGTTTAGGAAAGAAAAGCATTTTTCCCCTGTTTAGAGACCTAATTGGGGGCTCAAGGCTACTAGCCTTTAAAACCCTAGGAAGGAACCTTGAGGAAGCAATGGAAAGTTGGAGGTTTGTGGTTGCACAAGGACCTTAGATTGGTCATTTTGAAGCTTTGAAACACCTTAAAACCCCTGCAAGAACAATTTGCGAAGGTTGAGGTTAATTTTTCCTTTAGGGCCGATTAAGGGCCAAAGTAGAGAACATGGCGAAGTACCAAGATTTGCTTGGAAAAAGAATAGTATGTTGACCTGGTGAGTTTTCAAAACCCCTTGGAAGACAGTTTTGAGGCCTTCTAGGTCATTTCACTACCCCTGCAAGAGTTCCTTAAGTGTTGTGGATAGATTAGTCTTTAGGAAGCATTAAAGGCTAAGGAAGAATGGAGTCATAGAACCAAGAATTGGCTTGGTAGTTGCAAACTTGACAAGATAGGGTGGTTGGCCAGAAGAACCAGGGGAATCTAGACATGGTAGAGTTCCTATAGGTTAAGTTGGAGCAACAAATACACTAGAGGAGGTCTAAGACAAGGCCTAGTGCAGGAATCTGTGAATGATTCCTCCAATCTCCCTATCAGATTGGTATCAGAGCAAGCAAAATATTTGGGAAAGCAGCTTATATGTCAGAAGTTGAGTCAAGTGAAACTCCCGCCATGGTGACAAATGCACAATTAGCCATGAGGGTTGAAGAACAAGAAGAGGACAATAAGTCGTTAAAAGAAAGAATAGAGCAACTTGAGAAAGCATTGAACAATGCAAGGTTGGAAGGTATTGTACCAAAGGAAGAAGAGGTTGTAGAGGAAGACAAGGTCCCTGCACCTGACCCTATTTTGGGGGAGGAGCCTTTCTTAAAGGCATTGAAAGCCTTGAGTGGAAAAGGAATTGAGGGCATACCACTGTTCAATGGAAAGATGGATCCTGATTTGGTCATGGATTGGATAGAAGGCATGGAGAATCACTTTGAATGTGATGGAGTCAATGAAGCACAGAAGGTGAAGGTTGCTAAATCAAGGTTGAGAGGATCAACCTTGACATGGTGGAAGTTTGTTTAGACATAGAGGGAAAAAGAAGGCAAACAACCCATTTCAACTTGGAAAGGAATGGTTGCCAAGGTGAAGGAAGCCTACATGCCAGATGACTATGGGATTCAATTGCACAAGAAGAGGAAAAGTCTAAAGCAGAAAGACCAAGATGTCAACACCTATATTGAAGAGTTTTAGAAGCTTTGCTTGAGATCAAATGTGATAGAGGATGAGAGCCTAAAAGTGGCTAGGTACCTTAATGGCTTGAAGTGGAACATTCAGGAAGAGATGGCTTTACTAAGTCCCAAGATAGTGCACCAATGCTATCAGTTGGCCATAAAGATTGAGGAAAGGAACAAAAGAAAGCATGATCAGTCTTCTAAGGGAAGAGGCAAAGGCAAAGATCAAAGAGGACAGCGTGGTGGTTACCAAGGTAGAGGTAATGATCAAAGGAACCAAGGAGAGTCTAAGCTCACTAAGCATGGAGGTGAAACATCTTCAAGAGGAGGATTTAACAGAGGAAGAGGACCTCAAGGAGGTTCAAACAGAGGAAGAGGAGCAGGTAGGAGTAATTCTTACTTTGCAAACATGAAGTGTTATCATTGTAACCAACTAGGCCACCCTGCTTATAGGTGCCCGGAGAAAGCATCCTCTTCTAGCAATGAAAAGAGAGTGGCCTATGCACAAGAGGACACCATGAGTCCTAAAACATCTGAGATAAGTCATATAGAGTCTGAGGTAGGAGAGAATCTGATGTTTAACAGAGTTCTGATCAGGCAGCCAGTCAAAGAGGAACCTAAGCAAAGAAGAGCTCTTTTCAGAGTAAGGTGCAAGATACTTGGAAAAGTGTGCAAAGTTATAGTAGACTCAGGTTCAACATATAACATAATCTCTGAGGAGGCAGTAGCAAAGTTAAAATTGGAGAAGGTACCACACAATAACCCCTACAAGGTCACATGGCTGAATAAAGGGCAAAGTGTTTTGGTGAATGAGAAAGTAATAGTGGAATTTTCAATTGGAGGCTATAAAGACAAGCTGGTTTGTGATGTATTATCCATGGATGCATGCCATCTACTACTGGGCAGACCATGGAAATATGACAGAAGTGCCATTTATGATGGGAAAGAGAACACCATCTCATTCAAGAAGGATGGAAGAACCTTCAAGTTGTAGTCATTGACAGAGGAAGATGAAGGACAGTCAAAGGTACCTAACATCATGTTGAGCAGTGGCAAGGAGTTCCTTAAGGACCTACACCAAGGGAATAAAGGATATATGATCATGATGCAGTCCAAAGAGGAAGAAAAGGCTGAAAGGATAGTCTTACCAGAAGCAGTCCAAAGGTTGCTTGATAAGTACAAGAGTATAGTCAGTGATGGTACCCCTGCAACTCTACCCCCAAAGAGAGCAATAAGTCATCAAATTGACTTCATACCTGGAGCCTCATTACCTAACAAAGAAGCATACAAGCTTACACCTAAGAAAAACCTAGAGGTAGCTAGGCAAGTGGAAGAATTGTTGAATCAAGGTCTGATTCAAAAGAGCATCAACCCATGTGCAGTCCTGGTGGTCTTAGCAACAAAGAAAGGAGGTAAGTGGAGACTTTGTACTAATTCTAGAGCAATTAATAGGATCACCATTAGGTATAGGTTCCCAATACCTAGAATTGAAGATTTAATGGATTTCCTTGGAGGAGCACAGTATTTCACTAAGTTGGACCTCAAGAGTGGCTACCATCAGATCAAAATTAAGGAAGGTGATGAATGGAAGACAACTTTTAAGAGAAATGATGGCTTATATGAGTGGAAAGTGATGCCATTTGGCCTCTCAAATGCCCCAAGCACATTCATGAGAATAATGAATGAGGTGCTTAAGGATTTCACAGGGATCTTTGTAGCAGTCTATCTTGATGACATACTAATTTTCAGTAAGACAGCAGAAGAACATTTGAAGCATGTGGAGATGGTACTTAAAAGGCTGCAAGAAGAGTAGTTGGCAATTAACCTTGAGAAGTGTGACTTCTTCAAGCAAGAACTTGTGTATCTAGGCTTTGTAGTATCCCAAGGAACCTTGAAGATGGATCCAAGCAAGGTGGAAGCCATCCTAAACTGGCCTACACCAACCACAGCAACAGAGGTAAGGAGTTTTCATGGTTTAGCCCAATTTTATAGAAAATTAATAAGGAATTTTAGTGGTATATGTGCACCAGTCCTAGATACTATCAAAGGTGGTCTGAAAATAAAATTTAAATGGACTCAAGAGGCTGATAAAGGGTTTGAAAAACTGAAACAAGAAGTGGCAACCCAACCAATTTTGTTATTGCCTAGTTTTGACAAGTTGTTCACAGTTGAGTGTGATGCAAGTGGAGTAGCAGTAGGAGGAGTACTTAGTCAAGAAGGTAGGCCTATGTCCTTCTTTAGTGAAAAGCTCAATGAAGCCAAGCAAAAATAGTCCACCTATGATCTAGAATTGTATGCTTTAGTGCAGTCCCTTAGGAAGTGGAGGCATTATTTGTTACCCAAAGAGTTTGTGGTCTTCACTCATAACCAGGCACTTAGTTGCATCAACACCCAAGAGAAGCTAAGTAATAGACATTTGAAATGGATGGAATACATCCAAGCTTTCACATTCACTATCAAGCACAAAAGGGGTCAAATGAATAAGGTTGCAGATGCATTAAGCAGAAGAATGCTGACAGTGCAGGAAATACAGCTGAAAAGCATTGGATTAGAGAGTTTCAAAGACCTCTATGGTGAAGATGAAGACTTCTTAGAAGCCTACAACGTATGCTCTGATTTTGAGAATCATTTTCATAGTCAATATGCTGAGTATACATTGCAAAATGGACTATTATTTAAGGGTAATCAGTTATGTGTTCCAAGAGGGTCAATGAGGGAAAATCTGATTCAAGAAAAGCATAATGGCAGTCTTAGTGGGCATTTTGGTATTAATTAAACTTTAGAGCTAGTTCAAAGGTTCTATCACTAGCCTAAGTTAGCAAGAGATGCCAGAAAATATGTGGAACAATGTGTTGTATGCATGAAAGCTAAGGGATGAGCTAGCAATGCTGGTTTGTATCAACCCCTGCCTATTCCTAACAGACCATGGGAGTGTGTGAGCATGGATTTTGTGGTAGGTCTTCCTAAGACCGAGACTAGTTTTGACAGTGTTTATGTAGTAGTGGACAAATTTAGCAAGATGAGTCACTTCATTCCTTGCAAAACCACTCATGATGCAAGCTACATAGCTCATCTTCTCTTCAAGGAGGTTGTAAGGATCCATAGCTTCCCTCTAAGCATTGTTTCTGACAGAGATGTGAAGTTCATGAGTCACTTTTGGAAGACTCTATGGAGCAGATTGGGTACAAATTTGTCTTTTTGATCAGCTTACCATCCTCAGACCGATGGTCAAATAGAGGTGGTTAACAGAGTGCTAGGTAATCTTCTAAGGTGCTTGACTAAAGAATATGGAAAGACATGGGATATGGTGATTTCCCAAGCTGAATATGCTTATAATGACAGTGTCAATAGAACTACAGGGAAAAGTCCTTTTGAGGTTGTGTATGGGATGCACCCAAGAGGTATTTGTGAACTTAGAGACCTTGGATCTATGGAGAATAGGAGTGGACATGCAAAAGACTTCACTCAGACCATGAAGGAGATTCATGAGCAGGTCAAGCAAACAGTCATAGCAACAACCCAAAAGTTGAAGGAGAGTGTTGATTTGTCAAGGAAGGATGTACAATTTGCAGTTGGGGACTATGTTATGGTCCACCTCAACAAATCCAGATTGCAGAAGGGCATGGCAACCAAGTTACAGATGAAAAGAGTGGGTCCATGCAAGGTGTTGGCCAAATATGGCAAGAATGCCTATAAGGTGGAATTACCATCATACTTTTCCTCAACAAGACAAGCTTCAGGCAGAGAGGATCTTGCAGTCTAGAGTGCAGAAAACTACAAGACATAAGGTGTACATGGAGCACCTTATCAAGTGGAAGAACAAGCCAAAGTCATAAGCCACTTGGATATAGGAAGATCAGTTCAAGAAACTTGGCATTGACCTGACATTGGTATCTCCTTCCTCTCCTTAGTTGTTTGGGCTGAGAAGGGGTGAATGGTGTAGGAGCACCTAGCAAAGTTCATGCTTATTTGAAGTTTTTGGTTGAAGTTAATTTTTGTTGTGAGGTCATGTTGACCATTTAGCTAGGTGTTTTTGTTTTGAATAAAACTTGATCTAGCCATGATCAATGGATTGGGAGGTGGCAATCGTGAGTGGGTTTTCAAGCCCAACTTGTCAACTTTACCAGTCTTGCTAAAGTGTTTGAAAACACATGAGGTTTTATATTTTGTATCTTTAGGTCATTTTTGAGTTCGACCAAAGCACCTAAGTTGTTGTGGAGGCATATTTAAGGCATACCATGACCTTTTTGGTTGGTTAGAATTTTTTGTACAGACTTTGTTTTCCAGAAGTTGAAGAAAACAACGTTCTTATCATTATTTTCTAGTTTTTGTGTTTTTTTAATAGTGCTTAATGGATTAGATTGTCATAGTTTTGACTTGTATAATGTAGTTGTGTTTGTAACCAAGCATTTTGTAAGGTTAAGAGGTGTCTTTGTTTCTTTTGTAAGTTTTTTTTGTAAGTAGTTTCTTTTATGCTCAAGTTTTGGTTTGAACCAGACTGTAATTTGAAAATGTGGTGCTAGAGTACTTTTCCTCCATACAATCTGTACGGCCCTTTGGAAATAGTGCCTAGTCACCATGCTTGTAAATATTCTTGTAGATAGGGTTTGTGCGAGTTCATTGGTTGCTAGCAGATGGATGCCCTAGGCGAGCTAGGGCAGGCCCGGTTGGGGCAGTCTTGAAGTAAAAGCTTTGTATTTTGTAGGGGAACAAAGATCTGAGCGTAATTCCTTTTGGAAAATTTAAAGGAAGGTCTTAGGCATGCTTGGAGAACAAGAGAGAGTTTTTTTAGTTCATCTTGAGTGAGCATTCTTTGACAGTCCTAAATCAGCTTTGTGAAATTTAGAAACCCTAGGGTTCCTAAGCATTTTAGTGTTTGGAAAGCATATGGCCTGAGCAGGCTTGAGACCACAAGAATCTTGGAAGCGAGGGTAGGGAAAACACAATTCCTAAGCCAAGAACCTAGAACCTTTGGTGGGTTTAGGAAAGAAAAGCATTTTTCCCCTGTTCAGAGACCTAATTAGGGGCTCAAGGCTACTAGCCTTTCAAACCCTAGGAAGGAACCTTGAGGAAGTGATGGAAATTTGGAGGTTTGTGGTTGCACAAGGACCTTAGATTGGTCATTTTGAAGCTTTGAAACACCTTAAAACCCCTGCAAGAATAATTGGAGAAGGTTGAGGTTAATTTGGCCTTTAGGGCAGATTAAGGGCCAAAGTAGAGAACATGGAGAAGTACCAAGATTTGCTTGGAAAAAGGACAATATGTTGACCTGGTGAGTTTTTAAAACCCCTTGGAAGACATTTTTGAGGCCTTCTAGGTCATTTCAATGCCCCTAGAAGAGTTCTTTAAGTGTTGTGGATAGATTAGTCTTTAGGAAGCATTAAAGGCTAAGGAAGAATGGAGTCATAGTACCAAGAATTGGCTTGGTAGTTGCAAACTTGACAAGATAGGGTGGTTGGCCAGAAGAACCAGAGGAATCTAGACAAGGTAGAGTTCCTATAGGTTAAGGTGGAGTAGCAAATACACCAGAGGAGGTCTAAGACAAGGCCTAGTGTAGGAATCTGTGAATGATTCCTCCATTCTCCCTATCACTTTTAAGAGAAAATCTAAGCTTGCTATTAAACTGGATGTAAAATTTGAATTACCTAAGTACTATGAGGAGTTAAATAATAAAAAGTTAGATGATTGGGTCCAGCAGGTAGAAGTGTACTGTAGGATTTAATGCCTAGTAGAAGATGCTTCTAAGATCCAGCTGGTCACTCTCTGGTTGGGAGGCACAACTCTCACTTAGCGGGAGAGTAAGACTCGGGAAGAAATTGCTCACCATGGTAATGTTTGTATGACTTGCATGGAATTTGTTGTTTCCCTTGAAAAGTAGTTTTACCCTTTAGGTTATATGCAACAATTAACCATGAATTGGTAGACCCTTAGGCAAGGTAATGTCCAATCTATCCAAGATTACACCCATGAGTCTAGAAAATGGGCTATTGCTTTAAATGTTTCATTGTATACTCAAGATACACTACTTAAGTACATAGGTGGTTTACATTCTTACCTAAGACATACTATTCTAATGTTTAGTCCTAATAATCTAGATGAAGTATCTATCCAAGCCACTCATTTAGAGTCAAGGGGTAAGAACACTTTCAGTGATAATTTCTCAAAGAAACCATCTAAGTCCGAGGGTAATCCTAAGGGTAAATACAAAGACAAGGAAAAAGGGAAGAAGAAAGCTACAGTTGAGAAAGAGGGTGATAAGCCCACATGATCCCATTGCAAGAAAGAGGGGCATGATAATTTGAAGTGTTGGAAGCTGCATCCAAAACTACGACTGAAAAGATATGGAGGAAATAAAGGAAATAAAAAGGCTATGGTGGTGGTTCAACAAGATCTTGGATCTGATTCTGGGGATGAGACAAAGATTGTTGCTATGGGTATCCAAGGTAAAGGAAAAGGTATATCTCTTTCATCTGATACAATTCTTTCGAATGCAAGTGCAAGTACAAGTAAAGAAACTTCTCCTCCTAAGAATGATAAGCAAAGGAACACACTATTTCATATTTGGGAACTTGTGACAAAGCATACTAAGGTTAATAGTTTGTTTGATACATATTCTCAAGTCAATCTAATATTTGAAGAATATGTTAAAAATATTAACCTGACTACAACACATCATCTGAAGCCATATCCACTCGGATGGGTTTGCAATGATGCATAGTTACAAGTCACAAAGCAATGTAAGTTAAGATTTGCTATCACTGCAAACTTTGTAGATGAGGTAGAAGCTGATGTAGTCCCTTTATATATATGTGGGCTTGTGCTAGGGAGTCCCTATCTATATGACCAAAAGACTATCTTCTATAGGGGGGAAAACAAGTATCATTTTTTTAAGGATGGGATTGAGTACATTATATGTGCACATAAGATAAAGACTAATCTAACCTCAAGTGGTAAATACTGGGAAAATGAAAAGGTTAGTCAATGCAAGTAAGAACTTTGTATTAATGATTATAAAAGCCAAAGAAGATGATAAATTTGAGTAATTCAAGGGGTGTGATCCAAAACATAAAAATAAAATGGTCAATTTTTTTTCCGCTTATGATGACTTGTTTTAGGATCTAAAGGGATTGCCACCCAAGAAAGAGATACAACATGAAATCTAGTTGTAGCAGGATGTGCCACTTCCTAGCATTGGCATGTACTATTTATCATTCATGCAGAATGAGGAAATAAAAAAGTAGGTTCAAGAATTGGTTGAAAAAGGAGTTATTTGTCTTAGGTACATCTCCTCAAATAGATGGATTTGCCCATTTGTGACATTTTGGAAAACTGTATTTAAGATAAAACATAGAGAGTGGTTGTTCATGCCCTTTGGGCTTTGTAATGCACCAACTACCTTTTGAGGTCATGAATGATGGCTTTCATCCTTTTATTGATGATTGTCATAGTCTATCTAGATGGTATTCTTGTATTCAATTGAACTTGGAAAGATCATGTAAGTCATGTAAATAAAGTTTTTGATGTATTGAGAAAAAAAAAACTCTTTGTAAACATTTCTAAATGCGAATTCGCTAAGACATCCTTAGTGTACTTAGGCTATGTCGTAGGTGGTGGTTAGTTGAAAGTAGACCCTGCAAATGTCAAAGCTATTATAAAATGGCCTAAGCCAAGTACAATCACAAAAGTCAATTTAAGTTTCTTAGGTGTAGTTTAGTACTGGAGGAAGTTCAATGCAAACTTCTCCTATATTGCATCATCATTGCATGCATTAACTAGTACAAAGGAAACTTTTTAGTGGGCAGGTCCACAATAGAAGGCTTTCGACACTTTGAAGGAAAAGTTGAGAACCGCACGAATTATAGCTTTACCATATTTACATCAATTGTTTGAGATCGAGATAGATGCAAGTGGGTTTTCCATGGGATAAATACTCATGAAAGGAGGTAAACCAATCTGCTACCACTCTAAAACCTTCACAGGAGTAGTAAGTAACTATCCCACTTATGATAAAGAAATTTATGCATTTGTTCAAAGTGTTAAAAAATGGAAACACTACTTAATGGGGAAAGAAACTATAATCCACAATGATCACTTGCCACTTCAATATTTACACTCACAATATAAATGCAACAAGGTAGGCACCTTTAGTGGATGGATTTTCTACAACAGTTTCACTTGGTAATTAGGTATAAGAAAGGTTCCCATAACAAAGTAGTAGATATGTTATCCAAGCCTCCTGTTATGAATGCTTTGATAATCCTTCAAAATAGTTTTATGGTTCATGAAATTTTTTAGGAACAATATGAGCTAATGATGAAAACTTTAAGGATATCTATGAAACTTTAATCCAGGGTGAACATGTAGAAGAGAAAGATAACTATGTGTAGCATAAATTGTTGTATCACTTGGGAAAGTTATGCAATGCCAAAAGATGAAAAAGCACAGGTAACTAGAGAAGAACACACATCATTGATTGTTGGACACTTTGGGGTAAGCAAAACAATGACTCAGTTGTAGAAGTATTTTTATTAGCCGTGTATGCAAGAAACTGTATCTAAATATATTAGAGGATGTGTAATGTGTGCAACTAGTAAACCTAGTAACAAGAAATTGGGGTTGTACACACCTCTACCTATACCATCTTGTCCATGAGAAAGTGTGTCCATGCATTTTGTTAGGGGTCTACCCATGTCTAGGAAGGGACATGATTATCTGTTTGTAGTAGTTGACCGGTTCAACAAAATGTGTGCTCTAATGCCTTGTAAGAAACAAGTCACTGTTGAATTGAAAACTCATATGTACATTCAATTTGAATGGTTAATTTTGGGTTACCTACTTCTATTGTATCATATTATCGATTCTCAATTCTTGGGGGAATTTTGGTCAGCATTGTGGGGACTCATGGACACCAAACTAAAGAAGAGTATTGCCTTCCATTTGCAAACAAACAAATAGACAAAGGTAGTAAATAGGATAGTTGTGCATTTTCTCATGGGTTATTGCAGTAAGCATCGTAAGTTGTGGGATGAGAGTCTTCATTATGTGTAGCATTCCTAAAACCATGTGACACACTCTTCTACAAAAATATCTCCTTTTGAGACTTTTTTTCAGTTATCTTCCAAAAAATCCAATGGACTTTAGTTTTGGGAAAGATTATGTTGAAGATGGTCACCATGCGAAGAAGGCTTTGAAGTTCATCCAAAAAGTCCAAGCAATTCATCAGGTAGTGGAAGAATAGTTGGAGAAGAGCCAAGCAAAATACAAGGTTCGCCATGGTAAGCATCATAGTGATCACCATTTCTAGGTTGGAGATAGATTTTGGTTACATATTATCAAGGAAAGAATGCAAGGTGAAGGAAGGAAGATCAAGCCAATTAGGTATGGTCCTTTCGAGATTCTAGAAAAGATTGGTACCAATGCCTTCTGCCTTAATCTACCTCCATACATGCATATCTATTCAGTTGTCAATGTTGACGATTTGAAGTTGCATGAGCCTCCAATGATACTGGATGAAGACACACAAATTCAGGTTCCATCAGTTGATGATCTTTCACCGTAATACATGTCAAAGTTTTCAGAGGATGTCATCCTAGACAAGAATGTTAGGACTTCATGAAGAATAGTAGTTGAATACCTCAAAGTGGGACTAAAGGGGATGAATACAAGAAAGGAAAAATGGGTGGAGATTGGTAAAGTGAGGGAACTTTACCATCACTTAATTTATGAGTAATCAAGCTTTTGAAGGTCTGAAGCTCTCCAGTGGGGAGGACTAATCCAAGGGGTACATTTTCACTGAAAATTGAAGTGTCTCATATGCTCCAAAATTCAGTGTCATTGTGAAGAGCTTAGAAAACTGAACCCAACACAACTTGAACAAGGTCAAAAGGAGCTCATACACTCAAGTTATGGTCAGTCAAATTTTGGTCAAATAGGTACTCGAGGCGCGTCAGGAAGGAAAAAAATTGATCAACTCAGAATCGATTGAAATTGGCATCAATTAGAATAGCTCATCAACATGAACCCAATGACGAACTCATTTCATCAAAATATGAGTTTGTACATCAAAGATATCACAAGTCAAAGTTGGTGGCTATTAGGGTTGACCAGGCCATACAGATGTTGATGTCAGCATGCTGACATGGCAGACCATAAGGTATAGACAATGAGTTGGACTAGTTAGGGGTTGACATGTGGTATCTATACACAGTCGGCGGTTGAGTTGGCAGCCAAGTCAACAATCGAGTTGGCAGTCCAGTCAACATTGGTGAATCTAGAAGTGCCACGCGGCTTAATCAGGTGGTGCCATGTGGCACCTTAGTGGCAAACCTCCATTAGTCAGAATCAGTTAACAAAATTTTGTTAGGGGGTTCAACCTCCTATGGAACAACCTATGCGTCAACCATTACACCCACACACTTGACTTTAACTATTATTGGCATCGGTCTGTTACATCGTATTAAACTTTTGAATTTGGTTTTAAGAGAATGGTTGGTGGAGGTCAAACTCTCAACCCCTCACCAACCAAAATACCTAAGCACCATTACGTTACTTAGTGGATTATGTTTAGAAGTGGGTGGTGTGTTATTTAAACAACATTTTAAGCCTAAATTGTTAAGAAAAAAAAAACCTTATATGGTTAACTACCCCTAGGAACTAAATAAAACCAAACTAGAAAACAACAAAAGGGGTTGTGAACGAGATATGAAGAGGTTATTTTGTTAAAGGGGGGTTATTTTTGTAAATATGGTGGTTAAACCCCATATGGTGAATTTTATGTATAAAAGGGGTTATAGTTTTCTTTTTTAATTCATTCCAGGTGATGAGAAGGAGAGAACCTCCCAAAGACTTTTAATCCATTTATGTGCAATGAAGGAACGTTACGTCAATGTGCTGGAAGGGAATGGACTTGGAATGCAGTTGTAATCCTAATTTTGGAGCATAATAGGATCAGTCACTCTATTGGAGAGGGGCCCAAAGAAATAGCCATTCAGTGAGTTCCATTAGCAATTGTGTTATGTCTTCTATCTCTTTTCTCTCTTTCCTTCTATTCATCATCTTTATAATGTGTTGTTCATTTAAGCATTTCAATTACGTTAATTCATTTTCTAAAGCTTTTAATTAATCATTGTAAATGTTAAGCATTCTATAAGCAATTTTCATAGATCCTAATTCAAATCAACCTAATTTTTGGAATGTAGGCTTCCGATATGATCCTTGACTTGATGTAAAAAAATAAAAAAATAATTCATAGGTATTTGGTAGATATGATGAAATCTTTGGAAAATCCTAGGGCTTTGTCTTCAACCTAATCTGCACAAGGGTAGTCTTATTTTTTTTGAACAAAACAACAAGACAAGGTTAAGAAAACCTTAGAAAAGTAAAGATACAATAACGATGTTTGACCAAATGTAGATAGGGTAAAATTCAAGATAAAAGAATGAATCAACAATAGCAACTACAAAACTATCTAATTCAAGATATGAAGACCCTAATCCAATAATGAAGCACAAATGACAATAGAAATCACAATAATAAAGCAATATTACTAAATCTCTATGCCAAAGTTTATTCATCTTCATTTCTCTTCTCCATTTTCTTTCATTTATTCTCAAATATGTAGTATGCAACTTGTATGATGAGCTTGATGTTGATGCAAGATAGCTAGATCTCACAATAGCAAAACTTCAAAGATTGTGGTTCTTCCAGATGAATGAGATGAGAAGCAAATTAAATTGAAGATTTTGGTTAGGTTTGAAATGAAGGTGATAGCTTGCTTTTATAGAAATCCCAATTCAAATTAATGACAAGGATTGAATGATGAGGTATGATGATAAATGTATTAGATTAATTGAGAGTAAAAGAGACAAGGATGGGGAGGATGGACCAAAAATCAAGAAATTAACTGAGATTTAGGGCTTATCTAAGAAGAAATTCAAATTAAATAATGATAGCAATTATTTAATTTAAAGGAGGGAAAACGAATAATTAAATAATGAAAAATAATTATTTAATTATAGAAGGTGGGGTACTAAAATATTAAATAATTAAAATAATTATTTAATAGAAGATGGAGGGAAATGATAAATAATTAAATAATTAGAAATATTATTTTAATTATGGAGAAAAGCAAGTGATAAATAATTAAATAAATAAAAACTTATTTAAGTATGGAGAGAAAAGATTAATGAACAATCAAATAATTAAAATAATTATTTAATTATAGAGTAAAATAGAAATAAATAATTAAATAAATAAAACTTGTTTAATTATGGGAAGAAAAAGATAAATTAGTGATGTAATTTAAAGAAAATTGATCTATTTATTTAAATTAATTAGAAGAGGAATAAGGTAAAGTGAATTAATTAAATAATTAAAAATTATTTTATTAATAGAGGAATATGACATTAGAGAATAATTAAATAATTAAAATTATTTAATTATGTATAGAAGAAGGAGAATTAGTGATAAGATGTTTCTTGCAGACTCGAGACATTTTTTAGTGTTTATAGATATTATCAAAGAGTTGAGTAAAATGTACAAAGTAGCCTTGCATATATAGGTAAGGTAGTGGAGATAGGATAGTAGGATACAATGACTGACTATCTCTCTATGAATACAACACTTGTGATCATACTTGACAAGTGTTCTAGAAAGTGGCATTTGTGCATGTACTAGGTGCCTCACAATATGAGGACACCTGTCTCAACCACATGAGATGAAACAAAAATCTATAATTCCAGAAATGGAGTCTTAAGCAATGTGGATAGGTCAACCTAGAAAGTGATATTAATTAAATAATTATGTAATTACCCTATTTATAGTGACAAGAAAAACCTTTTCAAGAGAAAAATCCAACACTTTAAATAAAAACCAATTGTATTATTCAACAAATAATTAATTATAATACAAATTGTTGGTTGTCTTTTCAAGATTATTACCAACATCTAGGTTCTTGAGTAATTTTGTAGCATAAAAATGCTTGCAATTCAATCATATAACCCATAAAATACTCCATCCTCAAGCATCAATAAATATGGGAAATAAAATCAAAAATCATATGTGGTTTACTAGAACTATGAGTTAGAATAATGACCCAAAAATGGTGCCATAATTGTTCCAAATTCACTCCCATCTTGGTCACAATATCCTCTTGTAAAATAGAAGATGCTACTATAGTTATCATAACTTATCATAATCTCTATGTTAGTTGAGTCCTATAATTACTAAGTGCTTTATTTTAACATATTTTAACCTATTTAAAGATGCCTTATGATCCAATAGAGATTTCTAGGATAATTTATTTTGCATAATTTGCATGGTGAAATATTGCAAGGATTCAACATAGTTTTTAATATACTTTGTATATCTCAATAATCTACATTTTAGAGGCCCTTAAATCATTTCTAGCCCTCAAATGGTCTATGACATGTTTCATATTTGACTAATCCTCTCTATTTCTCTAATTAGTTTTTTACAATTCTTTCAAATGTATCAAGAAACTTTGATTTTCAATAAGTGAGCTAAGAGTTATGACCCCACTAAGTTGAGCTAAGACTTGGTGTATGCTACCAATTTCTATATCTATGATGTGACCTTTAAGATATTAATCTAGGTTTATTTGCTCACAAACTCATCATTGATGATGGCTAGATTGAAAATTATTCACTTCAACACATGCCATGTTGGGTAAACTCACTATAGGGAGTCCCAAACTTGGGACATTACAATTTTCAATTTGAATGAGGGAGAAAAGTGGGAAACACCTTCATTCATAGGTATTTCTTCAAATGATGGTGTCTTCATTTGAATGTGAGTCAAAAATCACCTTCAAATGAAGGTCCCTTTTTCTTATTTATGAAATTTAATTTTTTTTTAAAGGTATTTTTTAACTTTTTTTATAGAAATTATAAATATTCATTCAAAGGTCCTAGAAATTACCTTTCCACTTGTTAGGTCTCCAAAACATAGGTTTGAACCACAAGAGGTTGCTAAGCTCTCACAACATTTTTGGCTAATGTACAAGACAAATTAATGCAATTGAATCTTCTTCTCTTCAGGCTCTGCTAGACCTAGGCGGGTATACCTATGCAAATGAGGTAGACTTAAACTATGTGTTCCCTATTTTAGCAATCTATCCACAATGGCAATTGGGAGTGGGATAGATGAAAGCTTAATAACTACTCCTACTGGAGTTTGGGATGTGAATGTTTGAATAAGACTTTATAATATTCTAAAATGGAATTGGTATGACTAGTGCCTACTTTTGTTGGGCTAATGGAGTCAAGAGGTAAATAATATGTGTGTCCTATTTCTGGATAAAATTTGAATTGTTTCACACTTTTATGAGTTTATGCCTAACATAAGCGTGCAAGGATGAAATTACCAAGTTCTTCTTATTGAACCAAATGACCTTTTGCAAACTACTATGATTAATTAAAAGGGTTTAATCCTTCCTTGAAGGAGCCAGTTAACTAAACCACACAAATACAACAAATGTGCACTGATAAATTGATTATATGCTTGATATATCAACTTAAATAATAAGGAAATGTCAACCTTGGAGACAACCGGATAATATTTTTAATCATTTCAACAAAAAATTGATACCATAATTGGATCACCAAATGTATGCAATCTTCTCCATTATATAATTTTAAAAGATTTTACAATATGCAACATAATATTTGGTTTCAGCAATTGATCAACCTATCCTATTACCTAACTCCTCAAATCTGATATGATCCATTAGATTTCATCTCGCATATATACATTATATCTTCAATAGTTGTGTTCCTTCATTGTGTGTCGGCTACAGCTCCTTATTATAATTTAATTAATTGTCTTCAACAAATTAAAATAATTTAATCTTCATTATCTTTGTCTGCTATGAAAATTATTTCACAATAAACTTTAATTCCTTTGTTGGCAATCTTCACTTTTTCACCGAAAAATGTTTACCTGCTCTCATATCTCCTTTGGTGAAAAATGTTTTTATAAATTTTACCTGTTATACTCTCCCGGGTAAAATAATTATCCACTTTTAAATTCCCTTTGCATTTACCTCCTTAGTGAAAATGTGAAACATTGTTTTCCACTATAGTCATACTTTATTAATCTTTTGTTTACTCTATGATTGCATGCATTCACTATATTGGGGTAACATATGACATCGAGGAGACATATTTTATCTTACATTGATATCGGAGAGTCTCTCTGATGCAAATTGTTGTAGGAAGATTGTATCAGCGAGACCTCAAACCACTCTTGCAGATATCGGTGAGACCTCAAACCACTCTTGTAGATATCAGTGAGACTTCATACCAATCTTTCTGATCGGTGAGATTTCATACCATTCTTGTTGATCGGTGAGACTTCAAACCACTCTTGCCGATCAGTATGACATATGACGTCAGAAAGAGAAGGAAAACTTACTCTGATAACACATGTCTCCCTAACATGTTTCTCTTCATTTTATTGGTGATACAAAGTGAATGTCTTGCCAGTGAGGGTCCATCAGCATTGCATGTGTGCTCGGGATGACTTGGGGATTTCACTCCGATAGTATTGCTCTTGTTGATCGATGAGATTATGAACCACTCTTGCAGATATTGGTGAAACTTAAAACCACTCTTGCAAATATCAATGAAACTTCAAACCACTCTTGTAGATAACGGTGAGACTACAAACCACTCTTGCAGATATCGGTGAGACTACAGCTTGTCTCTCCAATGGAATTTTTCTTTGCTACACAAGGACCAAAATGAGTTAGGTAGCCTCTGGAATTGCTTTGAAGAAATGATCAGATGATCTCCAAAAGCCCTAAAATTTCACCAATATGTTGAGTTATGATACGGGAATGTGTTTGCAGAAAGGTTTAGCCCGAATTCATCAGATTTGAAAGATGTTTATTTTTTAAAGTAGCTCAATAAACTCTTTCTGAAACTACACTTATGAAAACTATCTGAAGAATGCCAACTTACCATTTTGTAGAGATAACAAATCTAATTTTGAGAAGCTATAACTTTGTAGATGACTTCATTTTGGATTGACAAACATGTGTGCAAGAGGATTTCTTCCCAGTTCACTTATTTGATGTGCTATTAATTGTCAAAGTTTCTCCTTCTGTGAGAATTTTCTAGAAATGCCAGTGCAAAATCAATTTGGTTTTGGCTTTGGAAAAATATCAAATTAGGTGCTACGACCCCGAAAATTGGCATGGAGGTACACTTTCATGAGGAGAATCCAGGGAATCAATTGGTTTTCTATTATGAGCTTTCAGTTGCTTAATACTAGTTTCCAAAGATGGCTACTTTAACAAATTTTACTATGTGTAGACAACAAATCTATACAAAACCCTTCAACTTGACCTTTCAAAACTTTGGAAAAATTGATCATATGAAGCTGAAAATTGGTAGAGATACTCACATATGGTAGATAAACATCCGTGCAAGGTGGTTTTGCATGGAACTGCACAAATCTAAAGTTATGATTTTTTCAAATGTGCTTTTGGGGTTGATTTTTTAACTGAATTTTGTGAGTGCCAAAATCAAACTGTCACACATGAGATCCTAAAATTTGCATGGAATTTTAGGCTTCAACACCACCTAGGGCCTCAAATTTTCCAAAAAAAAATTCAAGCCTCTAGTTTGACCTTCAAATGGAATCAATTAGATGAGAAACTTTGCAATATTGTAGCACTTAAAATAATCTTTCCAAGAAGCATAATTTAAAATATCTTTAATTTGCTTATTATATTTATTCTATTTTCTAGTGAATTTAGCAATCCTCAAGATTCTTGTTCCACACACATGGAAAAATATAGAATAAATTAAAAAAATAAAAATTAAAAAGCACACTAAGTATAAATTTTTTTATTTCAACAAAAAAGAAGAAGTTAATCCGGATACATACCAAAAATGTTATGTTGTATGTAAGTAACCTATGTATAAATTAAAGTTAATCTCACTTTAAAATTTACAAAAAGATTATGTAAGAAAAAAATATGAAAAAATATATGTGCACTATATATTAGTCTTACAAATTTATGTTTAAAAATTTACAATTCCATCTTTTTTAAAAAAAATATGTTTTTGGTAACAGAAGTAGGGGAAAGGGCCCTTGAACCCACTAAAAAAGTGGAACAAGGTCTATAGGCCAACTAAACAAACACAACAAAACAACAGAGGTGTAAAACCAACCAGCACCCTGCAACAGAACTGACACCTATCAACCCAAAACAACAAAAACTACAGACCAACAAAAAACAACAGTGTAAAAAAATATATTGTATGGAAATAACATCACTTTTTAAAAATATTGTTAAATATAAAATAAAATTTATTAAAACTTATGTAAAATAATTCGCAAATTTTTAAAATATATATATATTTAAAACCTATATATATATAAAAAAAAAATGGCTATACCAAGATAAAAAAAAGACTAGAAAAGTTAAGTCAAACTAGCACTTTAAGAGTTTGCTAATCAAACAAAATGAAATCTCTATTCCAACAAATAAAACCCATAGAAATTTTCAAACATAACAAAGACCATATGTAAGAATAGGTATGCATGACTAACTTCCATAAAGTTGATTAAAAAGTTAGACATACTATTGTGGGATCACTGTACTCTCAAAAGAAGTAATAATACAAACAAAGAATGACTAGCAAGATAAGAGAAGACTAAAGAATTCAAACAAAATGAAATCTCTATTTCAAGAAATAAAACCCTTAGAAAATTGCAAACATAACAAAGACCATGCATAAGAATAGGGTCTGGCCTGCATGGCTAACTTCCATGAAGTTGAAGAGAAACAAACCCTTGGTTAAGATATGGATTATGTAATATAAACCAATCTTTTGAGCATACTTTGAAAAGGGTGTCTTCATATCAACTGTTTGCTAATTCATGTAGAGTTTTAGGTCGTTTTAAAGTTACCAAGTTCTAAAAACGTGACAGAACAGACTTTGTATGGTCAGTTTGAAAGCAATCTAAAAGAAAAAATCTAAGGTCAAGCAAAGAAAGACAATCACAATGTGCACAAAGTTTTTTGTTTCTTTTGGTGTCGGAGTAATTTCCAAGAAAGCAACATAACATAGATGTGGATGATATCAAATTGTCTATAACACTTGGGACTGCAGATGGGTCCAACTACAAGTCTTTTCCCCATATTGACTGAACTTTTGGATTTGCTTTTATATTCAACTTTCTTCCCCAAGGAAAAAACAAAGAAGCCACAATTTGTGGCAGGCTTTTGGACTTTATAAAACGTCTTAGAAGAAAAGGAAATTGTTGAACAAACAGTGTGAAACTTGTCCACGCTGAATTTGAAGAAAGTGGGTAGATTCTCTCGAGCCTGACTCCAAATCACTTTCTTGTGTACCAGACGCACTTGTCTAAAAGAAAAATCAAAAGAAACTGTCCACACATATAAAAAGAAGAAGTGGTCCATGTTCTTTCTTTTCAAAAGTTTTGTAACAGACCTACATAAATGCAATTTTTAACTTATTTCTTCTGAGTTCGGGACACTTCACAACAATCTATTCATAGTTTGACGTGATTCCTTCTGCCTCAAGTTAACTGGTTGTGTCCCCACTGTACAGACTTCTTTTATAAAGTAGTCAAAGCTGTCCTGAAATTGACGGCCTCTTTGCCATTTTCGTTTTCTCTTTAATCAATCTAAGTTTGCATTATAGTAGCTCATTGTAAATAATCAGGCTCTATAAAGTGTATTAGAATTTAATGTTAAGCACAATAGTCCACTAAATTATGTTAGGTATTCATAGGGTACAGATTGGATGGTTGAGTCGTTGAAAGATATTGGTAGTGGTGATAGATTTATATCTTTGATTTACATTGATGCGCGAATAAAGACAATACTATGAGTTGTTGAAAGATATGGGTAGTGGCGGTAGATTTATATCTTTGATTTTTATTGACGCGTGAATAAAGACCTATGACAAAAATATAGAGGTTGAATTGGGGACCTCGAAAAATGAGATTCTAATTAATACAAATTGGAATATACTGAAAACCAATTAAATCATTATTGCTAAATGTTTGTGGATTAGATTGTGTCAGTATTTTTGCATCAACGTTTTGGATCACACTTTGTGATTCATCATCAGTAGAGAGATGATGTATCATGGAGTGTTATCTGAAACATTGATGTAAAAATACTGACACAAACTAATCCACAAATATTTAGCAATAATCTTTATGGATTGTGGAAATCTACTATCACCAATTAAATCATATTACCTTTTAAATAATGTTAACTTTCATAATCAAATTGTATTAATAATTATTATTTTTTCAAAATTTTAAGTTTAAGTGAAGGTTTTGGTTTTATGAGGAGGGGGCTAACAACTTTTAATCATTTTAGATGCTTTTGATAAATGATCATTGTATTAATAATATCTTTTTTTATTGTGGTGTTGTTAGTTTATGAGATAAGGGAATTTATTTATTTAAAATGTAATTGTAAAATAATATTAATTTATAGATTAATTAAAGTATTTGAGGAGGACAAATAAATTTTAATAAACGTTTGGTAATTAAATGAAGAGGATTAGATATTTAGTTTATAGAACAATGATGATAAATATTTTTTGATGTACTATAAACTAATTTACTAATGTTTAGAAAATGACATTTTTGTTTGCTTCTTTCCTAAAAATTGTGATGGTCATAGAATTTTATGTGAGTTAGATTTGCACTCATCATGATTAGTGCATTAATCTATGAAATCTCCTTGATATATAGATCTACCATCTAACATGTGAGATTGATATGTCACATTGTGTACCATCATGTCTAGAAGGTTGCATTTGAAATTTGGTATTGTTTAAAGACTAGAAATATTAAAATTACCTTTAGAATGTTGTTGAATTGTGACAGTCAATTTCTCTTGAGTCAAGCTCAAATTTATTAGCTTCACAAATTTAGTCAAATATTGAAAAGAAGGCCATTAAGCCTATAGGTTTATTGGATGTAGCTATTGATGTAGATATGTTCATTTTCATCCTCCAAATTCAAGTACTCCAAAGAATAATCATTATAATTGCTTAGGCCTTTTGAATAATCTAACATGTAAATGTTCAAAACAATGTATTTAAATACAAACATGCTTAGGATTTTTGAGCAATCTAACATGTGTTTAAATGTTCAAAACAATGTTTTTAAATACAAAGACATACTTAGGATTTTTCGAATAAGCTAGCATGTGTTTATATAGTCAAAATAATGTCTTCAAATAAAAATTTACATAATGAATAATCTACAAATGTGTATATAGTTGGACCCCAATGGTTGGTAGGAAAGGGTGTGAGTTAGAAATTTGAATTTGGGGTCAATTATGTGCCATGTGGGATCAAACCTACCCACTACAAGATTGACCTAAGACAAGAAAAGTAAAGTATAATATTGAGGTAGAGATATGATGGATGACCAATGATAATGCTAATATATAAAAGTATGTGTAAAAAGGTTAGGGGTAATGTCAATATATTAAAATGTATGAAAAATGAAAGTAAATAATAATGATTAAAGATAGAAAGAATCTAAATTTAGCATAAGAGTGGGCCAAAGGTCATTATATAGTTATATTAAGGTATCTAATCAAAATGACCTCAAAATTGAATACAAATTAATATGAGTATACTAATTTGACTATTACAATAATCTAAAGAGGGGTAAACGTTTTTGACATGGAGTTATGAACCGGTGAGGTCACAAATGAGGGACCTTATCCCCAATATAAATTCTCAACAATTACACCCCAATGAGGTTTGAACCTTCATGACAAGATTAACAACACAACAACTTAACCATCACACCATACCACTATTGATGAAAAAATGAAAATTTATATGATACCTTTATTTTATTAATTTAAAAAACACACTTATTTTTAAAAAAATCAATAACACGTTTTATGCTATTAATTTTATTTTAAAAACAATACTACAAATTAATAAGACTTAATTTTTGAAGAAAAAATATAATCAATTTTATTTTGTTAATTTCAAAAATATTACTTACATGATAAAACAAAATTCAATGAGAAAATTGAAAGAAAAATATTTTATCTAAAATTTATATTTTGTTCAAATTAAATCAAAATAGTAAGAAATATTATTTTATTAGATAAAAATATATTAATTAAGAAGTAAAAAAAGATTGCATAGAGATTTTCAGACAGCCATAAGTGTCACTAAAACCAAATAAAATAATAACACTAATCAATTACTAGAATCAATATTTAATTATAATTATGAAAAAAATTGATTTAAAAAAAATCTTTAATAATTAATAATAAAAACACTTACTCATAAATATTATATTTAATAAATAAATATTATTTTGTAATTGTAGGAGAGTATCTTTTTTTAAGTCTCCAAGAATAAAGGGTCTTGGATTTACTGAAATCCATTAATCTCCAATTACTAGAAGCCATTAGCTTAATTTAAAACACAGAACGGTACTCCATCCGTCCGATCAAAACGGCAATCTGACGGCGATTATTTCGTCAAACTCGTGACCCGTTCATCTGTGGTACGTCAAGCTTATCCCGATTGTTGCGGAGATAATTCTGCCATCGACATTTGTAGCAATATGATGGGCCCTACGGCTCTTCCACTGCGTGTTCCGGACACTTGATTGAATTCAACTTGTCGTGGAGGCCACTTCTAGAACTGTGTTTTCCATTTTTTTTAAGTTAACCATGGGTTATAATCACTATAATCCTATGAATTCTAATTTTGATAAATATTGAAATATGTTTTGGAGGATCGAGGGGTGTTTATTCTGTAATTTTTGGAGGATCGAGGGGCGTTTATTCTGTTAAATTTATAGAGTTATTTAATGATGTCTTTCTTAAGATAATAATGGCGAGGTTGTTTTGTAATTAGATTCGTTTACAAGGTGTATGAATTATAGACTTTTTATTTAAACTAACGATTATGGGGGCACATATTCAACCAAATTCGTCATGATTCAAACAAGTGCTTGTCTTTTTAAATATTAGGTCCTTACATATAGAAAGCGATTCATATTGAATATTTTGTCATGAGGAGTTCTTATCAATAACTTAATGAAATTTGCCATGATCCAAACCAGTTCTCGTCCTTCTAAATATGAATTTTGTACATACACGAAACTTGATTCAAATTGAATTCTTTAGTCGTGATAAATTCTTATCAATAAATTAATGGTGGCATGAGTAAACACATAATAAAGTGAGGTCCACGACAATTGTACACCTTATCTTGAAACCTCTCAAAGTCATACCTAATGATTTTGAATGATTCTCAATTTTTTGTTGAAATTTCAAATCTATATTATCCAATGTGATCCCTTTAACATACTTTAAAGAAACTTTTTAAGAGTATGTTCAGATCTAAAAATATTAATCTTAACTATCACAAGGCACTCAATGTATTACTAAAATTAATGGAGGTTTAACTGGAAAAATGAAGTCCTTATGGATAGTTGCAATTTATTCCGGCCTGCATGCTTGTACCATTTTTGCCATGTAGTGCACGTACATTGACTTCGACGTCAAGCTGGGTAGGGTTGGGATTTAACGCTTGGGTTACTCCTTACCACAGGTTGCACCAGGCAAAATGTAATATATATACATGTTATGTGTCTTTATTTCTTCAAACTTGTTTCAGTGAAATATCAGAAGGCCTAGCTTTCATTAATTCTTCCTGCTCTTTGGTTTCTTCCAACATGGCCATACCTGTCATAGATATGGGAAACTTCAATGGAGAAGATAGAGAAGATATCATGGCTCAGATTGCAAATGCTTGTGAGACTCCTGGATTCTTTCAGGTAGTAGATGCATATAATCTGTCTGTCTTTAGCTTTACTCCAATAACTTCAGCCAGTTAATTTGGTTTCTTTCCTTGTTGGATAGGTTTTCCTCTCGGATCAATTTTTCCATCCTCTTTTTTCACTGTATTTCATCTTTAAGATGAATCGTAGAATATGATTTGAGACGTTGATATTAAAAAGTGTTACGCAATCAAAATCAGAAGTCTATGTATATTAAGCTCTGTATAAGTCAAGAATTCGTTAGGAATCTCTGATTTCTTGTTACTTTCTGCTTTCGTCTTTTGAACCATGGCCTAAGTCAGTCTCATGGACCGTGTCAAGCCAATTTTTCCATCCTCTTTTCTTCTTGTGTGTAAGATGAACCAGAGAATATGAAATGAAATGTTGATATTAAAAAATGTCAATTTGTGTATGTTAAGATCTGTATAAGTCATGAATTATTTATGAATCTCTGATTTCGTGTTATTTTCTGCTTTCAGCTTTTGAACCATGGCATAAGTCACAGTCTCATGGACCGTGTCAAGCAATTGTGCAAAGATGACTACAAGCTTAACAGGGAGGAAAGCTTCAACGAGTCTCCCATGGTGAAAAGGCTAAACAACCTGATATTGGACGAACAGCAGGGCAAAATTCCCACGGAGTCTCAGAAGATTAGGGATGTTGATTGGGAAGACATTTTCATGATTAGTGACCTGCAGAAGACTAGCTCCTGGCCAACAGAGCCAAGCGATTTCAAGTACATTTTGTTAATACTGGTTTCTTGTTAGTTATTTACTTTCTATGGTTTTAAGTTTGGTAGTGATTGTTAGGTGGAACATATTTATATCTGAGGTAGTCTTGAAAGACAAATCAATTTGTAATAGTAGTCGCCGTTTGTAATAGTAGCCACTATTTGAAGATTGTTATTTTTCTTTATATGAATACTTTGTTTTGTAAAGGTGTTTTCACATATTATCAAGGTTTTACCACATATAAATCTGTGTCTTGTTGAATGTTAATCTGTTTCAATTTTTTCTTTTTTCTTCGCAACTAATTTGTGTTACAACATTATATGATTATGTGCACTCATGTTTTCTCAACATTTATGGGTTTCTGTTTATATGCAGGGAAACCATTGAGGAATTCCAGCAAGAGATCTACAAACTTGCGGAGAGACTGCTGGAGATAATAAGCTTGAATTTGGGACTGGAGAAGAGTTACGTGAAGGAGGCATTTGCAGCAGGAGAGAAGCCAGTCTTCGGCACCAAGGTGAGTCATTACCCGCCATGCTCAAGACCGGATCTCATCGACGGCCTGCGCGCACACACCGATGCAGGCGGTCTCATTCTTCTCTTCCAAGATGACGAGGTGCCTGGGCTTCAGGTCCTGAGTGAGGGGCAGTGGATTGATGTAGAGCCTCTGCGTTACTCCATAGTCATAGACATTGGAGACCAGTTGGAAGTGGTGAGCGGAGGGAAATACAAGAGTGCATGGCATCGTATTCTTCCCACCAAAGATGGAAACCGGTTATCAGTCGCATCGTTCTACAATCCTGCTCTCAATGCACTGGTCTACCCTGCTCCTTCTCCCGCACAAGAAGAAAAAACTCAACCCATGGGTGAAGATCAAATTTCTCCAATTTATCCAAAGTTCTCTTTCGGGGACTATATGAATGTTTACAGTCAGCAGAAATATGATGCCAAAGAGCCACGGTTCGAAGCCATGAGAGAACTTTCTGAACAAGCCTGTTAACTAGAAATATTCTCAAGTACCAGCCAATCTCCTTTGGTTAACTTGTTCTAGGGAAGTAGCAGTGGTGTGCAAATTTACCGGACTTATATATGTACTGTGTGAAACTATTTCATCTCATTGTGTGGCTGTTGTAGAGTGTACTAGCTTATGTTTATAAGCACTGAAATACCAAGTAGAGTATTATAATGTAAGAGTACATAGAGAGAATCTGTACCAGTTGGCTTCATGGCCGACTGATCTATTAAGCACACCTTTATAATATGATAAATTATAGTGCACGTTTATACAAGTTTGCTTAATTGTTTTTTGTCTGCAACTCTTACTTTTCCAAAGATGGGCCACTTTGCGTATGCATATGGTTGAGTGGTCATTTCATAGCACAGTTTTCTTCTATCAGCAATACGAACACGATGGCTGCCATGCGCTGTAACTTTTGAGACCACTTCTTCTACTTTTCCTTCTGCCGACAGTGGAACTTTCGTCGATTGCTTACTTTTGTAGGAACCATTAAACAGTTCGGATTAGTTCTGGATGAATACTTTTATAATGTAATAATGAATGGTTACTAAAGATTTCAAAGGTGGACCAGATCGAGATATTTATGGCATATTAAAAATTCCACCTAAATATCGAGATATTTATGGCATTTTGAAAGCTCCACTTCCATTCATTTTTTATATTTACGAACTGTTATGTTAATGTAAGGGTGAATACTATGTTTTTTTTTGGCTGCGACGGAAAGGCTTTGCTTTTTGTTGTGTGGTCTTTGCATGTCGGTGTGTGCAAGGACAGACTCCAAATTTTTATTTGTTATTGTTTGCTATGATTTGGTTGCTTTTTTTTTTTGGGTAGTGGTTCCAGCTTTTCTTTCTTATTGTTTTGTGCATATGGTAGGATCTAGAGGGGACCGAGGGCCCCTCTTTCTTTCTTTTTTTTTGGCTAGGATTTTGTTTGAGTTGATGAAGTTATGATTTCTAGTTATGAAAATATTGTTAATTTTTGTATGTAAGCTATATATGAAGTTAAATTTGATAGCATGTTTCATAAATGTCTTCAGTCTAATGATTGTTTGAAAAAAAGTGGGGTTTGTCTCATTTTTTATATTAGTCCTTAGATTATAGTTGATGGTGATCTTTATTTATCATAGCATGTTATTTTTTGTAAATTTATGGGTTTTAGAGCTTTTCATTGTCTTTTTCTTGAGAATTGGGCATGTTGTACTTGACAACAAGAGTGGTATATGGAGGCTATTTTAGTTGCAAATGGCTCCTTCTATGCAATTTTGTTTAGAATGGTTGATATAAATTTATGTTTTGAGAGAGGAACTTACTTTATAATCAAGCCAATTTGTTCATTAAACTTCTGCCTTTGGGGTTTGATATAGTTGAAAATCTCTTGTCTAAGATTTTGGTTTGGGTTCATCTTCTTCATCTTCTAATGGAATTAGATAGAGACTTTGAATATTTTGCATTCTATTGCACTTGTACTTGGAAAATATCTAGACTCTTATCATCACATGTTGGAGAGTAATGCAATTTCTTATGGTGTAATGTAATTTCTTATGCTTACATCTTTATAGAAATTGATCTTGATAACACGTGTCTTTCATCTATTAAAAGTATACATTGGATTTACAAGTTATATTGTGAGGTTCTTTGTTTTAGAGGCCATGTGTGCCATGCCTATGGGAATCTTAAAAAAAGTTTGAACCCAAAGACAAAATCATATGATATTCATCTCTTGCTAGAGGTATCTATGACCAACACTAATGAAAAAAGAAAATCCATGGCTCATGCACAATGGGCTAACTTGAATGGATTTATTCTAGTAATGTCTAGTAACAAAGTAAGGAATAGGATTCTTTAGAGAAATGACTTATTTAAGGGGTCATTCTAATAATAGATTTTATATTTTTGGTAGTGTTGAGGATCTTAATCTATTATGTTTGAGAAAACTCTTGTTAATCAATATTTGGTACACTATAATTCTACTTTACTTCCACCACCACCTAAAGCTCAAAATTAACTATAGAAGCATATATTTTACAATTATTAGGTAGAGACTTTTGGAGGAATCCCTTTTATACTAGATAACTTCATGAATGGAAACTTTGGGAGGATATTTTTTGGAAGCAAAAAATTAGAATTAATTAGCTTCGGGGTAAACCCATAATAGTGATTCCCAAACTTGGGACATCAAAATTTTGAATTCAAATGGAGGTAAAAAGTAAGAAACTCCTTTGTTTGAAGGTGAGTCAAAACTACCTTTGTTTGAAGATGTAAAATGTAAAAAAAATAATTGAACAAAGGTAAAAAGGGACCTTTGTTCAAGGTCCCTATTTTTTACCATTTATGGAAATTACCTTCATTCAATTTATTTTTTTTCAATTTCATATAAATTAAATACCTTCATTCAAAGGTCCTTGAATACCTTTGAACAAAGGTTCTAAATGTGACCTTTCCATCTTAGGCCTAATATTTTTCTAAAAAAATTATATTTCCAACTTTGGGTTGGACCAACAAATGGAATGACTATGATAAGATAATTTGTAGGATTGCATCACTTGTAATAAGCTTTTAAATGAGTATAATGCCTAGCATAACACAACTTGCTACCCTTGTCACCATTTTTGTGGCACCTTATCAAAATTATCAAGAGGTTTAACTCTGGTATGGTTGGTACATGGGAGCTTGTAGACCTTGCATGACTTTCCCATCAGCCACCTTTTGGGGCTCACCTAGTGGACAATAGATTTCACTAGCCCATGTGAGTATATTTTGTTTGCAAAGTGGACAATGGATTTCCACTTGTGAATGTTTTTTGGAAAAACGACTAAGGCTTGATCCATACATATTGAACAAACAATCGAGGCATGATCCACCTCTCTTTCTTTTATATTAATTTTGTCATTATATGCTTGTGTATCTAGTCTTGTTGTTGCATATTTAACATAGGGGCATGTGCTAGATTATGGGGGTCCAAAAACTGGAAATGAGGAAAAAAAGTGTTTTTACTTGGTTGAAATCACGAAAAAAGTTATTTTGTATGGGTCAGCTACAATATCCATTTTGGTTTGGTAATACCAAACCAAAACAGATATCCCTTTATAACATATATCAATTTCTTGAAATTAATTTTCATCAATTTATGCAAACAAAATGGATGTTTCAAAACATATATCCATTTTGAAAATTCCAAAAAGCACACTTTAGTAAAATGGGCATAACTTTTGCATTATTGATCAAAATTTTGATCTTTTATAGGTTGGAAAGGTGATTCAAAGGTCTACACAATGGATAAAATTATTTTGATAGATTGAGCACAAAAAAACAATTATAATCATTTTAAGTTCCTCCTTAATTTTTAAAGTTTTAAATTCTCATAATTCTTGCATACAAAGTCTTTTTTCCATGATTTTTTTTGCAATAATCATCTGAAATGACTTGGAACATTAAAGAAGTAATAAATAATGAAAAAAAATACTAAGGAGAGTAAAAATTTGCATAAATCATTATAGAGAGCCTCCTTGTTGTCTTTGATCCTATGTGCACCTTTACCCAAGTTGAACTAGGAGATATATATATATATCCCTCTCTCTCCCTCTCCTTCATTTACCCTCTCTACCTATCTCTCCACTTTTCCCTTACTTTTCCTTTGTCTATATCTCTCCTTTCTCTCTCTCCCTTTGTACCTAGCTCTCTCCCTTTCTCTTCCCCTCTATCTTTCAAAGGTTATATATATCTCTACATATCTCTCCCTCCCTCTATCTATATCACTCCATATCTCTCCTTTCTCTCTCTCCCTTTGTACCTAGCTCTCTCCCTTTCTCTTCCCCTCTATCTTTCAAAGGTTATATATATCTCTACATATCTCTCCCTCCCTCTATCTATATCACTCCATATTTCTCTCTCTCTCTCTCTCTCTCTCTCTCTCTCCCTCCATCTATCTATTTATACAATCTACATTTTCATCAAGTTACCTCCATCTCTCTCACTCACTCATACACACACACACACCCTATTTATGCCTCCCTATATCTATCTATTTGTTTATGTCCCTCTCTCCATATATCTCTCCCTGTCTCTATTACTTGTCTCTATTACTTCATTTCTCTCTCACTCTTGCCCCCTCTATCTATATCTCTCTATCTCTCTCTTATATCTATTTATATCTCATTATCTCTACCTCTCTCTCTTATTCATTCTCTCTCTCCCTATCCCTTTCTATCCATATATCTCTACACCTTTATCACCCTATCTCTCTATCTCTCTATATCTCCCTCTATCATTATCTCAACCTCTTTCCCTCTCACACTACATATTGACATATCTCTACCCCTCTTCTTCTTTCTCTACCTCTCAACCTATCTCTCTCCTTTTCTCTACTTCTATCTCTCTATCTACACCCTCTTTATATATTTCCCACTCTCCCTCCCTCTATCTCCCCCCTCTCTATCTCTCTATCTAGGGTATATGGAAAGATAGGTAGGGAGTGGGAGAGACATGAGAGAGAGAGAAAGAGAGACCTAACAGGGAGAAATACTTAAGAGGGAGAGAGAGGGGGAGAGAGATACTCGAAAGGGTGAGAGGGAGAGATAGATAGAGTGAGGGAGAGGGAGAGATACTTGAGAGAGAGAGAGTTGAGAGGGAGAGAAGGGGAGAGAGGGAGGGAGAGGGGAGGGAGATAGAGTTATCTACTTAGGGTGGGAAGGAGACGCCTGAGAGAGAGAGAGTTCAAAGGGATGGATTGAGATAGAGGGAGAGGGGGATATGGAGAGTGAGAGGGAGATGGAGAGTGAGAAAGAAAGAGGGAAAGGGAGTGTTAGGAACCTGAGAGAGAGAGAGAGAGAAGGAAGGATGGAAAGAGAGGTAGAGAGATAGGTCTAGAGCTCAAGGAGAGTGAGAGTAAGAAAGATAGGTCTAAATAGGGACAAATAGATAAGGAAGGAGGGAGAGATGGAGAATTAGATAGTTAAGTCTAGAGTTCTATAGATTGATAGGGAGAGGTCTAAATAGGTAAAAAGAGAGGGAGGGAGGGAGATACAAGTGGAGATATAGGTCTAGAGCTTAAGGGGAGGCATAGTGAAATATAAAGAGGTAGATAAAGGGACAAAGAGACCTGAGAGGGAGATGGAGAATGTGAGTGAGTGTGTGTGTGTGTGTGTGTGTGAGAGAGAGAGAGAGAGAGAGAGAGAGAGAGGGAGTGGGAGAGGGAGAGACCTGGGAGAGAGACATAAGAGGGAGAGAGAGAGTGGGATAGACCTAAGAGAGGGATACCTAAGAGGGAGAGATACTTAAGAGTGAGAGGGACTTCAAAGGGAGGGAGAGAGATGGGGGTATGTGCAGGATCATGATGGGCCAAAAAGTGGCGATATGATGGGTATGTGTAGGGTATGTGGCTGATGACTTTTTTTTTACCCAAAATTGATGGAAAGAAAAGGGTTTTTAAAGGAGATTCTAAGCTTTCCACCAATATAAATTATGCTTTACTTTGAATTTAATAAATAATTATTATTCATTTTCTATTTGAATTATGACTAAAGTCTTGATTGATAAGTTGATTGAAAAAAATCTATAGCTTTCAAATGGTATCACATTTTTTGAATCCAAAACATGTTTCACATTATAGACTTCATATACTATAGGATTAAAAAAAGTAAAATTGAATTTCATAAAGTTTTGACCAAGTTAAGGTGGTCAGACATACGAGTTTTTATATTTTTTAAGAGTTGTAATAAAAAAATCATAATTAATTATTTACTTGGAAAAAAATTACAAAAAAATATCTGTCACATCGGGACACAAGTCCTCTACTTATATCTAAAATATTATAAAAAGATATTATCATTTTATTGTGGTTAGGGTGGTTAGACAAACACCTACTTCTTATTTTTTCCTTGAAATCTAAGTACTACTGCATTGAAATTTCAAATTTTCACCAAATAGATTTTTTATTTTTTTAAATAAACCTAGTAGTTTAGAAACTACATTCAATTTTCTATAGATTCTATTCTTACATTTTTTTGAAATAATATAGATAACTTATTCAAATTTTTATGTCAAGTTTCCTAACTTTGATTTTTTTGAATTTTTCACCACTTAAGGGACTATTTTTTCCATGATGATCCTACACATACCCAGGGGGAGGGGGATATATATATATATATATATATATATAGAGAGAGAGAGAGAGAGAGAGAGAATAATGAAGACAGAGGTAGAGAGATAGGTCTAGAGCTCAAGGAGAGAGAGAGTGACAAAGATAGGTATAAAGAGGAAAAATGAGAGAAGGAAGGAGGGAGGGATGGAGAAGTATATAGTTAAGTACATAGTTCAATAGATTGATATGGAGAGATCTAAAGAGGTAAAAAGAGAGGGAGGGAGAAACAAGTGGAGGGATAGGTCCAAATCTTAATGGGAGACATAGTGAAATATAGAGAGGTGGAGAAAGGGATAGAAAGATATGATGATTTATGAAGATTTTTTCATCTCCTTACTACAAAAAATATAAATATTTTATTATTGATTACTTTTTCTAATGTTTCAAGTATTGATATGAGTGTTACAAAAAGTTCATGAAAATGAGACTTTTCATGCAAAAATAGTGAGCATTTGATGTTTCAAAAATGAAATATGAAGTTCAAATGATTATAATATTTTTTTATGTACAATATAGAAACACTACTGATTAAGTGGAGAATGGTGTGGAAAATCACCTTTCTTCAACTATCATTCAATTATGTCCTAGGAGTCCTAATTGGATTGACTATCAACCTCACAAGGTGAGTCAATTCTCAACTAGGAGGACATAGGAGGGGGTTCTTTAAGCTTTTAGTGGTTCACCACCAAGAAAATGCTTGGAAAATAAAAATTAGTCACGTTTGGAATTTCTGGAATCTTCAAATGTGGTCTTGAGGCTTGATGTATGCACTTCTTTCTTCTCTGATCTCAGGTTATGAAACTTTTGGATTTAGCCTATAGGTGAGTTTCCATGAAGATGACAACTTTGTAATGCAACCTTGCATCTTTGCAACTTTTCACTTCAAATTGAATCTTCAAGTCTTCAACCTAAATCTACAATCATGAACATGCAAGAGGGGAAAAACTTGTTGATTGTTAGTGAATGTGGGTTTGCCTTGGTCAAACCCCTTGTTGGTAATTAAGCCTTGAAATGAAATGAAATAATGAATGAAAATGATGAATGAACAATATACATTGTTACAACTCACCAAAACCTTGCTATAAATTCTACAAACTTGTGTGGAATGACTAGCTTGAATGTAGATCTTGAATCAATGTAGTACTTGAAATATCTTGACTTTAATTGCTCGCTTGAATCAAAACCCTACAACAACAACAACACACATGATGCAAGAAGATCATTGATATGATGCTTGAATCTTGGTGATGGCTCCAAATGCTTGATGAATTTATCTTAAATTCTCTTGAATGCTTTAATTGCTTGTTAGGAGAAAATGAGAGAAGGAACCTTGTATTTATACTTATCCATGCTTAATATCTCAAAATTACACCACACCAAGCTAACATGTGAATTCACTAATTAAAGAAGGCTAAATCTTGCTAGAATTTGAAATTAAATCCCAAAAATACCTCAAGGGGGACTAAGATGCCCTAGGTGGAATATTAGTCCCAAGGCATGAAACTTGGGGTACAAACACCAAAAAGGGACCTTTTTAAGGTGCATTCAAAATCAGGGTCACAAGACCTTTGGGGGACAAAGAAACCCTAGGTGGTGTCTTAGTATCGAGCCAAAAATTAGGGACACTCAGACATAATCATTAAATGATCATTTATCCATTGGAGAATGTCAGGATTATCTAGAAAAAAGATATAATTCATAGGGCTTGTAGATCCAAAATAGGACCAATTAAGACATAAATAAGAATCAATAAAGTAAGGAAGACCCAAAAAAGTGTAAAAATGCAAGGGTATGCATTTTCCTATACTACAACTACCTAGTCCATGGCATAGAGCTCTCAATCACCTTCCCAACGCTTATAAAAAATCAAAATTTTGATAAGAAACACAAAATTTACGCCCATTTTACTAAAGAGGATTTTATAGGTCTTCAAAATGGATATCCGATTTGAAGACCTAAGAATAAGTATCCATTTTCCAAAATGGATATCCATTTTCCATAATGGATATCCATTTGAAATAGATATCCATTTGAAACGAATATCCATTTTGAAATAGATATTCATTTCAAAAGGATATCCATTTTGTCTGAAAAAATTTGTACCCTTGGAATTTCCCTCGGGTTTGCCTTGGTTTTGGCTTGGGATTTCCAAACCTGGAAAGTCAATTGAAAAAATGTGTTTACAAAATTTCCTTAGTTTTTCGTTCTACCTTCTGGTTGATGAATTTTTTTATCCAAATTTAATGAAACGAAAGGGTTTATGGAAAAAATTGTCAGCTTTCCACCAATATAAGATATGCCTTATTTTGAATTTAATAAATTATTATTATTATTTTCTACATACATTATGACTAAAGTCTTGATTGATATGCTGATTAAAAACCTTCTATAACTTTCAAACTATTTCACATTTTTGAATTCTAAAAGATCTATCACATTCTATGATTTGCATTCTATAGGATAAAAATAAAAATTGAATTTCATAAATTTTTTACCAAGTAATGGTGGTCAAACACGTTTTGATAATTCTGAAATGTTATAATTAAAAAATGATAACTAATTTATTTACATGCAAAAATATTAAAAAAAAAAATCTGGGACATCTAGGTATGTTTCCTCTACATATATTGAAAGTTTCATAAAAAATATTATTTTTTCCTTGTACTTAGGGTGGTCAAACATAAACCTTCTTATCTTTTTTCTTGAAAATTTAGTACCATTGCATTGAATGTTCAAATTTTCGCAAAATAGATTTACTTTTTTCCAAAAAAGGACTAGTAGCCTAGAAACCACATTCAATTTTCTACAAGCTTTGTTCTTACATATTTTTTAAATTATGTTAATAACCTAGTCAAATTTTTATGTCAAGTTTCCTAACTCTATTTTTTTTAATTTTCATTGCCACTTAGGGGCCTAGTTTGGACCCCCATGAAACATACCCATAGGCATGTGTCTCTTTGTGCCTTTGTTGGTTTTCCATGAGATATTAGATCTTCCAAGGGCTTGATCATCCTCCTTGACCTTTGTTGTCTTATCTTTCCAATAGTTGTACAATTAGACCTCTCTTGATGCTTGTTTGCCTACTTTAGTGTGAGATTGAGTGTAGGGCTCATCCCCTCACTAAAGTGGGGGCTAAATGTAGTGTCAAAAATGTACTCATTTACATTTTCACACTATTTTCATTGTCACTTAGGGGCCTAGTTTGGAGCCCCATGATCTTGCACATACCCATAGGCATGTTTCTCTTTGTGCCTTTGTTGGTTTGCCATGACATCTTAGATCTTGGGGGTTTGATCATCCTCCTTGACCTTTGTTGTCTTATCTTTCCAAAAAATGTACAATTAGACCTCTATTGATGTGTGTTTGTCTACTTTACTGTGAGTTTGAGTGCAGGGCTCATCCCCTCACTAAAATGGGGTCTAAATGTAGTGTCAAAAATGTACTCCTTTATATTTTCACACTATTTTTGGACTTAGTTAAGCCTCTAATTGACCAAATTATGCATTTAAAAACCTGATTGATCTTATTTTACAAAAGGGAAACTTGTATTAAATAATTGCAAACATTAATTAAATTTCCTTGGAAGTTGAGTGTCCTTGATTTAGGTCCTAGGACCCATTCGCCCAAGGGTGAATGGGTCCCCCTTAAGTTTAGGATCTTGATTTTTAATATGTTTTTTGTGAAATTTTTATGATTTAAGTTCAATTTGCAATTTTCAACCTTTGATATTTAATTTCAAAAAATTAGAAAATGACCTATAAATACAAGGTCTTTATATCAATTTAAATCTAACAAAACTAGAGGTGAACTTCACAAGAAAAAATATTATTTTTAAAAGTGTTCAAGAGAAGATTTATCAGTCTTCTACCTCCACATTCAAGATCTCAAGCATCACATCAAAGTTATCTTCATTCATGCATGTTTTTGGAGCTAACATTGTGATTTAGGTCTCAAGCATTCAAGTCAGAATTCAAGCATCAAGATCAATATCCAATCAATCCATTTCATGCAAGATCAAGACCTTGGAGAGATGTGTTAGACTTTAGTCCTCTAGGAATCTCCATTCAATGGTTTGGTGAGTTGCAATGTAGCATTGCTCATTCATTATTACTTTTGTTCATGTTTTATTTCATTTCAAGGTTTAATTATCAAAGTGAGGCTTGAACAAGGCAAATCCCTATTCACTGAAAATAAATAATTTTTCCTTCTTTGTGTGTTGCAAATTTACAAGTGAAGAAGCATTGAAGATTGATCAAAAGTGCAATTTTACAAAGTTGTCAAAGTTTTCATCAAGGTTGTCAAGCAACAAAAACTCACTTGGAGAATTTATTTTTGACATTTTGATTATGAGATCCAAAGGAATTAGGACTACAGATCCAAGAGCAGAGGATTGTGAAAATAAATTTTTGATCCCTGTTAGTAGGACCTATTCGCCCTAAGGTGAATCTGTCCTAGGACGACACTCATTAATAAATTTTGGTGATATGTACATAGTGTCTTAACCTTTTCAGATCTACCAAAAAATTGTTGATTCTAATAGTTTTATGCTTTAAATTGATGATTCAATTTTCACATTACATAATTGAGTTTATTTACTATTTTTAGTTTTTCTCCCCAAAGTGTTGTTCAAGCAGATTTTACCCCATATTTGCATAAGGAAAACAACAAGATCTCCATTAAGGTTGACTCACCTAAGGGTTAAAATTCAATCTTATCCTTTGGGGATCTATTTTTCCTAATGAAATTAATAGAAATATAGGTGCATCATATATCCATTTCATTTTGGTGAACCTATTTTTCTATGTTTTAATAATAAACTCAAATCCCTCCAATGATAAATGCAATAATAACCTAACTATGCAATAACTTTTTTTGCGTAATAGTTGGTCTAAAGTGTTAGTATTTAAAGTTTATTATATAGTTGGATTATTAATGCATTTATCATTAGAGGGATTTGAGTTGTTGGCCCTTGGGGGAGATCTTAATGTTTGTGTGGCTCTATCTTCTATTATAGCATATGACCCATGTTGTTCTCTAGAGGAAAAAATATTCTTTCTTAGGGATATGATCCTTAGGAAAAAAAAATTATATCATGAATATCAAATTTAGAACAATAAAAAGGGTATTTGCAGGATCATGATGGGCCAAAAAGTGGTGATATGATTGGTATGTGGCTGGTGGATTTGTTTTTACCCAAAATTGATGAAACAAAAGGGTTTTTAAAGGAGATTCTCAACCTTCCACCAATATAAATTTTTCTTTACTTTGAATTTAATAAATAATTATTATTCATTTTCTATTTGAATTACGACTAAAGTCCTAATTGATAGGTTGATTAAAAAAATTTATAGCTTTCAAATGGTATCACAATTTTTAAATTTGAAACATGTGTCACATTCTTTGCTTCGCATACTATAGGATTAAAAAAAAAATTCATGAAGTTTTGACCAAGTTAAGGTGGTTGGACATACGGGTTTTTATATTTTTTAAAAGTTGTAATAAAAAATCATAATTAATTATTTACTTAGAAAAAAATTATAAAAAATATGCATCACATCAGGACATGAGTCCTCTACTTATATCTAAAATCTTATAAAAAAATATTGTCATTTTATTGTGGTTAGGGTGGTCGACAGACACCTACTTATTTTTCCCCAAATTTAAGTGTTACTGCATTGAAATTTCAAATTTTCACCAAATAGATTTTTTTAAATAAGCCTAGTAGTTTAGAAACTACATTCAATTTTCTACAGATTCTATTCTTACATATTTTTAAAATAATATAGATAAATTATTCAAATTTTTATGTCAAGTTGCCTAACTCTGATTTTTTTGAATTTTTCGCCACTTAAGGGCCTGGTTTTTCCATGATAATCTTACACATACCCAAAATTTAGGTATAATGATTTCCCTTGGTGGAAAAATATCTAGAATAAGTATTTTTTGCATAATTATAATTTCTTCCTTAGCATTATATGCCAAGCTAATTGTCCTACCTAGGACAACATAGGAAAGAGATGGTTCTATAGTCCTTCTAATTGTGCTCTTTGTGTGGTTAATGAGGAATTTTTTGGTCATCTTTTAATTTAGTGACCTATTAAGGCCCTTTGGAGATACTAGTGGCATATCTAGAATCAAACTCTTGTTTATGAAAATATTTTATCTAAATTTTGGACAACATGGGATGTCTTCCTACTTCTACCATTGGTCTTATTTTTATTATTTAAAAAATTTGGTTAGAAATCACCAAGATCTCCAAGGTTTTTAAAGTATTATTGGGTATGTTTAGTAGAATATTTTAGACTCAATAAAATAAACCTTGATGGATAAGTTTTCTATTGCCAAAGTTTTGACTTCTTGAGATATTCAATTTTTGAGAAAAATCCACTTAGGTAATGAAATGAAGAAAAATAGGGGACCAAAATGAATTGATAACAAATGGGGGTATGATAAACCTATTTTCCTTATTTCATTCAAAAAGTGTCTTACAAAGTGCAAATGAGAAATAGTAATCAAATCTAATCCAAACAATAGTGAAAAGGTAGATATGGAAAGAGTAAAATGCTCTGTACCTATCACCAAAGATCTTTTTTCAGACCTCACTAAGGATTCATTCACCCTATAGTGAATGGGTCCTAGCTATGGTTCATAGAAAATGCTTTTTGGGTTCTCTTTCGCTAGGTTCGCACTCCTAGATTCCAGTTGTTCATTGTCAAAAACCCAAAAATAAATCTTGTACACCAGTTTCCATAATTTGACAAATTTTCAACTCTCTTCAATTTTTCTCTTCAAATGATCTTCAACCTAAAATATGCAATAACAAATCAAAGAGAGAAAAATGTTGTTTGTTATGTGAATAGGGGTTTTCCTTGGTCAAACCCCGTTTTGGTAATTAAACCTTGAAATGAAATAAAACATGAAAGAAGGAATGATGAATGAACAATAATGCCACAACTCACCAATATTTATTTGAACCTTGGATTGTAGATTTACAAACTAGCATAAAGTGGCAGGTTAATGAATGTAGATCTTGATCATGAAACATGACGTGAAAAAATATTTTGGTATGCTTGATAGATCTTTAACAATACATCACCATATTAGCTCAAACAATACGCATGATGCAATAAATGTTTGACATGATGAAAGGAATCTTTATTGTTGGAATAATCTTCTATATAATTTCCTTTGAATGCCTTGAAAATTCTCTTGAAGTGCTCCTATAATGCTCTTATGAAAATTGCTTAAATGAAATTTAGTGAAATGGCATTGTATTTATAAACACCTTTACATCAATTCCCAAAATTCAAATATCACAAGCCAACATTGAATTTGAAACATAGAAAAATAGGGTTCATCAAGGTGAATGGACCAAGATGATGAGCCACTAATTTTCACTATGAAACATCCAATTATGAGGGCTAAAACATGTAAATAACAATTAGAAATTAATCCTAACTATTATAGCAACTATGAGGAAAGTTTTGAGAACTCAAAATGATGTGTACCTTTTTGCAAGAAGCCTATTTTTAGGGCACAAAGGACTCATTCGCCTTTAGTGGTGAATGGGTCCTTGTTAGGGTTTCTAAAACTGAGATCTGTGTTATTTTCCTTGATGTTTGCACTCTCAGATCCCTATTTTTCAGCTCCAACCTTTAATAAATTTTATAGCCTTCATTCCATGTTCTTGCAATTTGAATGAGAACACTGCAACTTGACAATTTTGACAATTTTTCTTCCAATTCTTTCTCCATTTGATCTTCAACCTATAAATATGAAAATACAAATTCAAAGGAAGGAAAAACTTGTTGATTCTTAGTGAATGGGGATTTTCCTTGGTCAAACCCCTTTTAGGTAATTAAACCAAATGATGAAATAAGGAAATTGAAGCATGAAACATGAAATATGCAATTGATAATACCTTGGAAGATGTCTTGGAGCATAAATCTACAAACTAACATGATGTGGCCATGAAGAATATAGATCTTGATCCTTAAATAAGATGTTAAAAAATTATTGCAAGTAGATCTTTAATGCTACATCAACTATCTTAGCTCAACAACATGCACGAATGCTTTATGCTTTAGACATGATGAAATGATCTTGAATTGCTACAATAAAACCTTGATAATCTTCTTTGAAATACCTTTGAATTTCTCTTATAAACTCTTTTGAACTCAAACTTGCTATAATGCATGACTGCTTGGAGGTCTAGGATGAAACTATATAAATTAACCCCTTATTTATACTAACTCTAGAGATTAACCCCAAAATTCAAATAATTCAAGACAACATCAGATCTAGAAATGAATATTATTAAAATCCCTCCATAATTCAATTCAAAAGGTGGGTCCTTATTAAGGGATGACACATTCACCACCTAGGGAAAATGGGTCCTGGCACAAGTTTCCAGGACCTTGCTTTGGGAGGGTGAAACAACATCCAAAACCCATGTCAAATATGTAAAGAAAGGGGAGTCCTATAGGGGTGAAGCCACAATAGTGGTTTATAATTTGATGGAGGAAGGAAAACTGAGAAAAAATGACCCCATCGTAAAAAAATTGGTTCTAGGGGTTCGCATGAACCTACAAGTTCAGTCAAACCCAAAAGGGGTTTGATCGAACTAGGGTTTGAGTGAACCCCTTAATTACTGGGCCCACATTTCCTACCCAAAACAATTAAGAAAAATGCATATTGAAGGGGGTTCAAATGAACCCTAGTTTGAACGAACCCCTAGGGGTTCGAATGAACCACCCTAATTCCTCATTCTCCCCCTGAAACATAAAAAAAACCTAATTTGTTACACTTTGAAGCTTGGTTTGAACATGAAAATGGAGAATTCTTCACAAAACCAACTAGAATCAGGTAGTCCTCAGAATGAGCTATCCAATGAATAAAATTTTAATATGTTTTGGTTTTATTATGTATTTGTTTCTTTAGTTTTATTAAACATAGGTTTTTCATCAAAAATGAAGGTCTATGTTCTACACATGTGGAAAAATAGCAGATTATAAAAAAAAATTGAAAAATATGAGTGCACCAGATATTGAAGTCCTTGATCCAACAAAAAAAATTGAATTTCGATATATACAAAAAAAATTACGCATTATACGACCGCGCTATGTCTGAATTGTAATTGGTTTGACTTCGAAACTTGATTAAAGAAAAAATATTCAATAAAAAACTATCTAACAAGTGGAAGCACTAGATATTAGAGTTACAAATATAAATTCAAAATAATTAGAATTTTATCCTTCATGGGAAAAAATTATGTGTTAAATACAGTGTGTGTCACTTTTTAAAAATGTTGTTTTCTGAAAAAACCTAGTTTTCGTGGGAGATGGAAAAAGAAGTGCAATCTGATTCCAAAAAAAATGATTTTTTTTTTTAGAATCTACAACCAAAATGTGGCAAGACTCTAGTTTGCATAATCTTCAAATTCCTCATGGTTTAGATGCTATAGGTGCTTGAATGTGAAGATTTAGTTAAAAATAATAATTTCAGTGTCTAGTTTGGCCAAAAATTGTAAACCACTATTGTGGGATAACCCATAGAGGGAGGAACCATTCGCCGTTAAAGGTGAATGGTTTCTAGCACCATTTTGTAAGACCTTAAATTTTCCAAATTAAATTCTTTACAATTTGAATATTGGGCATTGGGATGGATCCTTCGGAAGGTTTCATAAATAAGGCTTAAATTTGAATTAAAGGGGCTAATTAACTCTAATTAACTACAATTAATTAATGAGACCCTAGGTAAGTGTGAAAGTGTGTTACACCAGTTTATAACACCATTTAAATAAGGTATATTTTAGGTACATTTTATTAAAAAGGGCCCTAGAATAATATGAATGTGTATAATGCATTACAATACTAAACCTAGGCAAAATTAGGTTAATTCAATGACAATTATTTCCATATCAAGTAAGGAAAAGGGATAATTTTTCTGTTACTACATTTTTCCCCCACTTTAGTGAGAGGATGACCCCATGTCAAACTCACCCTAAAGTAGACATTCAATATGCATAAGTATGCAACAATAGGGTATGTGCAGGATCATCATGGAAAACACAGGCCCTTAAGTGGCAAAAAAATTAGAAAAATCAGTGTTAGGCAACTTGACATAAAAATTTGAATAAGTTATCTATATTATTTCAAAAATATGTAAGAATATAATCTGTAGCAAATTGAATGTAGCTTCTAAACTACTAGTTTTTTTTTTTTTTAAATGAATCTATTTCATGAAAATTTGAAATTTCAATGCAGTAGTACTTAAATTTCACGGAAAAAATAAGTAGGTGTCTGTTTGACCACCCTAACCACAACAAAATGATAATATTTTTTTATAAGAATTTAGATATAAGTAGAGGACTCATGTCCCTATGTGATGCATATTTTTTTATAATTTTTTTCCAAGTAAATAATTAATTATGATTTTTTTATTATAACTTTTAAAAAATATAAAAAAATCGTATGTCTGACCACCTTAACTTGGTCAAAACTTCATGAAATTAAATTTTTCTTTTTATAATACTATAGTATGTGAAGCATAGAATGCGACACATGTTTTGGATTCAAAAAATGTGATATCTTTTGAAAGCTATAGATGTTTTTCAATCAGCCTATCAATCAGGACTTTAGTCTTAATTTGAATAGAAAATCAATAATAATTACTGATTAAATTCAAAGTAAAACAAAATTTATATTAGTAGAAAACTGAGAATCTCCTTTAAAAACCATTTTTGTTTCATCAATTTTGGGTAAAAAAAAAGTCATCAGCCACATACCCATCATATTGCCACTTTTTGGCCCATCATGATCCTGCACATACCCAATAACAAAGATACATGATCATACCCCATCAAAGGCCAAGAAAAATAAAGAAAAACAAAAGGATCAAGCAAAACTATTTCAACGTGAAGTGGAATGGGGTTGTTTTTTCATAACATATGTTTCTCACTCTAGGATAGTGGAACCTCAATCTATCCACTAGGTGAGTTATCCTGAAATATGTGTATGCTCACTCTAGGGTAGTGGAACCTTGATCTATCCACTAGGTGAGTTATCCCAAAATATGTGTATGCTCACTTTGGTGTAGTGGAACCTCAGTTTTTCCACTAGGTGAGTTATCCCAATGTGGTGGTTTAGTGAGAAATTTGTGCCAGTATGTTGGCTTCTCACCGTACAATGATAAAGCCATGCCAGTGTGCTAACTTCTCATCATGCAAACCATACCAAAACTATCCTCTTGATAACTTCAATAAGGAACCAAAATGTAATGGTATTTTGTAAATGTTTTTTAATGTAATGCAAACTTTTGCTAAAGGTGTTTTTTCTTTTTTTGTGTAAGGTATTCTTTTTAGGGAGCATTGTGCCTAATGTCTCCAAGAGAGGAAAAGTCAAGGATACCAGATCTCCACTTATGGGATGCCTCGCTTGCATTATGCCACGAAGGGAGATCGTATACTTCGAAATATCACACTCTTGGAGGACATCAAACTCGATGAAACCACCAAGAAAAGGGTATGCCACAAGAAAAAAGAAAATCACACCATGAAATATGTCAAAAAATGTCATCGATGTATGCCCCCAGTTTAAAGTATCCGCTACACCATTGTTGTGATAAATTGCTTTAAAGTATCCAATGCATTTTTCTAAGACATTAGAGATTTCCTTAGAAAAGCCTATGCCAAGTCATATGTTTCCGAAATAAGGCTATGCCATGAAATAGGAAGGAAGGGTTGCCCCCAAGAATACATAAGGGATCTATAGATTTGGGGTTAGTATGTCTTTGCTACAATGTTGTTTTAGATCTTAGAACTATTATCATTCCCCAAATACTCATAGAACTAGAAGAATCACACAAAGAGAGTGAAAACAAAGAAAAATCCTCTTGGGTCAACATGGAAGAAACCTAAATGTATTGACACCTTGTGTTATCCCCAAAAGGAAAACACAAGATAAATGAAAAAGATAAAAGAAAAAATTTGGGTCAACATGGAAGAGACCTAAATGTCTTGATGCTTTGCATCATCCCCAAAAGGAAAACACAAGACAAATGAAAAAAGACAAAAGAAAAGCTTTTGGCTCAACATGGAAGAGACCTAAATGTATTGATGCCTTGAATCATCCCCAAAAGGAAAACACAAGACAAATGAAAAGTGATAAAATGTTTATGACATAGAGAAGAATATAGGTACATATAGAGGAATGCACAAAAAGAGAGAGATATACATCAAATGAACATCATGGGGGATCACATTATGCACATGCGATCTCATAAAGAAACATGAAAAAGAAAAAGACTAGTAAGACACATGGGATTCAACCTAAAGAAAGTCGTCTGGATCCCAATCTCGATCTATAAAAATGGAAGGCAAAGAACTAGCCAAAGGGACAAGAGAAAGTGCCAAACTAGGGGAAGCACTAGGTTCAACACTCTTTTTAGGAGATTTGTCATTTAAGCTCTTAGAAGAAGAAAACAATGTATTCAAATCATCATGCACTTCTTCATCAATATTTACAATTGATTTCAATGTCATCATCTAAATTTATCACAATGGGAGGTCGAATGACAATGTCCATGGAATTTTCTTGTTTATGTTGTGGTGAGAGTATAGAGTCATCATGCATTGCTTCACATAAGTTTAGATTTAGATTTTCTATGTTGTTCTTGTCTTCTTGAGTTTGTAACTTACGAGAAATAACACGTCGTCTATGCCTACATTCTCTATCACTTTGATTCCATTTCAATCTATTTTCAATTTGTGTTTGTGTAAGAGCAGTTTTGTCAATCATAGGTTCCTTCTCTTCCTTTGGAAGAATAGAAGAAAAAACAAGAGGTTGTTCAACCACTTTCTATTTAACTTTATAAACTTGTTTGACTCTAGGAGGGACAATGGGATTGTTTGTGTTATCTCATTGTCTCTTATATGAAATGGTAGGAGGACTTGTTATGGGTTATTCTTGAATGTTTGGAAAGTCTTTTAGTTCAATCATTGATTTTTCAAGGATAGGTGTTTTAGTCATAGGTTGGGGCATGTTTTGAAGGGATAATTTTTCTATTTTCTTTGAGTTGAACTTTTGATATGATTTGAAAAAGAAATCCTCACGAGGCTTCATAGGTTCCATAGGATCGGGCCAAAAGAAATCTAATGAAGAATTCCCTCAGGTCGAGGCAAGATTAAATACACTATGATGCATGATAAAGATATCATTTCCAAATGGAAACTTTATACATTTATGCACAACTGAAGGGATGACATTCACGGAGCAAAGACATTGATAGCATAGCTTCACACAAAATTGGTCCAATTGTGGAATGATGGAAAATGAGACATTTAGTGTTTTCAGTCCAACTTTTAAAGGGAGATCTATCAAACCTATAATAGGGCAAGCAAACCCATTATGCATATTGATCCATGCTTTCAATTTGTCATATGTTTCTTGATATAGTTCATACACATATAACAATTCTTCAGTAATCACATTCTCACCACATATGAGATCAATTAGTATCCCATTAGTGGGCTTATCATTGATTTGGCTAGCTATGTAAAGAGGACCATCAAGTGCACATTTAAGTATGTCATTTTGTGAGAAAGCAATGTTAAGAGGCTTCTCAATCAAGCCCTTATGACGTCTAGCTTTGATAGATTCTACCATTTCAATCTAATGTTCTTCAATGATTTTTTGTATGTTTTCATCATCCATGTCAACGTTCATCATATCATTCTTCATTTCACTAGCTTTAATAAGGTTTACCATGGCATGTATGTTATTATTGTCTTGTTTGTTCAAGTACTTATGATAGAAGAAACAAAGGCTATTGATAATTTGTGTTTCATTTCGAGTTTTAATCACTTTCCTTGGATTTTATATAATAGGAACCATGCTAATGTCTATTCTTTCACTAAGGATATTATCTTGTAATTTTTCTAGTTTTTCATCTAGTTTTTCTATAACATCATGCACATTGATGGTAGGAGGTGAAGTCATAGGAAGTGAAGTATGCAAGCTATGAGCCATAGTGGGTTGATTATTGACACTATCAAAAAGAGAGCTAGGAAACCTAAGATCCACAACAAGTGAGATATCATAGGATGACATGAGCCTCGAACTATGTATTACAATAGTATTTCTAATAGGACACCAAGTGGTAAAGCTCATACAAGTTTTACTAACCTAGTCTGCAAACCCTAAATGAAAAAGGGGAAATGCAACAACCTAGAATGAAATGCAAGTTTTAGATTCCAAGAAATGCAATTTATTGATTACAAATGCAATAAGCTGAAAATGAAATGTTGCAAATGCAAATTTTAAATTTTGACAACACACCAAATGAAGCAATTTAAGCTATATGCAATAAGTTTGATGAAACAACAAATCAGGAAACTGAAATAGGAAAGTAACAACAACAAAAAAAGCCTAAAACTAAGATTTCAATTTCCAAAAAATGTAGATCAGTATCTAATAGGAACTCATTCACCAATAAGGGTGAATGGGTCCTAGTTAGGTATTTTTGAGATTGTTTTTCTAATTTCAGACTGATTTTTACTACTTTTTCAGATGCCAGAGAGTTTAGGTTTGACATGATTAGGGAATCATTCACCAGTAAAGGAGAATGGGTCCTTGATTAGGGTTTTGAAACTATTTTTGAATGATTTGCAAGATTTCAATAATGTCTTTTAGTTCTAGATCTAATATAGTAACCTTTAGTTTCATATTTTCAAAAAATGCAATGTGAAATACAATTTTTTTTTTGTTTTTCAAATGAAATTTTATGAGATCTAAATGATATGTACAATGACATTTTTTTGTATTTTTCAGATTTAAGAAAATTCAAAACAATGCAAATCTAAACCCTCGATGAGATGCAAGTTTTGAATGCAAAGCAATAAACCCTAAATGAGATCTTAATTCAATGTAAATGAGATGCAAATGAATGCAATATCTAACCTAGGATGCAGTAAAATACTTCAAAATAAAAAAAATGCAATATTCAATGAGTCGGGTTCACCAAAATGAAACATAGAAAAATAAGGTTAATCAAGGTGAATGGGCCAAGATGATGAGCCACTAATTTTCACTATGAAACAATCAATTTGAGGGATAAAACATGCAAATAACAATTAGAAACTAATCCTAACTATTATAGAAACTATGAGGGAAGTTTTGAGAGCTCAAAATGATGTTTACCTTGCTGCAAGAAGCCTATTTTTATGGCACAAATGACTCATTCGCCTTTAGTGGCGAATGGGTCCCTATTAGGGTTTCTAAAATTGAGATCTGGGTTATTTCCCTTGATTTTTACACTCATATCCCTTATTTTCAGCTCCTGAAAAACCTATAATAAATTTTGTAGCCTTGATTATGTGTTTTTGCACTTTGAATGACAACTTTGCAACTTGACAATTTTAACAATTTTGCTTCCAATTCCTTCTCCACTTGATCTTCAATCTATAAATCTGAAAATACACATTAAATGGAAGGGAAAACTTGTTGATTCTTAGTGAATAGGGTTTTTCCTTGGTCAAACCCATTTTAGGTAATTAAAACAAATGATGAAATAACGAAATTAAAGCATAAAACATGAAATATTCAATTTATGATACATTGGAAGATGTCTTGGAGTATAAATCTACAAACTAACATGAAGTTTCCATGAAGAATGTATATCTTGATCCTTGAATAATATTTGGAACAATGCTTGCAAGTAGATCTTCAATGCCACATCAACTATCTTAGCTCAACAACATGCATGAATGTTTTATGCCTTAGACATGATGAAATGATCTTGAATTGCTGCAATAAAACCTTGATAATATGCTTTGAAATACGTTTGAATTTCTATTGTAAACTCTTGTGAACTCAAACATGCTATAATGCATGAATGCTTGGAAGTCTAGGATGAAACTATGTGAATTAGCCCCTTATTTATACCAAATCTAGAGATTAACCCCAAAATTCAAATAATTCAAGCCGACACCAAATAAGGAAATGAATATTATTAAAATCCCACCAGAATTAAATTCAAAAAGGGGATCCTTATTAAGGGAGGACCCATTCGCCACCTAGAGTGAATGGCTCCTAGCACAAGTTTCTAGGACCTTGCTTTGGGAGAGTGAAAGAACATCAAAAAACCATGTCAAATATGTATTAAAGAAAGGGGGGACCTATAGAGGGAGGACCCATTCACCATTAAAGGGGAGGGAATGGGTCCTAGCACTATTTTCTAGGACCTCAAATTTTCCAAATTAATTTCTTTACAATTTGAATATTGGGTGTTGGGATGGATCCTTTGGAAGGTGTCATAAATAAGGTGTAAATTTGAATTAAAGGGAATAATTAACTCTAATTATCCATAATTAATTAATGAGACCCTAGGTAAGTATGAAAATGTGTTCCAAAATTTTACAACACCATAAATAAGGTACATTTTATTAAAAAGGGCCCTAGAATAATGTGAATGTGTACAACACATTACAACACTAGACCTAGGAAAAATTAGGTTAGTTAAATGACAATTATTTCTAAATCAAGTAATGAAAAGGGATAATTTTTTCGTTACTGCATAAATTATAGATTTGAAATCATTAAAATACTGCTAAAAACATATTCCAAATCGGGGTCATAGGTCTAAGTGAGGACCCATTTTCCAAGGGAAAATGGGTTCTAGGCCACTTACCTAGGACACACATCAGACAATGTTAAATATTATGCAAAATTAGGGTCCTAGATCTAAGTGAGGACACATTTTCCCTATGGTGAATGGGTTCTAGGTCACTTACCTAGGACAAACATCTTCCAAAGTTGAGTGTTGTGAAATGAAATTTATGAATGTCGAGTTTTATCCCTCAAAATTTACATTTAATTAGGCTTGGATTTGAATTAAAGGGGCCAATTAAGGTAAATTAACCTTAATAAATTAAGAAATCCCTAGATTAGTGTGAAAGTGTAAAGGCACACCTTACAACACCCTAAATAAGTCACAATTAAGTCCATTTAATCCAAAAGAGCCCTAAACTTAATGTGAATATGAAAAACATATTACAACACTAAATTAAGGCAACATTACGCTCATTTTATTATTAATTATTTCCAAATTAAGTGTGAAAAAGGGATACTTTTTCCTACACTACATTTTTCCCCCACTTTAGTGAGAGTATGACCCCATGCAAAACTCACACTAAAGTAGAAATTCAAGACACTTATGTATGCAAACAATGACAAAGATACATAATCATACAACATCAAAGACAAATAAAATCAAGCCTAGACTATCCAACGTGATGCAAAACACATCTAACCTATCAGTTTATACTCACTCTGAGGTATTAGAACTTCAGGCTATCCACCAGGTGAGTCTTCCAAAAGGGTGGCAAATGAGAGAATCGTATTAGGCTGCCATACCATATCAAAGGTATCCTCCTGACAACTTTAATAATTCACCACAATGGTAGGCAAGGCTCCACAAGAAAGCAAGGTGTGTTATGCTAAGTGGCCTTGAATTTAGGTTTTTGAGCTCCATAGGGATTAACAAGATGCATTATTCCAAACACTTATGAACATGGGGAAGGATCCATAGGCAAGTAAGGTGTGCTATGCTTGGTGTCCTTTATTAGGGATGGGTTTGAGCTTTACAAGGTTAGCAAGTTGCATTATGCGAAAAACTTATGAAAATTATATATATAGGTTTTTTTTCAAGAGGATCTTGCTTTGTTCATGTAAGGTATTATTCTTAGGGAACATTGTGCCTAATGTCTCCAAGATACGAAAAATCAAGAGTAAAAGTTTCACAACTTAGGGAATGCAATGCGTCGCATCACCACTAAGAGGAAAGTTGTACACTAAGAAATATCACAATCTTGGAGGACATCAAACCCAATGACACCACCAAGAAATGGATGCATCACAAGAAAAAATAAAATCACACCATGAAACCTAATTTTTTTTAAAGATATTATCGATGTATGCCCCCACTTTAAAGTATTTTCTAATAGCATTACTATAAGCAATTTCTTTAAAATAGCCAATGTTCAATCCTAAGACATGAGAGCTTCCTTGGAAAGCTCTATGCCAAATCATATGTTTTTGAAATAAAGCTACATCATGAAAAATGAGGGAGGGGTCATACCCAAAAATACATAAGGGATTTATGATTCGAGGTCAATATATCTTTGCTACAATGTTGTTACAGAGCTCAAAAACATCATCATTCCCTAAATACTCATAGAACTAGAAGAATGACACAAAAAGAGTGAAAAATAAAATAAAAATCCTTTGGATCAACATGGAAGAGACCTAAATGTCTTGACGCCTTGTATCAACCCGAAAAGGAAAGCACAAGACAAGAAAAAATAGATAAAATTTTGATGACATAGAGAAGAATGTAGGCACATATAGAGGAAAAATGAGAGAGGTATACATCAAAAAAACATTACAGGGGATCACATTACACACATGCAATCACATAAAGAGAGATGAAAAATAAAACTATTCAAAAGAGTAGTAAGTCACATGTGTGTCAACCTATAGCAGGTCATTTGTGTCTCAATCTTGATCACTATATGCGAAAGGTGGGAAACTAGCCAAAGAGACAACATCAAGTATCAAATCTAGGACAAGGATATATAAGCCCTTTCCCCCACTAAGTGCAGGAGAAGGATGATTCGAGATAAGTGATGAGAATGAGATCCTTGCAATAAATAGAATGATTTGCAATGAATGTAGAACATGTAATAGTGATGATGTTGTGATCCTAGACAACTATTACATGGCAAGGAGGAAAATGTATGTAATTACTATCCAACTATTGTGTGATAATAATCATCATAATCAAAATGAAAGTAACTTTGAAATATTAATTTCAATGCACAACACTCTTCAGTAAGATTCCCAAGAGTTCTATGATATGAACAATAATTCATGCTTTTCTTAAGTATACCACTTCTACTATAAGATGACAATTTAATCAAACCTTTTTAAAGGAGTTGTTCCATATTTCACTCAATTTTTTTTTGAGTAAGTAGGAATGAATTTTTTTTGAGTTTTTAAGGTTTTTGTTGCTTGCTTGATTCACCAATTTGTTGAGGTAGATGTTGAGGATGAGGACCTAATATTCCTTTATCATCCTTATGAGGTATTGGTTATTCCTTAGGAAGGAGGACACTTATGTCGGGAGGAGGATCATGATATCCTAATCCTTTGGTTTGTTCAATAGGAAGTTGCTTTAAAACTTTATGAATTTCATGCTCATTAGTTATGTCACATCCTTGGTTGGTTAAAATTTTAAACCCTTGGCCATAAGTCTCTTCTAGGTTGATAGGAGTGTTCGTGACTTTGTTAATATAAGATGGATAGGTATGTACTTAATTAGAGGAGCTAGGTTCACTCATTTTTGGAAGTTTAGGATTAGTTTGTGACTTAATTTCAGGATGTAAAAGACCAAACATCTCAATTTGTGTTGGTTGTTTCATATAGGGATAAAAGGATGCATTATTCTCAAGATTGTTAAGGTAATCATTTATGAACTCATGCATTATAGTATCATCATGTCCAATGATGTCAAATTCACAAGGAAAATCATTAGGAGTTAGTTGAGAATGGTTGGGGTCAATTGCATTATGATCATTTCCAAAAACACAACTTGAAACATCAACCAAGGAGAACAAGGACTTCCACACATTGCTAAAGCACTTGTCCATTTTCAGATTTTTCAAATTTAAAACAATATCATTTTTTTATCACACTATGTAAAGCCTAAAAATGAAGTCTTGTAAATGCAATTTTGAAATCAAACAATGCACTAAATTTACCAAATTAAGCTACATGTGATGAAATTGATGAAACAAAAATTCTACTTGAATAGAAGCAAAAATCTGAAAACAACAAACAAGAATGTGGAAATGAATATTTTAATGCCCAAAAAATCAGATTATGATTTGATCAAGGACTCATTTTCCCTAAGGAAAATGGGTCCAAGATGAGGGTTTTGAAGCAATTTTTATAAATTTTTGAGTGATTTTTAGTAGTTTCTAGATTCTAGTTTGTTAAAGCAAGTTTTAGTTTGCTTTTTCTCTAAAATCCAATGTGAAATGCAAGTGAAAAATGTGAGAAAATGACACCCTAGAAAAGCTAGTTTGATATGAAATTTTGTTTTAATTTTCAAATTCAAGTTGATATGATGTAATGCTATTTAAATGATATACAATATGACTTTTTTTTTTAAATTTTCATATTTGAAGAATGCAAAATATGCACTCCTAAAATCCTTAAATTAAATGCAAAGTTGAATGCAAATTAGACACCATAAATGAGACCCAATTCAATTTAGAGAGATGCAAATGAATGTAAGATCTAAATCTAGGATGAAAGAGGACTCCAAAATTAGAAAATGCAATGATCAAACCCAGGATCAAAAGGTCGGGTTCACCATAATGAAATGAAGAAAAATAGGGGGAAAATGAATTTATAACAAGGTGGGGTATGATGCACCTATTTTCCTTATTTCATTCAAAATGTGTGTTACAAAGTGTAAATGAGAAACAATAATCAAATATAACCAAAACAAAAATCCAAAAGGAACATCTAGAAAGGGTAAAATATTGTGTACTTGTCACCAAAGATGTTTTTTTAGACCTTACTGAGGACTCATTTTCCATATGGCAAATGGATCTTGGCTAGGTTTCTTGGAAAATGCTCTCTTTGTTCTCTTCTACTAGGTTAGCACTCCCATATTCTAGGTTTTCATTTTTGGAAAGCCGAAAATAAATCTTATAGATTAGTTTCCATGATTTGACAACTTTTCTTGCAACTTTGACAACTTTGGAACTTTCTTGAATTTTTCTCTTCAAATGGTCTTCAACCTAAAATATGAAATCACACATCAAAGAGAGAAAAAAATTGTTTGTTAGGTGAATGAGGGATTTCTTTGGCCAAACCCCATTTTGGTAATTAAACCTTGAAATGAAATAAAACATGAAAGAAGGAATGACAAATGAACAACAATGTCTCAACTAACCAATCTTTATTTGAACCTTAGATTGTAAATATGCAAACTAGCATGAAGTAGCCTCAATGAATGTAGATCTTGATCATGAAAATTGATGTGAAACAATGATTTTGATATGCTTGATAGATATTGAACACTACATCACCATATTAACTCAAACAACATGCATGATGCAATAAATATTTGACATGATGAAAAGAATCTTGATTGTTGCAATAATCTTCTATAAATTTGTGTATGAATTCCTTGAAAATGCTCTTGAACTTCTCCTATAATGCTCTTGTGAAAACTAGTTGATCTCATGAAAATTGTTTAGATTAAACTTAGTGAAATAACCTTTTTATTTATACATATCTTAACATTAATTCATGAAATTAAAATATTACAAGCCAACATTGAGTTATAGATTTGAAATCATTAAAATACCACCACAAACATATTCTAAAGGGGGGTCCTAGGTCTAAATGAGGACCCATTTTCCATGGGGAAAATGGATCTTAGGCCACTTACCTAAGACACACATCTCCGAACAATGTTAAATATTATGAGAAATCAAGGTCCTAGATCTAAGTGAGGACCCATTCGCCCTATGGTGAATGGGTCCTAGGTCACTTACCTAGGACACACATCTTCCAAAGTTGAGTGTTGTGAAATGACATTTATGAATCTGGGCTTTTATCCCTTGAAATTTACATTTAATTAGGCTTGGATTTGAATTAAAGGGGCCAATTAAGGAAAATTAACCTCAATTAATTAGTAAAACCCTAGATTAGTGTGAAAGTGTAAAGTTACACCTTACAACACCCTAAATAAGGAACAATTAAGTACATTTAATCTAAAAGATCCCTAAAATAAATGTGAATATTAAAAACATATTACAAGACGAAATCAAGGCAAAATTAGGGATCATTTTATTATCAATTATTCCTAAATTAAGTGTGTAAAAGGGACACTTTTTCCAACACTAGAAGTAATTTGATTAGTTATTCTCTTCTTGACACTAAGTTTAAGCCTTCTCATGAGGTAAATTTAGAGTAGGTAAAAAATCACTTCCTCTAAGAATATTTTTCAAAATAAATTCTAATGTTTAATCTCACAATAAACCAAGTGATATAGGTATTTGTGGAATTGGGAAAAATAATATTGTTATAATTTAATTCTATTTTTCTTGTACTACAAGGATTGAAACATAATCATATGGAGCCTTGATTTCAATCAATCTTTTAAATAATGGAATGTCTCATGAATCTTCTTAGAGGTTTACATATTTTGTGGAGAATATTCACCTTTCATGAAACTTTTATTCCAACTCCTATTTTTAATATTCCTAGAGAATGAAATTTTATTACAAACTCAACAGGTGCAAGAAGTTAGGTCCACTTCTAGGGGAAGTTTTGGGCTTGAAAAATTCCTAATAGAAACATGTACCTATTTCATAAAAAATATGTACTTGTTTAGGATCGAGCTCTTGAACCTAAATTTTCAAAATAGGTACATATTTTTCTTTTCAAAATGGGTACTCATTTTTTTTTAAATGAACCTACCCATTCAAGTACTTATGTAATATTGCTCCTTTTTAGAAAATAAGTACATGTTTTAAAGAAGGTATGCATTTCATAAAATTTTAAATTTGAAACCCATGCCTTTTATTTTTTTTAGGATTGGAAGCCCACCCCTTAGCCTTGGACGTGCAAGTATAATATCATGAAAACAATGAAAAAATTTGACTTTAGCAATATGGTTGAATTTTTTCTATAAGTTTTTGACAAATTTAAAACCCATTATAGATGATGGTATTTAGTTTTCAAATATGTAATTTTTTTAACAATTGAATTTATTAAGTGTCAATTTGTGGATTGAAACTGTGTTATTTTTTACATCAACGTTTTAGATCATACTCCATGATCCATTATCAGGATGATCTGCAAGCAATAAAGAGAGAGAGTGTGTGAAAGAATAGGTAACAGACTTGACGGTATAAATTTATCTTTTAATCTTATTTTATTGGCCTAATTTGACCCCTTGACCTCTCGCTCTTCCCAATCCTCACCTCTTTATACCTTCAAGTCTGCTATCTATTCTCTCTCTCTCTCTCTTTATTGCTTGCAGATCATCCTGATGATGGATCATGGAGTATGATCCAAAATGTTGATGTAAAAAATTAACATAGTTTCAATCTAGAAATTGACACTTGATTATCACGGATAGTGGAAACTTGATGCTTTTAATTAAATTTATTTTTCTATTTATTAATTAAATTTTGAGTAAAATAGTCTATAAACTTGAACTATTAGTGTTTAATATTTTTTAATAAATTTTTTAAAAAATATGTGTGTGTGTGTGTCATCAATGTACACATAAGTATTTATACAATAAAAATATAATAAAAAATGATTAGTATAGCTCAAATTATGTTGGCCATACACGAGGTGTTTTCAAAATGATAATTAGGGCCTATAAAAAATTAATAAAAAATAATCTATTTGAAAAATTTATAAAAAATATCCTCAACAAAATTTAATATAATAGAAATATTTCCCTAAAAGGAATTAGAAAAATATTTTTTATTTATGTCAAATTATGTTGGGCA
>VDFB02379711.1:54398780-54448561 GCA_007258455.2 Sequoia sempervirens
TTGGAACCACGGTCAACAATCTTCGACTAGCGACTTCCTTCTCAGTGGACCTTCACCCATCATAGCATTCTCTTTTTCTTCTAGCGATCTTAGCTTGAATAATGACACAGCCTGCAGCCTCTTGGCAATCTTATGCGACAAACCTGGTCTTCTTATAGTTGCAAGCCCCTTTTCAATGCCTTCAGCTCGGACAATTCACCATCGGCTCTGCTAACTGGCTACAAAGAAACTCAAAGACACAAAGAGAAACAAAATGCAACACAGAAAGAGAACAGGTTGCAAATTGGAGCGCACTCACTCTCAACCTGACAAGCTCTCCACAGCCAGCGATCCTTCCTTACAACTCTGATACCACATGAAGGAGGTGGATGGAATATAGATCTAATACATAAACTCAGAAATAAACACAAAATTGATTCACCAAAAAATCCTTTGTGCTACTGCACATTGCATTTATCACTCAATATATTACATATGCCAGAATACTACAACATTGCCTATGATCACTTGATCATCTTGCCACCTGATGATCTAACCCATTACTTGATGCCTCTTTTATAGAGGGCATAGAATACATATAGGTAATTCTGGAAACTACAAAATACATTCTACAAATTACAAAGGACTCTTCTAGAAGTTAGGCCAGCATGTCTATCTTCTAGAACAATCTCTAACTTAGCTAGAAACTTTCTAACCCTTTCTAGAAATTCTTATTTGATTTGTCTTTTTCCAATTTAATATTTGTCTTATTTATATTCCCAATGAGTGGGAGAAATTATATTCCAACAGCCTGCATGCTCGTACCATTATTACCACCTACATTGACTTTGACGTCAAGCTGGGTAAGGTTGGGATTTAACGCTTGGGTCACTCGTTACCACAGATTGCACCAGGCAAAATGTGATATATATACATGTTATGTGTCCTTATTTCTTCAAACTCGTTTCAGTGAAATATCAAAAGGCTTTGCTTTCATTCATTGTTCCTGCTCTTTGGTTTCTTCCAACATGGCCATACCTGTCATAGATATGGGAAACATCAATGGAGAAGACAGAGAAGATATCATGGCTCAGATTGCAAATGCTTGTGAGAGGCCTGGATTCTTTCAGGTAGTAGCTGCATATAATCTGTCTGTCTGTAGCTTTCCTCCAATAACTTCAGCTAGCTAATTTGGTTTCTTTCCTTGTTGAATATGATTTGAGATGTTGGTATTAAAAATGTCACGCAATCAAAATCAGAAATCTATGTACATTAAGCTCTGTATAAGTGATGAATTAGTTATGAATCTCTGATTTCTTGTTATTTTCTGCTTTCATCTTTTGAACCATGGCATAAGTCAGAGTCTTATGGACCGTGTGAAGGCAATTTTTCCATCCTCTTCTCTTGTTGCGTCTTCATAGAATATGATTTGAAACGTTGAAATATCATACAATCAAAATAAAAAATCTATTTATATTAAATTTTGTATACATCATGATTTATTTATGAATCTCTGATTTCTTGTTATTTTCTGTTTTCAGCTTTTGAATCATGGCATAAGTCACAGTCTCATGGACCGTGTCAAGCAGTTGTGCAAAGAGGATTACAAGCTTAACAGGGAGGAAAGCTTCAACGAGTCTCCCATGGTGAAAAGGCTAAACAAACTGATATTGGACGAACAGCAGGGCAAAAGTCTCACGGAGTCTCAGAAGATTAGGGATGTTGATTGGGAAGACATTTTCATGACTAGTGACCTGCAGAAGACTAGCTCCTGGCCAACAGAGCCAAGCGATTTAAAGTACATTTTGCTAATACTGGTTTCTTGTTTGTTATTTATTTTCTATGATTTAAGTTTGATGGTGATTGTTAGTGGAAGATATTAAATATATCTTAGGTAGTGTTGAAAGACAAATCAATTTGTAATAGTAGCGGTTGTTTGTAATAATATTCGCTATTTGGAGATTGTTATTTTTCTTTATATGAATACTTTGTTTTGTAAAGGTGTTCTCCCATATTATCAAAGTTTTACCATACAATTCCGTGTCTTGTTGAATGTTAATCTGTATCATCTTTTCTTTTCCTTAGCAGCTAATTTGTGTTACAACATTATATGATTATGTGCACTCATGTTTTCTCAACAAACATCATATGATTATGTGCACTCATGTTTTCTCAACAAATTTCTGGGTTTTTGTTTATATGCAGAGAAACCATTGAGGAATTCCAGCAAGAGATCTACAAACTTGGGGAGAGACTGCTGGAGATAATAAGCTTGAATTTAGGACTGGAGAAGAGCTACGTGAAAGAGGCATTTGCAGGAGGAGAGAAGCCATTCTTCGGCACCAAGGTGAGTCATTACCCGCCATGCTCAAGACCCGATCTCATCGACGGCCTGCGCGCACACACAGATGCAGGCGGTCTCATTCTTCTCTTCCAAGATGACGAAGTGCCTGGGCTTCAGGTCCTGAGTGAGGGGCATTGGATAGATGTAGAGCCTCTGCGTTACTCCATAGTCATAGACATTGGAGACCAATTGGAAGTGGTGAGCGGAGGGAAATACAAGAGTTCATGGCATCGTATTCTTCCCACCAAAGATGGAAACCGGTTATCAGTCGCATCGTTCTACAATCCTGCCCTCAATTCACTGGTCTACCCTGCTCCTTCTCCCGCACAAGAAGAAAAAACTCAACCCATGGTTGAAGATCAAATTTCTGCAATTTATCCGAAGTTCTCTTTTGGGGATTATATGAATGTTTACAGTCGGCAGAAATACGATGCCAAAGAGCCACGGTTCGAAGCCATGAGAGAACTGTCTCGACAAGCCTGTTAACTAGAAATATTCTCAAGTACCAGCCAATCTCCTTTGGTTAACTTGTTCTTGGGAAGTAGCAGCGGTGTGCAAATTTGCCGGACTTATATATGTACTGTGTGAAACTATTTCATCTCATTGTGTGATTGTAGTAGAGTGTACTAGCTTATGGTTATACCCACTGAAATACCAAGTAGAGTATTATAATGTAAGAGTACATAGAGAGAATCTGTAACAGTTGGCTTCATGACCGACTGGACTATTAAGCACACCATTATAGGTAATATGATAAAGTATAGTGCACGTTTATACAAGTTTGCTTAATTGTTTTTGTCTGCAACTCCTACTTTTCCAAAGATGGTTCACTTTGCGTATGCATATGGTGGAGTGGTCATTTCATAGCACTGTTCTCTTCTATTAGCAATACGAACACGATGACTCGCCATGCGCTGTAACTTTTGAGACCACTTCTTCTGCTTTATCTTTTTCCTAAAGTGGAATTTTCGTCGATTGCTTACTTTTGTACGAACCATTGAAACAGTTCTGGATGAATACTTTTATAATGTAATAATGAACGGTTATTAAAGATTTCAAAGATGGACCAGATCAAGATATTTATGGCATATTAAAAATTCCACATAAAGATATAGATGTTTATGGCATATTAAAAATTCTACCAAAAGATCAAGATATTTATAGCATTTTGAAAGTTCTGCTTCCATACATCTCTATTTACTTACTTTTATGCTAATGTGAGGGTGAATACTATATTTTTTTTGGGGTGGTTTTGAGTACTCTATTTCTATTATAGCAAGACTATTATAATAATTGGATGGGGGCTTTCATGTTTTGCTGCGACAGAAGGGCTTTGCTTTTTGTTGTGTGGTCTTTGCATGTCGGTGTATGCAAGGACATACACTGCAAATTTTAATTTGCTATGATTTGGTTGTTTTTTTGGGTAGTGGTTCCAGCTTTTCTTTCTTATTGTTTTGTGCATATGGTAGGATCTAGAGGGAGGCAAGGTTCCCTTGTTTTTGTTATAAGGATGTTTTTCGAGCTGGTGAAGTTATGATTTCTAGTTATGGAAATGTTTTTTTTATTTTCTTATGCAAGTTATTCATCAAATTAAATTTGTTAACATGTTTGATAAACATTTCCAATTTATTGATTGTTTGAAAAAAAAGAACCTTCTCTCATTCTTAAAATTACTCCATAGATTATAGTTGAGAGTGTTCTTTATTTATCATAACATGTTATGCTTTGTAAATTTATGGATTTTAGAGCTTCACTACCTTTTGTTGAGAATTGGGCATGTTATACTTGACAACAAGAGTGATATATGGAGGCTATTTTAGTTGCAAATAGTTCTTTCTTTGCAATTTTTTACAAAATGGTTGATGGACATTTATTTTTTGAGGGATGGATTTACTTTTATAACCAATCCAACTTGTTCATTGAACCTTGGAACGTGAGGTTCGATATAGTTGAAAAAGATCTAATCTATGATTTTGCTCTAGGTTCATCTTCTTCATCTTCTAATTGAATTCTAGATACTTTGACTATTCTGCATTATATTGTACTTTTCCTTGGAAAATATTTGGACTCTTATCATCACATGTTGGAGAGTAAGATAATTTCTTATGCTTACATCTTTGTAGAAATTGATCTTGATAATAATTTTCTTTACTCTATTAAAAGTATGCATTTGATTTAGTAGTTAGATGATGATATTCTTTGTTTTAGAGGTCATGTATATCACGCAAATGCAAATCTTCAAAAAAATTTCCCAAAGACAAAATCATATGCTATTCATCTCTTGCAAGAGGTATCTATGATTAACACTGATCAAAAAGGGAAATTCATGGTTCATGCTGACATGCACAACAAGCTAACTTGAATGGAGTTATTTTAGTGATGTCTCATAACAAAGTAAGGAAAGGGATTCTCTAAAGACACAACTTATTTAAGGGTCATTCTAATAGTAAATTTGATATTTTTGCTAGTGTTAATGATCTTAATTATGTTATGATTGAGAAAAATCTCGCTAACCATGATTTAGTATTCCCAAAGTATTATTTATTTGTTGGGGCAGGATCAGCTATGATGGGTGGAAGGAGGTGAGCTATTATAGTTTCTCTTTGCCTAAATGGCTTGTGATAAGGATCTTGGGCCTTTGTTGTGGCTTCCTACAAAATTTCCCTTTCCTTTGTGGTAGTTGTGTTTGGTAGTGGGCGTTGGTTTTTGTTGTGCATTTTGCACACATTCCCTACTGAAGGAAGGGACCTCCTTTCTCTTTTCGTAACTTTGCATTTTTCTTTCGTTGATCTCTAGTTTTGCTCTTGTTGGGAGGTTATTTTTGGGTTAATTCCAAATTTGATTTGAATAAGGCGAGATTTTAAAACATCTTGGGGACCTTGAAGTACATTTTTTAAATGCCATATGTAAATTTTTCTTGCATCTATGGATAGAGAATAAAAAATTACGCTAGGTTGCTTTTTGAATCCATGGAAAATTCCTTCTAGGTAAAAAGTTATGGAGTTTCGAAGATTTCTATCAAGTGAGAAATCTAGGGACTTCCTGACCTCAAGAAATCTCCCTAAATTAAAACTATGGAAATTTCTTGTTCTTGTGAAATCCCCAAACTTTCTTAAAGGACCAAAGTTTCCAGAATTTTATGATGGAGTTAAAAATTCCAAACGTATATTGAAGCTTAATTTTGATGTTTTATGGATTGGATTTTAGCATGTGAGCTACTAATGATGATATTTGATTTTAAGGATTAAATAAATCAAAAGGGAACTTGCATATGGATTTGTGCCAATGCTTAATGTCCTAGGAGGTGTTGTGTATACCATGATGCCAAGAGGAAAATTTGGAAAAGATTATAACTGAACATATTAAGTGTAACCTCAAGATTTAATGTTGATCTATGTATATGAATCCATGCCCTTCCAGCTAGAAAATGTTTCAACAAGGCAACATGTGAAGCTACTTTTATTCCTCCAATGGCTACTTTCATCAAAAGGGATATTTATTTTGCTATGGTCCAAGTTTGTAACAATCTCATATGATTGGATGTTGTTGAGGCATACTTGTTTCCAAACTCAATGTAGCCTCCTAGGGTTTTTTTAGATGTAATATGGCCCATTGATTTAGATTAAATCGAGACCATTGATTAAAAATGTAAAATCTGTAAAAGGTTGTGCTTGCTCAATTGTAACAGGTTAGATAGAGTTAGTTCCAGAATTAGGTTATGGGGGAGGAGAGAACTAGAAATTGTTAAGAAAATACTGGAGAAATTAATACAATTAAGTCATTGATTTGGCGGATTTTCATGTTTAGATTGAAAGTGTTATGGTTTCCTATTTTTGATTCTCAAATGTTAGTTTCATGTTCATTTATATTAATGGTGAATTGTTGAAGATATTGATCAATCTCTGGTTCATACTATTAGTGGCTTGCTAATTGTAAGTTGGTGTGTATAGTTAACTTTTGAGCCTTTCTATTACATAAGTTCAATTGTGAATGTTTATGCATATTGTAACATTAACTGGATATGTGTATGGATGTTTACAATCTAAAAATATCTAAGTATTCCTTTGAAGATTGCATCATTTCTATGATATTGTGGATTTAATCCTAGTTAAGTAGTAATTGGTTATTGGGGCATTTGTTTGTCTGAAGCATTAACCATTGATGTGAGTTTCCTTAGGTGTTAAATTAGAATCTCTCTCAAACATATTTCTTTCAATTTTTCTTTGAGTTAGCATTAGGAATTTAGCAAGCATCACTACATTGCCACATTTGATAGTAAAGTGATTTTTAGATCTTAGATTTGGAAATTTTAGTAAGGGTCTCCACATATTTTTAGATTTCTAGAAATGCTCATTTAAGTTTGACACTTCCATCCTTGTTGAACAATAAGGCCCCTCATCATTACTAGCAAATCGCATTGTCATTGAGCTATTTTATGCATTGTTAGGTATGTGCAGGATCATCATGGACAAAGCAGGCCCTTAAGTGGTAAAAATTCAGAAAAATCAAAGTTAGGCAAATTGACGTAAAAATTTGAATAAGTTATCTATATTATTTTAAAAATATGTAAGAATAGAATCTATGGAAAACTGAGTGTAGTTTATAAACTACTAGATTTATTTTTAAAAAAATCTATTTGGTGAAAATTTGAAATCTCAATGCAGTAGTACTTAAATTTCAAGGAAAAAATAAGTAGGTGTCTGTCTAACCACCCTAACCACAATAAAATGATAATATTTTTTATAATACTTTAGATATAAGTAGAGGACTCATATCCCGATGTGATGCATATTTTTTTGTAATTTTTTTCCCAAGTAAATAATTAATTATGAATTTTTTATTACAACTTTTTTTAAAATATAAAAAATTATATGTCTGACCACCTTAACTTGATCAAAACTTCATGAAAATCAATTTTTCTTTTTTTAATCCTATATTATACGAAGCATAGAATGTGACGCATGTTTCGAATTCAAAAAATGTGATACCGTTTGGAAGCTATAGATGTTTTTCAATCAGCATATCAATCAGGACTTTACTCATAATTCAAATAGAAAATGAATAATAATTATTTATTAAATTCAAAGTAAAGCATAATTTATATTGGTGTAAATCTGATTATCTCCTTAAAAAACACTTTTCATTTCATCAATTTTGGGTAAGAAAAAGGTCATCAGCCACATACCCATCATATTGCCACTTTTTTAGCCCATCACGATCCTGCACATACCCTGTCAAGACCTAACTTTATAAACCTTGGGGGTATTTTCTAAATTTGTTTGAAGAGAGTCACCTTTCAAGAGAGATATAACACTTGTGTTTTATCTATGTTGTGTAGTGCTAAAACACTCATCAACAATTTCCTTTTTTGTGGTTACCATGGTGCTAGGGTGTTTCCTAACTTTTTAGGGGTGCTATTTTAGTTTTTTTTTTTGGTAGGTGTTTTTGCAATGGTTGGGGTGGGTTTTAGGGTGCAATCTTTATTCTTTTCTCTCATTGTCATTATGGCTTTAGCTAGAGGGGCCATTTTGGATCAAATTATTTCTTATTAGGAGGTTTTGAGTGGGAATAACTCGTCTTCTTCCATGTATTCAAATGCGTTAAACTTTTTGAGAAAACCCTTTGGTGTAGGGAGCCAATATTTGAATGGAGGTCCTTGAATCTCGAAAATTAATAGTTTTTTGGAAAGGAGCCAAGAACATCAAGTGTTGGTGATTCAACTAGCCTCTATTGAATATGACATTAACTATTTGATGAATCATGCATTATTTTGTAGATTCATAGGGATTTAGTTTTCTCTTTCCTTTTTGGAGTTGTAGGCTAAGCACACTTAGAACCCTGAGGGTGAAATAGAAATTATGTTGGAAGCTAATAACTAATTTTTGGTGACTTTCAATTGTATGGTGGATCACAACAAGGAATTTGGAGGTGGTCCTTATTTCTACAATCAAGTGGGCTTGTTCACAAAGTCATGGTATGCTGGCTTTAACCTGTCGAAGGAGTCACCATCTTGTATCCCTATTTGGCTATGTCTTCCTTGGTTCCCAATAGAGTATTGAAGGAATGAGATTTTCCATTCAATCACAATGTTGCTTGGAAAACTAGTGGGCCCTTCCCAACAAACATTGGACAAAATGGTAATTTACTATGCTCACATTTGCATTGAAATTGATCTAAATAATCCTTTTCCAAATTCTTTAGAAATTCATCTTGGGTCCACCTCTTGGATTCAAAAATTGGACTATGAAGCACTCCCTTTTAGATGTTAGATTTATCATGAGTAAGGCCACCTATAGAAAAAGTGTCCTGGGGTTTGATCTTCAAAGTCTTCTCTAAACCAATCTTATCAACATCCACTAAGCTAGATAAAGGGAAAGCCCCTATTTTTGGTGATGTTGGAGATAAGGATTGTTTAATTCCAGTTAATGCTTGTAACTCATGTAGAGGGCATAAAATAAATCTTAAGGATAGATAGGAAGAGGGGATATTCAACCATTTTTTATGTTTTAGATTATTTTGGCTATGAGGAGGTGAATCTTGGTATGTTAAATCTAGATTTAGGAGTTTGGGGGATGGAACAAGGATTAACCACAAGTGTGGAGATTTAGGCTGGTTAGGAGGAGGGTATGCCAATTGCTTAAATGGATGCATATTTTTGTTTTAGCAATAGAGACCAGTAACGAGGTGGATGATCTGGTTTTAGGTAGTAGTATACCTTCTTCGGGTAAGGATGAGATGGATTTGGGGAAGGGAAGTAGATCTTCCCCCATTCTTGGGCTTTAACAAAAAAATCTCAATAAGGGGGTTCCTAAGAAATCTCTCAAGGTGGGGAGAAAGAAGGATTTAGACAAAATTAAATTAATGGGTAAGACATTGGTGGAGTCAAGGTTAGCCAAAACCATTCACTCCCATTTTTTCAACTCTAAAAAATGATCATTTCTTGGAATGTAAGGAGCTTGAACAATGTCCCTAGATAATCTTTTTTTTGAGATTTGGTCATCTAGTCCATTAGGCTAGATATTTTATTCATTTTGGAGACTAAGTTATAGTTTGTTGAGGGTATGTGTAACTTGGCTTCCAAAATTTGTTAAATCCAATGCCAATGTATTAATGCTCAAGGCAATGCTAGTGGATTTGCTTGCTTTTGGACCCTATGAAGATTTCTCCTCTTTGGTGGATCTCTAGCAGGTTCTTTATTTCCATTGTTGCTTTTAGCTTGGAAACTAGTGAGACTATCTTATTATCTAGTTTTTATGCCTTGATTGACATTATTGGAAAGTCTTGGATCTGGTCTCATATTATTATATTTTTTTTGTAGCTCCTTTATACCCTTGGATTTTAGGTGGGATTTTAATGCTATTATCAATTCGAAAGAAAAAAATGGGGAGGTCTGCAAAGGTTGGATCCTTCTTCTAATATTTTTGAAGATAATGTATCCTACTTAAATCTTATGGATATAGAGCCTAGTAATGGCTTATATACCACAATTAATAGGAGATATGGTTTAGACTCAATTATAGAAAGACTTGACAAGTTTTTGGTTTCCTACTACTGAATAGGTAGAAATCGGGTGACTAATTCTGAAATATTAGATTAGAGAGGTTCAAATGATTGGCCAATGAAAATTTTAGCTTCACTAGAAAGAGTCCCCAAGAACCCTTCCTTCATGTTTTAGCTTATGTGGTTGTGGTACCCCTAGTTTCAAGACCTAATGATTGATTGGTGGAGCCATGGAAAATTGGAATATAGTACAATAATGTATTCTTTCATAAGGCAACTACAATTTGTAAAGAAACAACTTAAGAAGTGGAATAGGCTATGTTTTGGTAATATCTTCCATGCTAATTTAGAGGCTCAATGTTGGGAAAATGTCTCAACCTTGTAAATACATAAGGGACTATTGATACGTTAGTGAGGAGGGGTGCAGGGGAGTAACCACCTAGAAGGGTTTGGGGGGGCCCATCACCCTTAGTAGGGGTTCTAGGGACTGCACACCCAAGTGGGGGTTTATGGGCAGTTCCCTTGAAGGCCACATTTTGTGTATATTTTATTATAATAAATTTGAATTGTTCATCATTAGGTCTTAGATTTGATGGTTAATATTTTTTTGGATTGTATTTCCTAGGAAGGAAACCATTTTTTATGAGGGAATTATATCATAGCTGTGTATTGTAATGTATTATTAGAATATAATAGCTCTCGTGTTGCCTACAAATATCTAGTCTATGATACCCCTGTGAGACTTGCTTTGCAATTATATTGTAATCTTTGTATTTTTGAATAATATATTGGGCAGCTTTCAAAGTGTGGGATTTTTATCCTAAAATGGTTTTCCCCACATAAATCATTGTGTTGTGGTATTCATTATATTTATTTTTATTTTTATTTAAGTATCTGTAACTATTAGATATCTGTAAAAAAAATTGCATTACCCTCCTCTCAAGATTAGTGTAGGAAGTTGTTCTTCTACCTTAGCTTCCTTATAAGTGGTATCAGAGCCTGATCACCTTTTGTTTCAGTTGTGGGTTGTTGGTTTTTTTTAACTAATCAATATTTGAGTGGGATCTTGTGTAGAAGATGCTTTGTGATCTTGTTACAAGAATTTTTAGATGGAAAGTTCATCAGGGAGAATATAGGTGGATAAACTTTTTGGAATTAATTTTGAAATGTGGAAGTTGAAGATGGAGAATTTGTTGATAGATCAAGATTTGTGGGATGCTATTCATGAGAATGTTTCAAGGCCTACAGATCCTACCCAAGCTACTCAATATGATGTTATGGACTGGAAACACAAGGGTATAATTAGATTGTGTTTGGTGGAATTTGTTTTAATTAATCTCCATGAAAAGGCCTTTGCATAGAAACTATGGAAGAATCTTGGTGAGATGTATCAAGCCAAATCTTTAGTGAACAATATTTTCTTGAGGAAGAAGTTGCATTCCTTGAAAATGGAAGAGGGTGGTTGAATCACAAACCACATGGAAGCATTTAATATTTTGGTGGCTCAATTTGCATTAGTTTCTATCAAAATGGATGAGGAGAAATATCAGATCTTGCATTGTTCTTTTCCTAGTTCATGGGATTATCTTGTTATGGCTATTGGGAGTAATTCTATTCTATTGAAGACTGAAAATGTGGTGGGTTCTTTGCTTTTTGAGGAGATGAAGAGGAAGGTATCCATCAGTTCCAAAAAGGCCCTAAATTTTTAGGGAATACCTAAGGAAAAGGAAAGAAGAATGAGAATCATGATAAATCCAAGTCCAAATGGAGATCCAAATCTCTTGGAAAGTTCAAAGTTGTTTGTTGGAACTACAATAAGCCTAGACATATTCATAAGTAATGCAAAGAAGAAAAGAAGAAGAAAAAGAAGAGATTCCATTCTGATTATGAGTTTGAGAAGGAACTTTTACACAACTCATGCAAGTAATGATGTATGGTTAATTGAATCAGGTAAATCTTTCTATACAACCTTTAATAGAGATTGGTTTTCTAAATATTAAGAATTTGATGGAGGTAAGGTGTACCTAGGTGATGATTCTTATTTAAAGATTGTTTTCCATGGTAAAGGTAAAATTAGGTTTCTTGAAGGTAGAATAAAAAGGATATCCCTTCTTTAGCACAAAATTTATTAGTTGTGAGAAAACTAATATATGTAGGTGTGTAGGTAGTATTTTCAAATGTAGGATAAAACATGATTAGAGGTGTTGTGGTGATTGCTAAAGGTGTTAGATATGGCACATTATATAAGCTAGATGCATCCACTGTTGAGTGTAATAGGGTATGTGCAGGATCATCATGGAAAAAATAAGCCCTTAAGTGGCAAAAAACTCAGAAAAATTAGAGTTAGAAAACTTGATGTAAAAATTTGAATAAACTATCTATATTATCTCAAAAATATGTAAGAATAGAATCTGTAGAAAATTGAATGTATTTTATAAACTACTAGGTTTGTTTAAAACAAAGAAAATATTTTTGGTGAAAATTTGAAATTTCAATGCAGTAGTACTTAAATTTCAGGGAAAAAATAAGTAGGTGTTTGTTTGACCACCCTAACCACAATAAAATGATAATATTTTTTTATAATATTTTAGATATAAGTAGAGGACTCATGTCCTAATGGGATGCATATTTTTTTGTAATTTGTTTCCAAGTAAACAATTAATTATGAATTTTTATTACAAATTTTTAAAAAATATGAAAAACTCATATGTCTGACCACCTTAACTTGGTCAAAACTTCATGAAATTCAATGTTTCTTTTTTTAATCCTATAGTATATGAAGCATACAATGTGACGCATGTTTTGGATTAAAAAATGTAATAACATTTGAAAGCTATAGATGTTTTTCAATCAGTCTACCAATTAGGACTTTAGTCATAATTTGAATAGAAAATGAATAATAATTATTTATTAAATTCAAAGTAAAGGATAATTTATATTGGTGGAAAGCTGAGAATCTCCTTTAAAAACCCTTTTTGTTTCATTAATTTTGTGTAAAAAAAAGTCGTCATCCACATACCCATCATATTGCCACTTTTTGGCCCATCATGATCCTTCACATACCCAATAGTACTTTTGTGAAAATAAAATATGTGGAAGAAGTGAGGGTTTTACCTTCAATAAATGGTCATGGCTTTTGGGTACCCAAGGGTGCTCTTTCTTTTCAATCAAAGTTACCTACAAAGAAAACTATGTTATGGCACTAGAGACTTGGCCACATTGGAGAAAAGGATCTAAGGACCTTGAAAATGAAAACCTCATTGAAGGTCTATCTGATTGTAATCTTGAATTTGATTTCTATGAGCATTACATTTATGGAAAATAAAATTGTGTTCACTTTTGTAACTTAAGCTCTCATAAATCTTGTGGTGTATTGGATCTTATTCATTCTGATGTGTTTGGTCCTATGGATGTTCCTTCAATTGGAAAATTAACATATTATCTTTCATTTATTGATGCTTATAGTAGGACATGGGTATATTTTCTAAAGAGTAAAACTAAATCTTTTAGTTGATTTAAAGAATTTAAAGAAATGGTTGAGTTGCAAATTGGAAGGAAAATAAAATGTTTGAGGACTAATAATGGCGGTGAATTTTTATCTAAAATTCATTATATTTTTTGTAAAGATTGTGATATTCATAGATGGAAGACAACTTCATATTCTCCGTAATAGAATGGAGTTGCAAAAAGAATGGAGAGGGAACTGATGGAGAAGGCTGGAGTATGTTGAGTGGTGTTGGACTAGAAAAAAGGTTTTGGGTTTAAGCTATTTCCATTGCTTGTTACATTATTAACAAGTCTCTTACATCAACTCTTGTTGATAAGATGCCTATAGAGGGATGGTCGGGCCATAAGCCTTCATTAAGACATCTTAGAGTTTTTGGTTGTGAAGCATATGCACATGTGCCAAAGGAGAAGTGAACAAAGTTGGAGAACAAGGTATGAAATTTATCTTCATTGAATACAATTATGGTGTGAAATGATACAAGATTTTGGATCCTATTGCACAAAAGGTAATACATAGTAGAAGTGTTATTTTTAGAGAAACCATGCCTTATTTTGTTACATTGCAACCATAAAAAAGTAAATAGGAATATGTGATTCAATTTACTTTTACACCTAAGAAATTTGAATCAAGTCCCATGGATAGACAAGAAGTTGAGGAGAGATCGTCTAGCTCCGAGTCTTCAGAATAGGAGGAAGAACCTCCAACTTAGCTTAAATTCATAGGTCTACAAGACATAGAAAACAACATGAAAAGTATTCGCCTAATGATTGGAGATATAATTTTTCTTTGAATGCTAAAATGGATGAACCTAGATTGGTAGAAGAGGCATTGGTGTAGTCATGGTAGGAGCTCAGTTCTAGAACAAATAGTCCAAATCATGCAACAATGAGTCAACACAATGGAAATAACACAACAAACTGATATGAAAATATGAAACTTTATTGAATTATCAATCTTACATGGATTATATGCCTCATGGGTGAATATCCAAGGCTCACAGGTCTGCCACAAGGTCATTCAATAATATAACTACCAAAAGGCCTTATTACATGCCCCTAAAAGGTTAATGCAAAAATAATGATCCTAAAACCTCTAACTTAGAATTGATGATCTACAATGAATTAAAATGATCTTAAATATGCTTCTCAAGCTCCAATAAAGATTTTTGTTGACCACAAGGGTTCATAAACTTGAAAATGATCATAGATGAAGGTTGACCTCAAAATATGGAATGATAACTTCATACAAAAATAAATAACTTATCAATCTCCAAGATAGGTACCAATGAACCCAAGATGCTTGTATGATGTCCCATTAAGCTCTTCATGATTTGGAATAGGTCCACAATAAGAGATATGGACTAGGTTGGCCTCAAATTCTCTGATTGGTAAATACAGTGAAATTCTAAGAGTGATAACTTTCGGTAGACAAATGCAAACAATGTGAAATATAGATATGTGATAGATGTCAATGTTTAGATTCTATATCCTGCTTTGTGAGCTAATAAATAATGATGTGCAGTAAAATGTGAAATGAAATACTAAAACTACTATTGAAGACATTACAAGAAAATAACTATTTTTGTTTGATACATGATTGCTTTACAACTAGGGATGCTCTTGCATTAGACACCCAGGGTTGGAAGAAAATTTTGTCCCTCACTTTCCAGGGCTACGAGGAAAACCAAAATGGTCTGGACCTGATCTTGAGAAATCCATGATGAATCATCCACTAGTCTTCCTTTCCACTTCATAAGATATTCTTTGTATTTCTTGTTCTAGTATCCAAAATTTTCTCCTTCTCCTTCAGTGGTTGATGTTGTAATTTATCCTTTAAATATACTTCATCAATACTACCACTTGCTTGTCCTTCATGAAGCTCATCTATGTCTACAATATTGAAAATAGGTGATATACCCAATGTCTTTGGTAACTCCACTTCATATACATTTCCATAATCAAAATTCCTTAGAATCTTAAATGGTCCAAACTTCCTCATCTTTAACTTATGGGTATGTGCAGGATCATGATGGGCCAAAAAGTGGCAATATGATGGGTATGTGGCTAACGACTTTTTTTTTACCCAAAATTGATTAAATGAAAAGGGTTTTTAAAGGAGATTCTCAGCTTTCCACCAATATAAATTATGCTTTACTTTGAATTTAATAAGTAATTATTATTCATTTTCTATTCAAATTATGACTAAAGTCCCAATTGATAGGTTGATTGAAAAAAAATTATAGCTTTCAAATGGTATCACATTTTTTGAATCCAAAACATGTGTCACATTCTATGTTTTTCATAACTATAGGATTAAAAAAATAAAAAATGAATTTCATGAAGTTTTGACCAAGTTAAGGTGGTTAGACATAAATTTTTTTATATATTTTAAAAGTTGTAATAAAAAAATCATAATTAATTATTAACTTGGAAAAAAATTACAAAAAATATATGCATCACATCGAGACATGAGTCCTCTACTTATATCTAAAATCTTATAAAAAATATTATCATTTTATTGTGGCTAGGGTGGTTAGACAAACACCTACTTCTTATTTTTTCCCTGAAATTTAAGTACTACTGCATTGAAATTTTAAATTTTCACCAAATAGATTTTTATTGTTTTATTTAAACAAACCTAGTAGTTTAGAAACTAAATTCAATTTGCTACAGATTCTATTCTTACATATTTTTTAAATAACATAGATAACTTGTTCAAATTTGTACGTGAAGTTGCCTAACTCTGATTTTTTTGAATTTTTTGCCATTTAAGGGCCTATTTTTTCCATGATGATCGTGTACATACCCTTATAGTATGTCCCAACTAGAAATATCTCTTTCTTCAAATATACCATCACTTCATCTTTAACAACAAATTACTTATGTCTCTAGTGCTCATCTACCTTTTCCTTATACTTATTATTCATGTCTTCCAAATGCTTTCGAACCTAATTATGCATTGTCTCCATGAAATCCATAAACTCTTCTACCTCCACACTCCTTTTATCCTCCATATTGATGTCTCTTAACTCTACAACTCTAGTATTTACTATTGTAACAATCTCAAATGGTGTCTTCCCTATACTCCAATTCATTGAATAATCATATGGAAACTCTACTTGTGGTAAAACTATATCCTAACTTCCTACCTTATCTCCAACAAAACATCTTACAAAGTTTCCCATAATTTTGTTCACCACTTCTATTTATCCATTTGTCTATGGGTGATATGTTGAACTAAAGTTTAAATATATCTTCATTTTCTTCCACAATGTCATCCAAAAGTATCTAGTAAATTCAGTGTCCCTGTCCCAAACAATAATCTTAGGTAATCCATGTAATCTCATGTTCTTGAAAAATAAGTTAGAAACATGCACAACATCATTAGTCTTCTTAAAAGGAATGAAAGGTGCCATTTTATAATATTTGTCCACTACTACAATAATTGAATCATATCCTCTCTGTGTTATTGGAAATCCAATATGAAATCCATGCTTAGATCTTCCCAATGTCTCTCTAGTACTCAAAGGCTTCTGAAATCTAGTAATCTGACTACTCCCTTTTGCTACTTGACATTTTTTTCAACTCTAAACATACTTCCTTACATCCTTATATATTTGTGGCCAAAAATAGTGTTCATTTACCAAATATACTATCTTAGCCACTTCAAAATTCCTTTCTAAACCTCCACTATACTTTTCCTTTATCTAATTCTCCTTCATTGAACTCCTCAGAATACATAATTGATTTCCCTTGAATAACATACCTTCTTGAATGAAATATTCCAACCATTGGCCCCATTCTTTCACTACTAGTTCCTTACATAATTTCCATACTTCCCTAAAATCTATATCATCCTCATACATATATTTCAATTCCTTAAATCCAAATACTTGTATCCTCATCTCTATTAGAAAATTCCTTCTCCTACTTAGTGCATCTGCAACTTTATTTGATTTTCCAATTCTATGCTTCAACACAAACGTATAACTCTGAAAGAACTCAATCCATATCATGTGTCTTTGGTTTAGCTTCCCTTGACTATTCAAATATTGCAAAGCTTGATGATGATCTCTATACAACACAAACTCCTTATTCCACAAATAATGTCTAATTCTTCAAGGCTCCAATTATGGTATATAATTATTGATCATAAATGTAATATCTTCTTTTGGCATCATTCAAATTCTCACTAAAGTAAGCTATAGGTCTTCCTTCTTTACTCAACACTACTCCAATTGCATTTCCACTTGCATCACAATCAACTTGAAATACCTTGTCAAAATCTAGAAATACCAACACTGGTTGCTTGATTACCTTGTGCTTCAATAGTTCAAAACTCCTTTGTGCTCTAGATGTCCACTTAAATTCCTTCTTGTATCCTCTCATTTTCTTAGTCATGGGGTTATAGATGCTACTTAAACTTGTGATAATTTTTTTGTAGAAACTTGCTAATCCATGGAATGCTCTCACTTCTCCAATGTTTACTGACGTAGGCCAACCAATAATTGCTTTCAATTTCTCAAGGTCCATCTTCAATCCTTTAGTAGAAATGAAAATCCCAAATATACTATTTTTTTCTTCAAGAAACTACACTTCTTGACATTAATAAAAAAAATTGTTCTCTCAACCTCTACAATAATTGTTGGATGTGAAAAAAATGCTCTTCTTTGGTCTTACTAAATATCAAAATATCATCCAAGTAAATAATGACAAAATTACCCAACAATTTCGTTAGTACCTCACTCATCAATATCATGAAAGTGGTTGGTACATTGGTCAATCCAAAAGGCATCACTAACCACTCATACAATCCTTCATTTTTCTTAAATGCAGTCATCGATTCATCTCCTTCTTTGATCTTGATCTAATGGTATCCACTCTTTAGGTCAATCTTTGTAAAATTTACTTTGCTCCACTCAAACAATCCATAGTGTCATCCATCCTTGGCAATGGGAACCTATACTTGATAATGATCCTATTGATTTCTATTAGATTTGTACACATCCTCTACTCTCCATCCTTCTTTGGTGCAAGAATAGTAGGTACTACAAATGGGCTTAAAATTTCTCTAATGAATCCTTTCCTCAACAACTCTTGTATCTATTAGTTCAACTCTACATTCTCAACTAGTGTCATACTATGTGGTGCCTTATTTGGATAATTTGATCCTGGTACAAGGTCTACATGATGACTAATACTCTGGATTAGAGGTAAAGGTATGTGCAGGATCATCATGGAAAAAATAGGCCCTTAAGTGGCAAAAAAGTCAAAAAATCAGAGTTAGACAACTTGACGTAAAAAATTGAATAAGTTATCTATATTATTTCAAAAATATGCAAGAATAGAATTTGTAGAAAATTGAATGTAGTTTCTAAACTACTAGGTTTGTTTTAAAAAAAAAACTAATTGGTGAAAATTTGAAATTTCAATGCAGTAGTACTTAAATTTTAGGGAAAAAAAAGCAGGTGTCTGTTTGACCACCCTAACCACAATAAAAAGATAATATTTTTTTATAATATTTTAGATATAAGTAGAGGAATCATGTCCAGATGTGATGCATATTTTTTGGTAATTTTTTTTCCAAGTAAATAATTAATTATGATTTTTTATTACAACTTTTAAAAATATAAAAACTCGTATGTTTGACCACCTTAACTTGATCAAAACTTCATAAAATTCAATCCTTTTTTTTTAATCCTATAGTATGCGAACCATTGAATGTGACGCATGTTTTGGATTCAAAAAATGTGATACTGTTTGAAAGATATAGATGTTTTTCAATCAGTCTATCAATCAGAACTTTAGTCGTAATTTGAATAAAAAATGAATAATAATTACTTATTAAATTCAAAGTAAAGAATAATTTATATTGGTGGAAATTTAGGAATCTCCTTTAAAAACTATTTTTGTTTCATCAATTTTGGGTTAAAAAAATGTCATCATCCACAAACCCATCATATTGCCACTTTTTGGCCCATCATGATCCTGCACATACCCATAATCCCTTTGGTACATTCTCTAACATGATGTATTCATACTCTTTTAACAACTTTTCTACCTCTTCATTCTTTTTGGTAGGATCCTCTACCTCTAAACCATTGCTCTTCTTTAGGATCAATGAAAAATACATGTTCTCATTATAATGTAGAAAATTGTACTCCTTTCTAAGTGAAAGTATAATTTCACACTTATTTGAGAACTTTCTTTTAGTGACCTTGTGTTTATGCATTTTTAAACCTCATTAATGGGCCCCTAATACCCTTCATTATGTGTCTGGATACGTGCAGGATCATCATGGAAAAAAAAGGCCCTTAAGTGGTGAAAAATTCATAAAAATTAGAGTTAGGAAACTTGACATAAAAATTTGAATAAGTTATCTATATTATTTCAAAAATATGTAAGAATAGAATATGTAGAAAATTGAATGTAGTTTCTAAACTACTAGGTTTTTCTTAAAAAAGGAATCTATTTGGTGAAAATTTGAAATTTCAATGCAGTAGTACTTAAATTTCAGGGAAAAAATAAGAAGTAGGTGTCTGTCTAACCACCCTAATCACAATAAAATGATAATTATTTTTAATAATATTTTAGATATAAGTAGAGGACTCATGTCTGGATGTGATGCATATTTTTTGTAATTTTTTTCCAACTAAATAATTAATTATGAATTTTTTATTACAACTTTTAAAAAATATAAAAACTCGTATGTCTGACCGCCTTAACTTGGTCAAAACTTCATGAAATTCATTTTTTCTAATCCTATAGCATGCAAAACATAGAATGCGACGCATGTTTTGGATTCAAAAAATGTGACACGATTTGAAAGCTATAGATGTTTTTCAATCAGCCTAGTAATTAGGACTTTGGACGTAATTCAAATAGAAAATGAATAATAATTATTTATTAAATTCAAAGTAAAACATAATTTATATTGGTGGAATGCTAAGAATCTCCTTTAAAAACCCTTTCATTTCATCAATTTTAGGTAAAAAAAAAGTCGTCAGCCACATACCGTACACATACCTATCATATCACCAATTTTTACCCCATCATGATCCAACACATACCCATCCCAAGGCAGGCCTATTCTAATTATTTCCTAACAATATAACCCACATTGAATAAATTTTATTAATTTACTTAATGCCCTAACATAACTTAGGTCCTACGCTTTTAGGTCAGGACCCATTCACCCATGGGTGAATGGGTCCCCTTTAAGTTCATAATTTCAAATTAAAACATGTTTTTGGCAGCATTTCAAGGTCTTAAATTTAAATTCTAACTCTTAGCTTTCAGGATCTAATAGACAAGAAATTAGAAGAGAAGCCTATAAAGCTAGGTCTTTCAATCATTTTTCACTAGACAAGAAAGAGATTCACATGAGATCACAAGGATTTACACTCAAGATCAAGGAGAATTCAATCAAGCATTCAAAGTTGAATTATTGGAGCAACATTCTATTTGTTTTTTCATGTCTTCAAGCTCATTTTTTCAACAAGATCAAGCATTACTAAAGATTGATTATGGATGCCTATGGAGGATTGTGATGGATTCTAGGTTTTGGAAGATGCACCAAGGCATTCAACCAAGCCTAATGACTTGTTTCCTAAGTGATTCCATCTTCTATTATCATTCTACTTTCTACCTAAAGGAATGCATATTCAGATTTTTGATCTATTAGGGTGATTTGACATCTCCCAAAGTAGGTCTTCTTCATTATTCATTATTTCATTTATTGATCCTATTCTAACACATTTGAGTAGGGTTTATTTTCATTTAAGCTCTTGTAATCTTAGACACACTTAATTTATTAGGGCTTGCAACACCTTCATGTTTCATATTTGTACATTTTATCAAGGTTTAATTACTACACTTGGGGTTTGACCGAGGAAAACCCCCATTCACCACCAAACAACAATTTTGTTTTGCATATTTGTCATAGGTACAAATCTAGGAGTGAAGTTTTAGAAGTGCAAGAAGGAAGTGCAGATACGACACCTAGATCTCAGTTTCATATTTTCCAAAAAAAGAGACGTCGACCTATTCACCCATGGGTGAATGAGTCCCAAGACAACTTGCAGAAACAACATTTTATGAAAAGTGCACAACTTTGAGAACTTCTAAGATTTTCCATATCTTTACTATTTCTCTCAATTTTATGCTTAATCTACAAGATCCAAGTGTTAGCTACCATTTTTGAGTTGATTTTATTTATTTTTCTCCCAAAAGTGTTGTTTGACCTTGACGCCCATCTTCAACCATAAGGAAATATGAAGATTCTCACATTGAGTTGATTCACCTAAGGTTTGTTAATCAATTCTTTATGGGGATCTGATTTCCTAATGAAAGTAGGAAGATAGAGTCTATTCTCATCCTCTTGACTTACCCTTCCATTTTAGGAAACCCTATTTTTCTTCATTTCATTTTCGTGAACTTGACATTGTACAACAAAATTCTAAAATTTATAGTTTATTTTAACCTTAGATCAGAATTTTGCACTAAGTTTGCATTAGGTCTACATTAGTTGCAATGAATTTAGCTTTCATTAAAATTTCATTAGTGAACATTGCATTTAAGGGTTAAATATGCATGTTTGCATCACCTAGATTCACAAAATAAATAAATAATTGCATTAGATTTGCATTCATTTTACATTGTACTTACAACAAGAACATTATTCAATCATTTAAGTTTAGATTTAGATTTCAATTGAATTTTATAAATATTCACATAGTTCATCATTTGAATGTATTTTCTCTTACATTTAGACACCCTAATCTAGAAAAAACTATTACAGAAATCCCTATTTGCAATCAGAAATAAAAATCACATAAAATAAACTCAGATCCTAAAAATTCAATTTTAAAAACCCTCAGTAAGGACTCATTCACCCATGGGTGAATGTGTGTCCCTATATAGGCATTCCAAACAAACTTCTGAGTGTTTTTAGCTTATGTTTTATCTTTTTGTTGCTACTTTCATATCTGAACACTAGTTTCCTGAAATGGTTTATTTTTTATTTCAAGTTATTACTTATTTAGTTAGATCTTGCAACATTTTGGAGAACATTTATTACATATTTCATATGAGGATAGCATTATATTTTGTAACTTTTCTTTATTTTCAGCATCATTTCATAGATTAGATAGATTAGTTTACATTTTTCAATCATTAGAAAACATTAAAAGACCAAAAATATCAAACAAAACAAACTCAAATTAATGATAAACCTTGGAGAAAGTATAGTCATTTGATCATGTCAAATCTAGTTTTCCAAGTTAACATATCCCTCAATCCCTTTAGTAGTGATGTCTTTAACATGTTAGATTTCAAGCCCTTGACAATTTCATCTCATAAGGTTCATCTACTATGGCTTGTCATATTAAACCAAAACAAAGAGACATTAATGTAATAAAACTCCAAATTATCCCTCAACCACCCTCACATAAACCTCAAGTTCAAAAATAAACCTATGCTTATCCTAGAGCCACCTAAAAAGAAACCATTAAGTCTAAGATATATATTAAACTTTACAATGCAACTTGATAGTAACAATGTTTCATAGTAGCTGAGTTACAATACTGTTGCTCACACATACAATACAACAAAAAATAGGTAACAAAAAACCACTCCCATTTCATTACCATTACCTCAACCTATCTTGTCTAGTGCTCCTTGTTTCCCTTTACATAGTAGAAATGAGTATTATCTTGTTGAAAAACTTAAAAACACTCTTGCTAAGATATCCTTATGGGATCTTATTCAAGCCTCACCTAATTACCATAGTATGCTTCAAACAACTTTGCAACAAGTTGTGGTTCCTCCTAGTACAAATCCAAATGATGTAGCATCCCTTATTCAAGGAATGAATGTAGTTAATATAGATATTATTTTTCACCAAAGTAAGCTACCCTCCTTGGAAGTTCAAAAACAACATGAAGCTTTCATGATAGTAGCTCTCATTAATAGGAATGGCATAAAGAGAACCCTTGTTGATAATGGATCAACCTTTAACATGTGTAGCACAAACCTCTTGGATGATCTTGGAATGGATAAGAGCAAGATTGTAATTGATTCTTTGTCCATTCATGGGTTTGATAATGTAGGAAAACAACTATTTGGTGTGATCACATTACAGGTATTATAGTTGGAAAGGCCACATTGCAAACTCCTATCCATGTTATGCCTCAAGATCTTTCATATAATATTTTTTTGGGAAGACCATGGATTCATGAAATGCATGTGGTGCCTTTGACTTTTCCTTGTTTAATGAAATATGTCTATAACAACCAAGTGTAAAAAATAAAGTTTGACCCTGAACCAAAAATTTGTCTACACAATAAGAAAGATAAAGAAAGTCCTTTAAAAATGTTGATTCCAACTTTGAAGAAAAAGAAAAGAAAATTGAAGAAATCACAAAGTTATTTGTAGATGATTAGTGTTCTATAGATTTTACATCAACACTCATGGGAGAATACAAAATGATAACAAAAGAACATAAAAAGTGAAAAGAACCAATGGTAATTTCAACAAAAAACTTGAAAGAACCCTCACAAGCATCTACTTTATCTAGTTTGTTGGGATCAGGGAGTCCTGTAAACTATGCCATAAAGTAGAAACATGAACAATTAATTTCCCACATTAACCCTTAGAGAGAAACTCATGCAAATTAGTTTCAACAACACCATTAACAGATTCAATCACACAGAACTAGCAACCATGAAATATGAAACAAAAGAAATAATCACACAAATATACATGGGGAAAACCCTTTCGAGTAAAAAAACCCACACTCCAAAAGCCCAGATCACTAGTGTATTATTCAACAATAAAAATAGTTACAATACAATTTATCATGCTCACGGCCTTTAGAAAGTTTACATCTTGTTCCATTCTGGAGAATAACTGGTAGAATAATCCCTTGCGAATACCTCTCTCAATGAGAGACATCTCTTTTGGATACACAACCACATAACTCGACCTCTCTGTCGCACAGTCACTCAACCTTCACCTTCTGTGAGATCCATCTCTCTCTCAGCTTCCCAACCTCACAACCAGTTCAACAACACCCAACCTACTCTTAGCCTCATGAAATGCACCCAAGTTCTCAACTAGTCCATGCCTAGCCTCGCGACCTCTCTATCTACATATGGCTTCTCGACCTACATCCAACACCTTGGCCTCTCAGCTTGTTCGATGCCCAACACCACGTGGCCTCTTAGCCTTTTTTCCTCTTAGCTTGTTCAGCTTTGTAGCTTTCTCAACTTCTTGTCTTGCATTTGACCTTTATTCCTGCATTAGACCTTCACGCCTTCTTGTTACCACCACTCATTGTTGTTTCCACTCTCTTCTCTAAGCTCAAAGACAGATACTCTCAGCCTTTGCTGCATCCAACCTCTTATCCTGCAGCTCAGCTTGTCCCCTTGGTTGATATCTTCTCTACAAGAGATTCAAGAGAGACACTCTTTAGTATCATTCTCTATCACTTTGAATCTTCAACTACAACACCCCTTAGGTTTTCACCTTAAGCCAGACACCATCATCCAACATCCAATCTTGGTCGTCAGATAAGTACTAGAACAAATCTTCACCATTGAACTTAGGGTTAACTACCCAATCGAAGAGACATTCATTATCGTCTCACTAAGAACATGGGCCCATATGCCATTTTTCCTCCACATCATCACCACCTGTCAGCCTTCATCATGATCCACCAACCTTATCAAGTCTCAAGTGGTCCCCACATCCATTGGCATCCAATTTTCTCTATCGTTGGAGAACCGAACTTCAAAGCCTCTTGATGGAAGTTATGAAGTTCCCAAAACCCATGATTCATTGATAAAGGGATCACCCTATTTCCCAAAACTGAAACTTTTGAACCTTTTGATGGTGGTTATGAAGTTCTAAAACTCACGACACGCTGCTAAAGGGATCACTCCATCACTCAAAACTTGAACTTCCAAACCTCATGATAGAGGTTATGAAGTTTTTAAAACATGTGATGAGACAACAACAAAGGAAGTAGCATTCCCTTCACAGTCACTAAGTCGGGAGGTTAAGAATATTCAGAACCCTATGACTTTAGTTAGATAAACATTAAAACTAGCAAATTAACACAGGTCAATCAAGCCAGTAATTTGAGTCACAATTCTCAACATTCTCCCACACAATAAATAACTTATTGGCTCATTCCAAAGCAAGCACAAGAATCTTAGACAATGATTTTGTGCTCCAACCAAGACACATACAATGACATCCAAGATGTCCACCAACTCAAGAAACAATTCAAAACATCCACCAAATGGAAAGGAACGATCCAAGGCGTATATGCACTAGTCTCAAGAACACAAGCATTAGATCCTACATATAGCAAAGGGAACCAACACTACCACCACTCCACTATACTCATGAGCTATACAAAAGCAACACAAAATCAAATTCAAATCCATCAACAAGAACAAAACTGTAAATCCATCCTCCAGAAAATAAGATAGAACATCAGCTAGAACAACAACCAAAAAAATGACTGCTCCCATCCAACTGATCAACCCACACAACTGAAAATAGCACCCATAGCACATGCTAATCCATCTAATCACTCATACCTCCAAGGTATTGGCATCAGAAAATTCATGCCACTTACATAGCCAACCCATCAACAACAAATACAAGCTCCAAGTGCCAACCATTCGAAGAAGACCAAACACAACTAGGAACTCCCATTGCAAGGGTAATTCCAAATATGAGAAAGGTCAAGGCATGTTGAGTATACCAATGGCATAACATAAAGAGTGTAAACATGTAGTTACAAGGAACCATCCACAATGATATGCACATCATGTAACTATAGAAATTCTTCCTACATACACCTCTAAATGCCAAATGTGTCACCTTATTCTCCATGTATCCATGTGTACCTGCAACCAATCATCTCATGCTAAAATCAAAATGCAACACTACACCATCATGAAGTTCTCAAGCATATGACCAATGCACCGAATACACAAAAAATCACCAGACCATTATCAAAGCTCCAATCATCTAAACTAGGAACTTATCATGAAATCATGATCTACACAACCCCCTTAGGAGATACCATGCTCCAGGTGAACATACCATGGTCTCAAGAGCAATGCATCATGCCAAAACTCTAATGCACAATCAAGAGTCTATCATAACATGAAACAAAAAAAAATCTAAACCAACATCACCTTTCAAGCACTGCCAACACCTCAACCAAAGACTCATAAGAGTCTTCCATGGCTTGAAGATGTTACTCATCCTCAAATAGTTTCCATGCAAATGCGAAAGAACCCTTTTGCAACAACACAATCTAAGAGTCCCTCCTAGTAACATCTACAACACTAAAGACGACCATTCACCACCAAGTGATGAATCCACAGTCATTGCTAAAGCTCTCATTAAGCCATGACATTGAGCTCTCCAAGCATCATGGCCAAACATCTACTAAACTGAAGATCCTCCAGGTCCACAACAACAACATGCCCATCTGACAACAATGCTAAGCAACACCAAGATCTCCAAACCAAGCAAACAAAACCATCATTGTCAAAAGCTTACACAAGGTAGTGTATCCAAGCTATCCATGATATTGTGATACACATGCTACAGGTACCCATATATGAATATTTAGGTACTCAACACCATCCATCTTGTCATCTCAAACCAACCACACCAATGCACAAGTGACCACAGACAAGGCCAGCTAACAAGTTTGCACCAACAATGAATTAACCTCATGGATATAGATAGTCCACTTTCTATTTGTCTCACAACAAACATGTAGGTAAAGATAGGCTCCCACAAAATTACACATCCTGTAGATTCATTCACCAGAAACATGCAAACCCATCATCACATTGGAAACAACAAAAATGAGATCTCAAAGAGAACAACATAGACAACATGACTCAAAGACCAAATCAAGAAAAAATCCAATTCAACAATCACATCCATAATGAGAACCATAGTCTAGGAACCCACAAGCACCACCACAAGAATGTTGAGTGACAAGTCATGTACAAACACTCCCATGCAAAGAAGAAATCACACCTCCTCAAACCATGCCAAACTGCAACTATATCATCTAGTCACACCCAAAAGCTAGGGTCTAAAAAATAGCTTAAAAATAGCTCCACATAACCACAAGTTTTGTTTGACCATGTCAAACCTGCAAAACCATAGAGCCATGCAAGTACAAATATTAGTTCAAGAACTCCAATCCCATTTCAAGCCAAATCCAAAACCACCAACATGCACATGCATCTAAGAGACAAGCTATTATAGAAGCTTCCAAATCATCCAATGACCAACTCCATAGCCTTCATGCAATCAGGGTACCATAAAACTATGCCTTTCAATACCAAGGAAAACACCCAACATAAGCACATTACTCCATGACTGAACCAAAAAAAAAAGCTTCTCCATATCATTAGGGAGTCCCTCATGCAGACACCCAATATGAAAGCTTTGCTACAACATAGCCACGAAGCAAAAAATATATTCCACCCCATGCATCAGGGTTATATTGTTTCTAACTCATGAGCTTCGGGTCACATTATTTCAATATGACCAACTCAAGTTTATCCATCTTCACCATCTTCCATGTTGCATGTCTCATAAACATAAACATAAAAGCAAGGACTTCCACTCATCAAAAGATCAAAACATCAACTGATTCCTCTAGATTTTCTCAAGCTTGGCAGACTAAGAAATCTTCATAGATGGAATACCCAGAACTAGCAACACACTAGGAAGAAAACACATCCCAAAATAAGGCTTTGATACCACTTGTTGATATCAGGGAGTCCTAGACTCCACTCTTCTTTCTATCCCATAGCTCTGATACCACTTGTTAGTATTAGGGAGTTCCAGACTCCACTCTTCCTGTTGTCCCACAACTCAAATACCACTTGTTGGGATCAGGGAGTCTTGTTAACTATGCAATAAAGTAGAATTAGGCACAATTCATTTCCAACATTGGCCCTTAGATAGAAACTAAGGAAAATTAGTTTCAACAACACCATTAACAGATTTAATCACGTAAAACCAACAACCATGAAGGATGAAACATAAGACATGAATAGAGAGATATACGTGGGGAAAACCCTTTCGGGTAAAAAATCCCACACTCCAAAAGCCCAGATCACCATTGTATTATTCAACAACAAAAATAGTTACAATACAATATTAGGCTCACTACCTTTACAGAGTTTATATCTTGTTCCATTTTGGAGAATATCTAGCAGCATAACCCCTTGTGAATACCTCTCTCAGTGAGAGACATATCTTTCGGCTACACAGACACACAACTTGACCACTAGCCTCTCGACCTCTCTATTGCACAGTCACTCGACCTTCACCTTCTGTGAGATCCATCTCTCTCTTGGCTTCCTAGCCTCATGGCTAGTTTAGTAACACCCGGCTTGCACTTAGCCTCACAACATCCACCTAGGTTCTCGGTCAGTTTGCACCTAGCCTCACAATCTCTCTGTCGGCATCATGCTTCTTGGCCTACATCTAGCACCTCGGCCTCTCGCCTTGTTTGACACCCAATACCACATGGCTCTTAGCTTGTTCAACTTCGCAGCCTATCTAGCTTCTCAACCTGCATCTGGCCTCTCTACTTGCATCCAACCTCCACACCTTTTGGTTACCGCTGCTCACTATTGCCGCCACTTTCTGTTCCAAGCTCCAAGAGAGATACTCTTAGCCTATAGCTCGACTTGTCCCCCTATTCGACCTTCAATCTATGATAGATTCAAGAGAGCCACTCTTTAGTATCATTCTCTATCCTTTGACTCTTCAACTACTACACCCCTTAGGGTTTCACCTCAAGCCACATGACATCATCCAACATCCAATCCTAGCCATCAAATAAGCAATCAAATAAATCTCCATCATCGAACATAAGGTTAACCACCCAGCTGAAGAGACATTCATTACAATCTCACCAAGAACATGGGCCCACATGCCATTTGTCCTCCACATCATCACAACATGTCAGCCTTCATCACAATCCACCAAATTGATCGGGTCTCAAGTGGTCCCCACATCCATCGACATCCAAGTCACTTTGTTCCTAGAGAACCGACCTTCAAAACCTCTTCACAAAAGTTATGAAGTTCCCAGAACCTGTGACTCACTGATAAAGGGATCGCTATGTCTCCCAAAACTTAAGCTTTCGAACCTCTTGACGAAGGCTATGAAATTCTTGAAACTAGTGACACATGGACAAAGGGATCGCTTTGCTGCTCAACACTTGAACTTACAAAGCTCATGATGGAGGTTACGAAGTTTCCAAAACCTGGGATGAGCCAAAAACAAAGGAAGTAGCCTTCTCTTCACAGTCACTAAGTTAGGAGGTTAAGAAACTTTAGAACCCCATGACTTCAGTTAGATAAATCTAAAAACCAACGACTTAACACAAGTTGATGAAGGAGGAAAACACAACCACTCCAAGAAGTTGATCAAGCCAATAATTTGAGTCACAATTCTCAACAACTTTAGAAGAAGAAACAAGTTATACAACAAAATTTGATGAAGATTATTAGCAACCACCAAATCCAAAAGAAATGGCAAGGCTTTATAGAAAGGGTTATGATCACTTGAAACAACTTGGTTATACTACAAAAGGATGTGGTGTGAAAGAACAAGGTATCTGTGTTCCTATAGATCCCCACACATAAGAAACAAAAAATTATCTTGGATATTGTCCTCCTAAGATAGAAAAAGCAATAAAAAGGCCTCTACTCAACATCAATATAATCATGTGTAGGTCTTCTAAGATAACTCTCACTTTAAGCTATTTGATATTAATTGATACAACAAGCATGCTTCATTGGCATAGGGTATGTACAAGATCATCATGAAAAAATTTAGAAAAATCAAAGTTAGGAAAATTGACGTAAAAAATTGAATAAGTTATCTATATTATTTCAAAAATATGTAAGAATAGAATCTATAGCAAATTGAATGTAGTTTCTATACTACTAGGTTTATTTTTTATTTTTAAATCTATTAGGTGAAATTTTGAAATTGCAATGTAGCAATACTTAAATTTTAGGGAAAAAATACGAAGTAGGTGTCTATCTGATCACCCTAACCACAATAAAATGATAATATTATTTTATAATATTTTAGATATAAGTAGAGGACTCATGTATAGATGTGATGCGTATTTTTTTGTAATTTTTTTCCAAGTAAATAATTAATTATGAATTTTTTATTACAACTTTTAAAAAATATAAAAACTCGTATGTCTGACCACCTTAACTTGGTCAAAACTTCATGAATTAATTTTGTGTTTTTTAAATCCTATAGTATGTGAAGCATAGAATGTGACACATGTTTTAGATTCAAAAAATGTGATACTGTTTGAAAGATTAAATGTTTTTCAATCAGACTATTAATCAGGACTTTAGTCATAATTCAAATAGAAAATGAATAAGAATTATTTATTAAATTCAAATTAAAGAATAATTTATATTGGTGGAAAGCTGAGAATATCCTTTAAAAACCCTTTTTGTTTCATCAATTTTGGGTAAAAAAAAGAGTTTTCAGCCACATACCCTACACATACCCATCATATCGCCACTTTTTGGCCCATCATGATCTTGCACATACCCAATACTTTGATGATGATGAAGCCTTGAAAGAAATGTAAGGATTTTATGACAAGTCACCAACTCCCCCTAATAAAAAATGATTCACTTGTGCTATGGTTAGCATCAAACAAGTTGATGAAGAAATAAAAAACAAGTGACATTGAACAAGAAAAGGAACACATTCTTTAAATTTCAAGACAAAGTGCATTACCTTTGGGAGATACAATCAACATACCAATGGAAACATCTACTGAAGAAAGAGTGATTCAAATAGGAAATTTCCTTGATGAGGATGAACAAGGAGATCATGCAACATTATTACACAAATTTCATGAACTCTTTTCTTGGACCTATTCAGACATGTTGGATATTAATGTTAAAATAGTTATGCACAATGTAATCCTTGAACCAGATGTTAAAATAATAAGATAGAAGATATATAAAATGAATCCTAAGATAGCTTTATTTGTTAAAGCTAAGATTGAAAAAATCCTTGCAGTTGGCTTTATTCATCCTATGGATTATTCTCCATAGATCTAAAAAAAAATTGTAGTCGCAAAACCTGATAATTGTATTAGGATGTATACAAACTTTTGAGACCTTAACAAAGAATCCTTAAAAGATGAACTTCCCTATCCTAATATTTACATGATAGAAGATTCAACTTTGTTCCATGCTTTGTTGTTATTCATGGTTGGCTTTTCTAGATATAATATGTAATGATAGAAAAGAGTCCACCTTTTCCTTGCTTAATTTAGGAATAAGTAATGATAATTTGAACTTAATGTCGCCTTGATCTAGTTTTGTGAGGTGTTTTACACATACACATTAGGTCTTGGGCCCTTTTAAAGCTAAATTAACCTAATTTTTCCCTAATTTAGTGTTGTAAAGTGTATTTATTTACACTTTCACATTAAATTTAAGGGGCTTGTAAACTAAGTGGACCTAATCTAGTGTTGTAATGTGTTTTACATATTCACATGGGATTTAGGGACCTTCTAAGCTAAAAAGACCCAATATTTCCTTAATTTAGTGTTGTAAAGTGTATTTATTTATACTTTCACATTGAATCTTGGTCCCTATTACACTTATAACCTTAATATCAACAATAATATGCCCTTGGGTATGTGCAAGATCATCATGGAAAAAACAGGCCCTTAAGTGGCAAAAAATACAGAAAAAATTAGAGTTAGGAAACTTGACATAAAACTTTTAATAAGTTATCTATATTATTTCAAAAATATGTAAGAATAGAATTTGTAGCAAATTGAATGTAGTTTCAAAACTACTAGGTTTTTTTTTAAAATAAATAAATCTATTTGGTGAAAATTTGAAATTTCAATGCAGTGGTATTTAAATTTTAGGGAAAAAATAAGAAGTAGGTGTCTATCTGACCACCGGTATTCACAATAAAATGATAATATTTTTTTATAAGATTTTAGATATAAGTAGAGAAGTGATGCCCCAATGTGATGCATATTTTTTTGTAATTTTTTTCCAAGTAAATAATTAATTATAAATTTTTTATTACAATTTTAAAAAAAATATAAAATGTCGTATGTCTGACCACCTTAACTTGGTCAAAACTTCATGAAATTCAATTTTTATTTTTTTAATCCTATAGTATGCGAAGCATAGAATGTGATGCATGTTTTGGATTCAAAAAATGTGATACCGTTTGAAAGCTATAGATGTTTTTCAATCATCCTATCAATTAAGAATTTAGTCGTAATTTGAATAGAAAATGAATAATAATTACTTATTAAATTCAAAGTAAAGTATAATTTATATTGGTGGAAACCTACAAATCTCCTTTAAAAACCCTTTTCGTTTCATCAATTTTGGGTAAAAAAATAGTTGTCAGCCACATACCCATCATATTGCCACTTTTTGGCCCATCATGATCCTGCACATACCCCCTTATGACCCCATATTTTACATCCCAAGACATATTTTAATCAAAAACCTGACAATATCAATATATAAGCCTAATTTCTTAACTCCCCGACATCCTAGTTGGAAAAATAGCCCATGTGGGACCCATTTACCACTTTGGGGGAATGAGTCCCATTTGAGCTATTTTCAAGGTTTGAGTAGGAAAAACTGGGTTTTAAGTTCAAATTTCTCTTATGTCACCCTTGGGGATCAAATTAATGATCATTTGAGTGCATTTCCTATATAAGTGAGCTTCCAAATCATTATTTCATTGGGAATTTATGTTACCAATTCAAGAAAGCAAGAGTTAAGCATTCCAAGTCTTCACAAGGTCATCAAGATAGCTTTCAAGATCATTTCTAAGGAATTCAAGGACAAATTATTAGTCAATTGTTGTAGCAATTCAGATCCATCATCATGGAAAGGTTCTAGTTGGGTAAGTGCACCAAGATGGTTCCCAAAAAGGGGGCTTAAGTGGCCACTTTTTTTCTAAAATCAGGAAATGCTGACCTTGGACATGAAATTGGGGATAGTTACACTCAAAATTTTGAGATGCAGCACAAACAAGGATCGAAGTGCTCTGAGTCTACTTTCTAAACTACTAATTTATTTTGAAAATGATTTAGACTAAGGGGTTAAAAAGAGGGATGTACACAAATTGGTGTTGTTTTTTGTCTGAAAAACATAACATAGCAACTCTTGTATGACTTGAGCACGGTGAACTTTTTTGAAATATTATTAAAATCACTACAATCAAAAGTTAGCTAACAGCATCTAGTTGATGCACAATTTTTGTGATAATAATTTAATGAATATTTGATTGTTTACCAATTTTCTAAGTGGGCACTTCCTGAAAAGCAGAATTGTGGCCGTGCTCCCCTACAAATTTTGGAAAATAATTGATTCTTTTTTTCTTTTTCTTTTTTAAAATTTGTAGAATGGAGTCTAGTTAATAAAAATGTAATTTATTTTAAATTTTGATGAATGGTTAATTTATAACAAAAAAAACACCAAACACTGCTTTTTAGAAAAAAAAAATACAAACAAAAGAAAGTATGGATGAAAGGCTTAACATTGTCAAAAAGTGAAAAAATTACACCGTTGGATAGTTAAGAGAGAACTTAACATTACCCATGTGTTTGATTTTGTTGATATTGAACTAGATGCAATCTTGATGGTGAGCACGGACTCGATTATGTGAAAAATTGTAGAATTTGCAAAAACATGTCTCTAGCCTTGTTGGGAATGCCCTCCAAGCCTTTGGGTTGGTATCCCAAGGCAAATAATTTCACTTTTTTCTTTTTTTTTAACACGAAATAACATGAGCGTATTATAACACAAGCGCATTTTTAAAAACTTTTTTGAAAAGTGGCCACAAAATTGGTACCCAACTTCATGCACCTGCCTAGTTGCATTATATCATGTTCATGATTCATTATCTTATTTCATGATTTGGTTTAATTATCTATAAGGTGTTTGACCAAAGCAAACCCCTATTCCCTAACAATTGACACATTTTCTCTCTTTGTGTGATTGCATATTTAGGTGCTTTGAAGACTTGAAAGATCATTGAAAATTAGGTTGCAAAATTGTTGGGGTTGTCCCCCTATTTGCAAGGTCATAATTTCCACTAAAAGGTCATCTACAACCCCAAAATCAAATTTTTGGATCCAAAAACCTAGGGGAGCAAATTGAGTAGGCTGAGAGGTAGATTAGAACTTTGAAGCTCTAGAAAATCCAAAATGGACTCATTTTCCACAAGTGGCGAATGAGTCACATTGTAGGTGTTTTTTGGAGATCTTTGCAGATTTGGATACCCAGTTTCCTCAAACTTGTTCTGATGCAGTTTCCCAAAACTGGGACTAATTTTCCTAGAATGGCAAATGAGTCCCAGTAGGTCAAAAATTTAGGTTTTTTAGAATTTCAAAGCTATTTCCATCCTTCATCAAGTTTTCAGATGCACACATAAAGTTTTATTAATTTTTGTGTTGTTTCAAGCATTTTCTAGGTCATTTAGTGTTTTTTGCATTCAATTAGGGCTTTACATTTCATTGTCTTGTCCAAGTTTAAACTTGGTGATGAACCCTTCAATAGGTCATCTTCAACCCTTAGCAAGATCTCTTTCTCCATTTCAAAGAGATCTAATGGGTTACCCTTGAATGAAATTGGAAAAGTGTGTGTCGGTATGCTCTATGTCTAAACACATGCAAGCATCTCCCTAACCACTTTTTCTTGATTTCATTTTGGTGAACTTGCATTTCAAATATCTTCTTTTCTAATTTGGAGTGCATTACCTTATTTGCATTAACATTTCATTCTAGGATTTGCATTGGTTAACTTACATTTTAGGGAACTTTCAAATTGTACATTAGTAAAAGCTCATATAGCTTGCATTTTTGCATCTACTTTCATTGAAAATCATTCAAAATTTGCATTTGCATCTTATATCTAGATCATATAACATATAATACATAAAAATCAACCAAAAAAATTAGAAATGTTTGAAGAAAAACCTTACTAGGACTCATTCACCACCTTGGGTGAATTAGTCCCAGTCCAAATCCTAAACTCTATTTTAAAAAGTTAAATTTGTCATTTTTAAGTTTTTGGTTGTTGTTGCTTTTTTTGTTTCAGTTTGATTGCTTTATATTACATTGAAATCATTAGAAATAGCATCATTTACTTTCATTACAATTTTGCATAGAATTATATTTTTTCACTTTTCATTTTTAGCATTAGTTCATAGTTCACTTAGATCAGATTACATTCAACAATCATTAGAAATTGGAAACAAAAAAAACTAAAAACATCAAAAGAAAAAAACAAAAAATGGTTAACCTTAGAGAAAGAATATCATTCAAACCCTTTAGTAGTGATTACTTTGACATGTTAGATGAAGCCCTTTATGGCTTCATCTCTCCTAGATAATCCACTAAAGGTTTGATACAAGAGGATGCAAGCATTGATAATCATGACAATCATAATTATTCTTCTCCCGATACCTCTCTTATTAGTGATAAAGGTATCTTAGTGATAGGAGATACAGTCATTGCGAATCATGAATATCTTGTTTCTCTTCCCCCTTGGAAATATATGATGACACATGAAGCCAAGATCATGGCCAATACTTTACCTAGTCTCCATTCATCTCCCAACATCTCCCCTACTTGTGACAATGCTTTAGTGAATATGGATACAATCATGAATGATCATGACAAACACATTTATGTGGAGGATATGTTGATATTAAGAGATCCAATAATTGAGCACTATGATAATCCTACCTCTCCTACTTGGTAAGACATTATAGGACATGGGGATGTAAATTTAGATAATTATGACAATCAAACCTTTCCTTCTCCTAATATCTTCTCTAGACATGAAGAAGATAGTTTAATAGTGTTAGAATATATCCTTATTGAGACTCATCAAAATCTTGTTCCTCCCTTTCCTGATGCTCCTACCATTTGGGAAGACCTATTTGAAGAAAAAAATCCAATCATTGGTAACCATGAAACTCATAGTTATCCTATTCTTGATGTCTCTCCTAGTTATGATGAAGCTACTTTACAACATCTAACCATAGAATGTGATGAACCTATTATATGTTACTTTCCTAACAACTCTCCTAATAGGGTAGATATTATGGCACAAGAGAATGAGACCTTAGAGGAAGAGGATGAAATCATGGGTAATCACAACAATCAAATTTTTCCTTCTCCTAATATCTCTCCTATTTATGATGAAGATAATTTTCTGTTAGAAGATCTAATTGATGAGAGTTGTGAGAATCCTCTTCACCACTCTTCCCCTAGAGAAGACATAGTTGAACAAGATAAGAAAGAAAATCCAGCCATTAATTACTCCCTTACTTTTGATGAAGACATTTTAAAAGAATCAAACAATGAATCTCATGAACATCTAGTTTGTTGCTCTCCTAAAAAATCTCCTACTAGGGAAGGTACCATGGTGCAAGAAAATGACAACATTGACAAACTTCTTTCAAATAATAGTAATATGACTTCCTTAGATGAAGATGATGAAGTGAACCTAGACTCCTCTTCACTAAGAGATCATGAACCTATGAATAAGTCCTTTGACATTATGAACATTAGACATCCCCTGACACTAACCACACATGTCGAATGCATACAAGCAAAAGAAAAACAAAAGGAAATTGAAGAAGCCACAAATTTATTGGAAGATGCTTTGAAAACCTTTGATTTCTTACCTATATTCATGGGAGAATACAAGATCATAACAAAAGAGTCTAAAAAGGGAAAAGAGAAACTAGTAAAGGAAATACAAAATTCAAAAGCATCCACTTCAACCACTTTAGAAGAAATGACAACATACATGACAAAATTTGATGAGGTTGTTGAGATGATGAATTGCATAGCCCCTGAAGCTCCAAAATCTTCAATGCGGGACTTTAGCCATGAAAGATAATCAACCACAAAAGAAGTGTTGCAACAATGGAATGTTGATTAAAGATTCTATTGATATGATATTGATATGATATTTGATTGATATCTGGATATATTACAAATGTACAAGATGCCTTGAATATATAGGCATGAGCTAAACCCTAATACGCATGAGATGTTGCCATGTGTCAAGATCAAACAACATGTGACAACATGTGAACCCTAATGGTGATGATCATTAAATGATGAGATAAGTTATAGAAGGAATCTTATCCCACAAACTAGGAAAGGGAATATTCTCCCATTTATTAAATGATTTATCTAATAATGCAACCTAGGACTTAATGATTAAATGCAAGACCTAAGTTAACTTATGCTAGTGTAATAATTAATTAATTAATTACACCAACACCCCCCCATAAGTGCAACTTAGGGAGGAAAATTCAATGATTATGCAAGATGATGATCGATGATGGGTCCCAGCTATGAGGCCTTGTTAGGTACCCATGTACATGAAGATGTAGAGAATGTCCCATAACCGGAGAAAAGGGGAAAACCCAGTAGGAACAAAACCCCTCTCCAAAAAAGGAGATGATGCAAAAAAAATGTGAGAATGGGAAGGGTGGAGGACTCCCAAATACCCCCCAAGGACACCATCCATCACATGGATACAATACAATCAAAGGACTCCCCATAGGAGGGAAAGAGAGACTATGTAGCCCCCCCAAAAGATAAGATCACCTGCAAGAAAGGTAAGTGTCTGAAGACAAAACAAGATCCAATGCCGACAAACAACTTGTCTCCCTTTTGGAAGAAACAAAACCAACTGCAAGTGGAGAGATGCTTCCCATTCTGGATAGGAATTGAAGGAAGGAAGGATGAAAATGGATGTCGATGATGTCTCTAAACTTTGCGCAATTGTCTCCTTGCCTGATGAAGATGCCACAATCAATGAAGAGGGTGACAAACCAGGTTGATGCAGAAACTGATGTTGAACAATATCCCAAGACGAAGATAGAATGGATATGATGAATGTGATGGAGACTTGATATCCCCCCTTGAATGAAGTGTCCTCAAAACTGATGAAGGAAGTCTGAAGCAAATCCAATGGTAGATGTTGAAGAAACCTCAAGTCCTGAATGGAATGATAGGGAAGAAGTCTTGCATATGAAATATCTGAATAGAGGAGTGATACCCCCTCAAGAATGTTCTCCAAACCTATAGAAGCAGCCAAGTCAATGATGCCTGAAACAAAGCCATCCTGTGATGCCAAGTCTGAAAAATAGAATGTGTCCTAATGGATGATGATAGTGGAAGCCTTAATCAATGATTCTGGACAAGGAATCACTGAACGTGAAGGGATACCAACTGTCTCTGATGAAGAAGAAGCACTGAAAGGAACCTTGTCAACCTCTTTGAAAAGATCAAGGCAATCAACTTCCTGCACAACAATATCATGATGGGGTACTTGATCTGAAGAATGACATTTTGAAGCATGATCATCGGGGAATGGTGGAGTGTCTGAATCTCCATAGATCTCCCAAAGCTTAATCCAAAGGATGTGAGGACAATCACAATGATCAATATCATTCAAAACATCATAATCAACTTGCATCTCAATGATCTCCAAAATAGTGTACCTGTTGCAACTCCAAGCAAGTTCATGAATACCTTCACTCAGATGAGGAACTATACCAAATAGATGTGGCAACAAATCAAGTGAATGAAGATGGTGGAAGATCTCATCTCGCCATTGCTGATAGTTACCCTTATGCAACATAACCAAAGGAGAATAATATGCAAGCCCCATAATGAAATTTCTCCACAAAAAACAAAGACACTGACCTTCAACAAAAAATAGAAGACTTCCAAAAAGATATGCAACTAAGAATATGCCTCCGAGATCAACAAAGTCTACTTCAGTCTTCAAGATGTCTTAGGAATCAAAAAACCAAAAAAAAGATACCTAGAGTTGAAACCAAAGAAGATGACTGGACTGATGAAAAAAATGCACTGAAAAATCTCTCGAATGCTGCTAGAATCTCTCAAATCCGACAATCTGATGCGAAGATGTGTGCGTTTGAGTCCAGAAAGGAGGGTTGACTTTAGTTGACTGTTGAATTTGATAGCACAAAAATACTACAAAATGGATGGCACCAATGGATAGTGCTCTGAATTCTCTTTCTGTCGATATCTCATTTGCAAATTTTTGATATCGTGGCACGAAGATATGGCCTCCGGAAGAAAAACTGCAATTTGAATTAGCACTGGCTAACCAGATGCAAAAAATTAGCACCTTAGGGCAAAAAAAGGGGCCCCCGGTCACTGATATGACTGTGGGGCTGTCGACAATTGAAGAAAAATCTCACCACCGGATTAGGTGGCATCAGAGTGGTGGAGTGGCGGTTCTGGCGAGTGGCGCGATAGCTACACTTGGATCAAGTGGAGAGCTTGGTCGTCGATGTGACCAAGTCTTTGGCCATCAGAGGTAATGCCGAGAAATTGATACCAACGATGGTAGACGGGTGGTCTCCATTGTGAAGGAACTGCCAGGCAGAAACAACGTCGATGGGGGTCCGATGACCGGAAGCTAGGGTCGAAGCCAATGCAGGAGGACGGTCGCCGGAGAGGGAACGAAGGTTTGCCGATAACCGGGGTGTCTGCGGAGATGACGCAGGATGACAAAAGGTGACGAGTCAGTAGCAGTCGAGAGGATGCAGATGAAAAATTTAAATTTAAATATTGCAATATAATTTGCAATTTAAATTTAAATAAAAAATTACCGATAGAAAATGCCGACGAGGAAATTATTAACCCCAACTATAGCTTGCGGAAATAAAATTTTCTGCCGACTGGATAATAAAATGGCAAGTTTATCCCTACAGAATTTAATTTTTGCAGTAACTATAGAAAAAAAAGTCTGAAAAATAGCCAATAATTTTTTTGATTTTTCTAAAAAGAATTTTCCTTGATGGAGGACTTACAGGGATGATTTTTTTCTGCAAACATGTATGGATAGTACAAAAAATGCAAACCATAAGATGTACCTCACAGGCTCTCGGATGATATGTCTCCAATTTTGACAAATGAACAGATGCTCTATGGGTTTTGAGGCCTTTTAGAAATAATGGAGAGGTCAGAGAGAACCTGATCTGCACCAGAAATCAGCTTGGCTCCCGGGTAGAGCCAACTAGCCTACAACATAAAACCCTAAGCCTACAAAGAATCTTGCATTCTAACTTCCATGATCTAGGGTTGATGTTTCAATGGATTAGCTCTGATACCATGTTGAGATGATGAATTGCACAGCCCCTGAAGCTCCAAAATCTTCAATGCAGGACTTTAGCCATGAAAGATAATCAACCACAAAAGAAGTGTTGCAACAATGGAATGCTGATTAAAGATTCTATTGATATGATATTGATATGATATCTGATTGATATCTAGATATATTACAAATGTACAAGATGCCTTGAATATATAGGCATGAGCTAAACCCTAATATGCATGAGATGTTGCCATGTGTCAAGATCAAACAACATCTGACAACATGTGAACCCTAATGGTGATGATCATTAAATGATGAGATAAGTTCTAGAAGGAATCTTATCCCACAAACTAGGAAAGGGAATATTCTCCCATTTATTAAATGATTTATCTAATAATGCAACCTAGGACTTAATGATTAAATGCAAGACCTAAGTTAACTTATGCTAGTGTAATAATTAATTAATTAATTACACCAACAGAGGTTAAATAACTATTGAATTTGAAAGAAGTGAAAAAGCTTTATGGAAGAGGTTTTGAACTTACAAAGCAACTCGGGAAAGGATGTGATGTTATAGAACAAGGTATCCATGTCCCTATAGATCCTAAAACACAAGAATTAACTAATGATCTTGGTTATTGTCCCTCAAAAGAAAAGCCTTCATTCAATGTCAACACTATCAAAAAAAATTATTCCAAGACAACTTTATCTTTGATGCATCCAAAACTGATAGATATCAAGCATTAAATATGTATCAAGTTGACACTTTGTTTACTCATCATAATAAATAACATTAGTTGTTGCTCCTTGCCATGCAATAGTTGTAGGATCATAGTATACTCACTATTGCATGCCATTCCCTTTTTGCAAGGAGTAGCATACCATCATCCATTTTGGGCTCACCCTTGTCCTGCACTAAGTGGGGGCAAGAGGGTTAGGACACCTTATCCCCGTATGCCACTTGTAATTATCTCTTTTGGCTAGTTGACCACCTTTCATGTATCTATAAGAGAAATATTGGGATGTGGATGAAATTCCTTAAGTTGGCTCACATGTGACATACTTATCCATGATGTAGTTCGATTTGGAAGGATATGACTTGGCATAGGACTTTCCAAGTTGGATCACATGTCTTCTTTCATGTTAGCGGGTACATGTAGGATCATGATGGGTTAAAAAGTGGCAATATGATGGGTATGTGGCTGACGACTATTTTTGTACCCAAAATTAATTAAATGAAAATGGTTTTTAAAAGATATTCTCAGCTTTCCATCGATATAAATTATGCTTTACATTGAATTTAATAAGTAATTATTATTTATTTTCTATTCAAATTATTACTAAAGTCCTGATTGATAGGTTGATTGAAAAAAATCTATAGCTTTCAAATGGTATCACATTTTTTCATTCCAAAACATGCGTCACATTCTATGCTTTGTATAATATAGGATTAAAAAAAGAAAAAAATGAATTTCATGAAGTTTTGACCAAGTTAAGGTGGTCAAACATACAAGTTTTTATATTTTTTTAAAAGTTGTAATAAAAAATTCATAATTAATAATTTACTTGGAAAAAAATTTCAAAAAATTATGCATCACATCCGGGCATGAGTCCTCTACTTATATCTAAAATCTTATAAAAAAATATTACCATTTTATTGTGGTTAGGGTGGTCAGACAGACACCTACTTCTTAAGTTTTCTTGAAATTTAAGTACCACTGCATTGAAATTTCAAATTTTCACCAAATAGATTTCTTTTTTTTAAACAAAACTAGTATTTTAGAAACTACATTCAATTTTCTATAGACTCTATTCTTACATATTTTTGAAATAATATAGATAACTTATCCAAATTTTTACGTCAAGTTGCCTAACTATGATTTTTATAATTTTTTTGCCACTTAAGGGCCTATTTTTTCTAGGATGATCCTGCACATAACCTAGCATTTATCATTGGCTACTTTAAATAAATTGTTTACAATGATGGTGTACCAACCAATTTAAAGTGGGGGCATATATAGATAATATATTTTGAAAAATTTCATCGTGTGATTCTAATTTTTTTCTTGTGAATGTGTCCTCTTCTTGGTGGTGTCATTAGGTTTGATGTCATCCAAGAGTTTATGATCTACTAACATGGAATGATGCGAACGAGGCATCCCATGGGAAACGATCTAACACTTTTAACTTGTTCTCTCTTAGATACATTAGGCATAATTCTCCCTAAGAGGAAGACCATTACATGAACAAAGAAAAATCCCCTTTAACAAAATTTTCACATGATATTCAAAAGAATTTACAAAAAGCATTACATTGTGGTGCCTTATCAAATTTATCAAGAGGATAACTTTGATATGGTTAGTATGATGGGAATCTGACACATTGGCATGAATCTCTCATTATATAGTGGGAAGTTGACACACTAGCATGACTTTCTCACTAAACCACTTCTTTGGGACAACTCACCCCACAGACAACTTGATGTTCTATGGCCCTAGAGTGAGTACATCTTTTCCACCCCGTTCTTCTTTCTTTTAGTTCTTGACATTACATGATCGTGTATCTTGATGATGCATACTATACACCTTGTGTGTGTCCTTTTGTACTTATGTCGGTTTGACCTAGGATCTTAGGTCTTGGGGCCTTGATTGTCTCATCAATCTTTGTTATCATAGACCATCTGCATTGGTACAATTAGACCCCTCTTGAATGTCTACTTTAGAGCGAGTTTGATGAAAGTTCATCCTCTCACTAAAGTGGGGACTAGATGTACAATGAAAAAATATTCCACCTTTTCCTTTCTTAATTTAGGAATAAGTAATGATAAATTGAACTTAATGTCACCTTGATCTGGTGTTGTGAGGTGTTTTACACATCCACATTAGGTCTTGGGCCCTTTTAAAGCTAAATTAACTCAACTCTGCCCTAATTTAGTGTTGTAAAATGCATTTATTTGCACTTTCACATTAAAATTAAGGGGCTTGTAAACTAAGTGGACCTAATCAAGTGTTGTAATGTGTTGTATACATTCACATGGGATTTAGGGCCCTTCTAAGCTAAATAGAACCATTTTTTCTTTAATTTAGTGTTGGAAAGTGCATTTATTTAAACTTTCACATTGAATCTTGGTATCTATTGCATTTATGATGTTAATATCATCATTAATATTCCCTTATGACCCCATATTGTGCATCCCAAGACACATTTTCATCAAAAACCTGACCATATCAATATATATGCCTAATTTCATAACTCCCCGACATCTTGGCTGGCAAAATAGCCCTTGTGGGACCCATTTTCCACTTTGGGAAAATGAGTCCCATCCAGGCAGAACTCATTCACCCAGGATGGTGAATGAGTCCTAGATTTGAGCTATTTTCAAGGTTGAGTGAGAAAAACTGGGTTTTAAGTTCAAATTTCTCACCACAAACATGTTAGGTTACAAATAAAACATGTTAGGAAAAAAATCATAAGAAACACAAGCCAACATGATAAGACACAACCTAATTAGATACACTGACTAGATAAGCCTATGTTTGTTGAAAAATTTGTTGCAGGACAACCACAAAAAAGATGGGTCTAGTCAAGCTTCCCCCAAGCTAAACTCGATGATATACGATGTCTGACACCATGACAAAATGACATCAAATATCAAATAAAAGAAACTCAAGTTTTAAAAAAACACCAAAGAATTCAATTGAAGGAGAAGTTTTTAAAGGTGGTTCCTTTAGTAGGGAACCCTTTAAGACACCGAGCAATCCATTCAAAGGAACGCTCCAATTGAAAGATGCCACTGTTAGAAAACCAAGATCACCTGCATGAAAGATGGATACCTGTCACATGCAAAAGATATGAAGAACCAAAAACAATGTTCTGTAAACCTCAAAGTGTAAAATGCATTAAGAGAATCAATGATTACATAGAGATCAATCCTTATGAAGGAGATCAAGAAACCCTAAAAAGGAATCCCTAAATGAAACCCTAGTGTGCACACTTAATAATTAATAATTAATTAATTATTAATGTGCCTAAGTTTAGATTAAGTAACAAAGAGGAATAAGTGAATTAATTAATCAATATGATATAATTAATTAAGCATAATAACTTATTACTCTAACACCCCCTCTTAAGATGAACTTAGGAAGAAGCTAAAACACTAGAATAAGATGCATGAAAGCAAAGATGGGTCCCAACAACTAGGCCAGAGCAGGTACCCATTTACAAATGCAAGAATGAGTAAGAGAAGGAAAAACCCAGTGGGACAAAACCCCCCTTACAATGAGATGACATGCTGCAAAGAAGCACTGGAAGAACTTTGTAGAGTAACACTGGAACTTGATATAGGCAAGCAAGGAAATATTCTTCTGTATACTACTGAAACTGAATGAGAGTCATTGATTGACTCAAGGAATCATGATAAAGCAACAGAAGACCCGATGCCACAGAGCACTCAAAAACTCCAAACAGGAACAACTCTGGAATCTAGGAAGCAGCAAGCAATTATTTAATGATGTATTATTGAAAATGAAGTGCAAAGATGGAAGATGCACCCTCCCAACTGCCAAAATATCCAAGTAATCTCTAAACAACCCATTGGGACAAATCTGGACTAAGTGATCAACCTAGCATAGATACAAAAAAATGCATAGACAGCAACATAGAGCTTCTCAATACCTTTCCAATGCTTCAAACGAGGCAAAAAATGGAGATCGTGGCAAAAAGTTATGAGCTCGGAAGCATAAAAAATAAATTTGACTTCAAACAGCAATAAATGTAGTAAAATAGAAAAACACTAAAAAATAAACTACACCAAATAAAAGTGCTCGAAACCAGCTTTCCGGTGATATCTTGTTTGCCCGATTTTGATACTGTATGCCCAAGTTATGACCAAAAGAAAAAAAATAGCTCATTTAGGGAAAATTAGAGCTAGGAGGGGGCAAAGAGGGTCGGCTGTACGCTGATGTCATGCTGACGTCAATAGTTCATGAGTGTAAAATTGACGGCCGTCTGGCTGTTAGGGAAAAAAATCACCCCCCCTGTTGGAAAAAAATTTTGGCTACTGGAAAACTGCGGATCTACTGGAATATTCTCCCAGCCGGCTAGGTTGACTGTGGGTGCAAACCCCTGGTCCTCCATATGACCGAGGCTAGGGGCTCGGCGGGGCAGGAGAGGTTGGATCTCTTATCGGATCTACATATAGCTGACTAGTCTGGAAGGGGCCATTAGAGTGGAGTAGATGGCCCAGGTCATGGATATTCTGCAGAGTAGACAAAAAAGCAGACCACGGAGAATTTGGGCCAAAAGTGAGGCCAAGCATTAGTCGATTGGGTGCAAAGGGTGCCCCAGATGCAGTGGTGCTTAGGCGTTGTAGTGGCAGCCTAGTAAGCCAGCTAGGCGGAGTGGACTCATACAGGCCGGGAACACTTGCGTGAGGATTTTCAAAACTTCTTTTTTAATTTTTTTTTTGAAAATCGTGCCTCAAAATGCATGCAGAAGAGGTTGTATGGCCCTTCGGACATTTTTTTTGCCTCCTAGACCAACTTCACCAAAATCGATGAAATGATAGGCATTTCTAGGGTTTTGGGATGCTGCGAACGCGATGGTGACGTCTGCTTGAGCCTATAGTGTCCCAAAAAAATGGCTACCCCCAGATCTTGCAGAAAAGATGCTTGTGGAAACCCTTGCACTTGAAACTCACTAAAAGGCCATATCTTCAGATCATGAACAAGCAGCTGGAGGTCTGGAGCTCTAATACCATGTTAGAAAACCAAGATCACCTGCATGCAAGATGGATACCTATCACATGCAAAAGATATGAAGAACCAAATACAATGTTCTGTAAACCTCAAAGTGTAAAATGCATTAAGAGAATCAATGATTACATAGAGATCAATCCTTATGAAGGAGATCAAGAAACCCTAAAAAGGAATCCCTACATGAAACCCTAGTGTCCACACTTAATAATTAATAATTAATTAATTATTAATGTGCCTATGTTTAGCTTAAGTAACAAAGAGGAATAAGTGACTTAATTAATTATATCAATTAATTAAGCATAATAACTTATTACTCTAACAGCCACATTTTCTGCAAATTATTTTGTCATCATGGAATCATTTTGAAATATCTTTTTGTCAAGGCATTTTTTGGAAAGAATGCTCCTTTCTAAAGGAAATTTTTTAGAGTCTTTCATTTTAGAAAAAGACTGCTTCTTTATCAAAGGCAACTTTTTAGATCCTTTCACATATGAAGTCCTTTTCAAAATAAATTTTCATCTAGAAATCTTGAGCAAATAGAACGTTTTGTAAAATGAGAATTTTCAATAAGGGATTCTTTCGTCAAGTAATTCATTGTAAAGAAAATTTGACAGCAAGGAATCCTTTTCAAAAGAGTTCACTAAAATAGAAATCAGAACATCATGGTAGCCCCCCCTTAGGATGGTGTGTGCTACTCAAAGGAGCACATAACATCCTCAGGAGAGAAAAGAGAGGTAGAGATCTTATGGAATGTAACACATAACAAGATTTATTTCATGGTATGTTGTCACACACATACATGAGGGACAACACATAACAACCACAACATCAAGAAGTTGATGGATACGAAGAAATCAAGAGAGAAAAGGGTATATATGAGAGTTGATAGTTAGATCTATTCATAAGTACAAATAGACATGATATTTTTTATGAATGAACGATCATCAATACCTAAAGTACTCAAATCATTAAGAAGAGCACATGAAGAAAAATAAAAATAAAAATTGGGTCAACATGGAAGAGGGTGTAAATTCCCCCAAAACTTTGCATTGTCTCAAATATATAGAAAAACAATTTTTCAACATTAAAAAGAATGATTCAATACACATAGAAGAAGTTCACAAAATAAATTTATGTGCTTGTATCTAAGCATCTACAAGGATAGAAAGGGTCCTCCAAGTAGGATCACAAATACAAAAAGACAAGCATGGGGGAATACAAACACACAGACAAATCTATGCTATAGATAAAAAGAGGTACCACCCTACTCTTCATTGACCAGGAGGTCATCCTTCTCCCTATCTAGATCCTTATAGGGGAGGACAGATGGGCCTATAAGGGTGGGATAGAGAGGGTGATACCATTTGAATCACCTGCAACAAGGGACATGGAAGAAGGCCCCTCAAGGTCTACTTATCTAAGCTCATGTTTGATGGTGAAATTCAATTAAATTTTCGTCGAATAGTTTTATAAATTTTAAATTGGGTTTTTAATTTTGACAAGAAGAATTGTCAAAATAGTTGATCTTAATAGTGAATTTCATCACAGAGGTAGAATTGTGTAGTTTTTATTATTTTAATTGGTATTAAATTGATAGTTTTCTTTGTCATCGACACCAAATGGTATTAAAGCAAGAGGTTTTGAGCACATAGGTAGAGTGTCGAATGTGAGGTATCCTATGCCAAAAATGGTGGGTTGAGTGGAAATTAGAAGGTAGTAGAGGAGAGCTTGTGAAGATTGTTGCAAGTAGAGAATCCTTGAGAAATCGAGAGATGCAAGATGTGAAGGAATTCATAGATTGTAAAGCATGTGAGTTGTGGATGATTACAACAAACAAAGATGTCATTGGTCATGAGGAGACCCGTGAGAATTTTGTTTTGGGAATGATAATGAGAAGAAGTAGAAAATGAAAAGTTTCAGGAGATGGGAAGGATATTCCATGAAGTGGAAAAATCTAGGATATGATAGAGGTATTGGAGAAGAATATTAAAAAAAATGTGAAGATATTGGTAAAGAAAAGTGAGAAGAAGAATGAGGAAAAAAAAAGAATGGAAGAAATGAGTTTTACAACCAAATATGGAAGGAGAAATATGTGAGAGGAGCCCCTACAAAGGTACACGAAGATGAAGATAAGATAGTAGTAGAGGATGAAGATGTAGATGTGGTTGTACTGAAGGGTGAAGAAAGAAAAGTTGTAGCAGCTAATGATGAGGTAGAAGTTGCAATAGAAGAGTATAACAAGGACATGTTGGTGGACATGAAGCATCAAATTGATGAAGAGGTAAATTTTATTTTTTTACATTGTGTGATGTAGTTGAGTTGAAATTTCATATTGTTGAAATGAATAAGGAGCTAGTGCAAATAGATAGAATGAGAGGCCATATAGTTGTAGATTGGTGCATGGGTAATACCTATGTGCATATAGAAGTTGTGGAGAATGTTGTAGGTGATGCTTGGTAGAGGTAGTTGGTTTGTCATAGGTTGGATCCCACAAAGGAGAGGAGAGGATAAATTATTTTGTGGAGGAGGACAACACAAGTTGGATATAAATCCATGTGTGATAGGTCGAATGTAAGCATTAGAAAACGACCAGCAAACTAAAGAGTGTGAATAAACACCAAAACAACCTACACTTCAAGATTAGCCTAAGTTGGAATCAACACAAGATAAAAACAACAAATGAAACTTTATACCTTGTGTCGAATCGATCCTTTGGTTGGTCCTTCGATCTTTGATGTGTATGCTCCTTGGATGGCAAGTAGATGCAATACGTGAAGTGTGAGATGCAAGATAGTTGGACAAAATGGATGCAAATGGCTAATGTAGATTGAGAAACAAAACTGTAAGAGTTTGGCTAGCAAAATGATCTCTCCCAAAATGAGAGAAAAGAGGGGGTATTTATAAGAATTTTGAGAATTCCTAGAGAAGATGGATGGCTAAGATTGATCCACCAAATATCAAGATGTAGGGCTAAGGTGAGTTGAGAACTCACAAGCCCTCACATCTTGACATGTGGCATGGGGAGAGGCTTAAGAAAGATGAGGTGGACATGAGGTGTAAGAGAAGTACATGACATGGAGGGTACAAAGTACCTTGGGATTGAGACAAGATCTCCTCATAAAAAGGAGGTCCCTTTGTCCCGATATTGGAGTGAGGACATGTGAGAAATTAAGAAATTCCCTCAAATATTCTCATGAAATTAGAGGGAAAGAATAAAAGAATAAGTGAAGGACATGTGGGAAAAAGTGAAGGAATTAAAAATTCCTTTTGGGTGCATTGGGGGATTAAAAGGTGAATTAAAAATTCACATGGGGAAGTGGAGTGCCTTGCCCAAAAGGAGAAAGCCTTTAATAAGGTTGACTTAAGGACACATGCCATAAATGGGAGGAGGACTAGGTTAGACTAACCAAATGATTAAGGTTGTGCAAGTACTTA
>VDFB02379711.1:54448661-54622888 GCA_007258455.2 Sequoia sempervirens
TGATTACCCTTGAAGACTTGGCTTCCTAGGAGAAATGGTACTTAATAAATATTTATGCCCCAAATTTGAGTAGGGACATAGTACTACTTTGGGAATAGCTAAGTGATGCTATTTCTTATAGAAAAGATGACCATTGGATGCTGGGAGGGGATTTCAATTGCCCTCTCCTTCCTTCAGAGAAGTTAGGGGGGAAGGATGACTACTTGGATAACATGATGGAGCTGGCAGAATTCTTAAACTCAATTGGTCTTATGGATATCCCTATCCAAGGCACTAAGTACACTTGGTCCAATAGAAGGAATGGAAACCATCTAATCCAAGTCAAATTAGATAGGTTTCTAATATTTTCCAATTGGAATATCTCCCAATTCCTATCTCTTTTTGCTCTCCCAAGGTTTAGCTCTGATCATAATGCCTTGGTGATAAAAATAAACATGGATTATAATAGGGGACCTTTCCCATTTAGATTTGAATTGATGTGGAGTATTCACTCAGATTTTGTTGCTCTTTTTAAAAAATGGTTAGAGGAACCTATAACTGGAACTCCAAAGTATTTTCTAGTGTAAAATTTGAGTAGAATAAAGGGGTATGTGAAGGATCATCACGGAAAAAACAAGCCCTTTAGTGGTGAAAAATTTAGAAAAATCAGAGTTAGGCAACTTTGAACATGTAAAAATTTGAATAAGTTATCTATATTATTTCAAAAATATGTAAGAATAGAATTTGTTGCAAATTGAATGTAGTTTCTAAACTACTAGGTTTATTTAAAAAAATAAAATATATTTGGTGAAAATTTGAATTTTCAATGTAGTAGTACTTCAATTTCAGGGGAAAAATAATTATCTATCTAACCACCATAACCATAATAAAATGATAATATTTTTTTATAATATTTTAGATATAAGTAGAGGACTCATGTACGATGTGATGCATATTTTATTTAATTTTTTTCCAAGTAAATAATTAAATATGATTTTTTGATTACAAATTTTAAAAAATATAAAAACTCGTATGTCTAACCACCTTAACTTGGTCAAAACTTCATGAATTTCATTTTTTTTTTTAATCTTATAGTATGTGAAACATAGAATGTGACACATGTTATAGATTCAAAAAATGTGATACTATTTGAAAGCTATAGATGTTTTTCAATTAGCCTATCAATTAGGACTTTAGTCATAATTCAAATAGAAAATGAATAATAATTATTTATTAAATTCAAAGTAAATCATAATTTATATTGGTGGAAAGTTTAGAATATCCTTTAAAACCCTTTTCATTTCATCAATTTTGGGTAAAAAAAAAGTCGTTGACCACATACCCTACACATACCCATCATATCACCACTTTTTGGCCCATCATGATCTTGCACATACCTAAAGAAAATAGTGAAAGGGTGGAATAAGGTGACCTTTGGTAATATCTTTGAGATAAATAATACCCTAGGAAACAACCTAAAGGAAGTTCAAGATATTATGGAAGTTCGTCAGGTAGATGAAGAGATATGTGCTAAGGAAAGAGACCTCAAATCTCAATGGCTTAAGATAAACAAAAAGGAGGAAATATTTTGGAAACAAAAGTCACGTTTCCAATGGCTAACTGAAGTGGATAGGAACACTAAATTCTTCCACCAATCCACATTGAAACACAAAATCAGAAATAGGATCAAATCACTTGTTAAAGAGGATGGCTCCATGGTTACCATGGAAAAAGAAATTGCTCAGGAAGCTGTTAACTTCTTCTCGTCTCACCATATGACACATGCCAATGTAAATGGTGCAGATGCACCAAGTTCTAGTCATTAAGTTAGAAAGGTTCAAGTTTGAGTTTTGTGACATTGAGTCATTTCAATGTAATAAGGGCATGTCAAGGCCATTTTAGTGTTGTAGGGGTCATTTTGTGTCATTTGGGGGATTAGAGAGTTTATAGTGCAATAAAGAGTTAAAAAGTGAAAAGTTGTCAAATTTGTAAGTTGCAAAATTGCAACAAATTTGAATGACAACAGTTATATTTTTGAAAATTTATTTCTTTGGTGGTTGAAGTTGTTTGGGAAAAGGTATTTGGGTGTCTTTTTGTTTAAAAATTCCTCACATGGTTCGAGGTTGAGGTTGGAGATTCTATAATTAGAAGAAGATCAATAAAATTTATTGTTTCCTTGCAATTTTCTATATTTTACCAAAAATTATAATGTTTTCTTGAACTATACAATTTCGTACAAGGTTTTTGTGTTCTCTTTTGAATGGAATATGGTGGGAAGTAGACCTAACATCATTTTAGTTTTGGTTTGGTTGGATTTCAAGTGATCTTTTGCATTTTAGAAGCCAATTATTGAAGGTCGGTCTATATACCCTATTTAAGGGTTTTGAGTGTGATAAAAATGTTGTTTTAAGCCTTACGCCTAAATTATGCTTTTGTAACTCAGTGGAAAGGCTTATATAGGGTCATTAAACATGTTCCCAAAGTTTCATGTGTAGGGGAGTTCTGAATCATGTGGCCTTTGATGACGCCCTAGATGGCATTTTGTGTGCTTTTGAATGAAAAGGAGAGGTTAGAGAGGGGAACAGTGAGAAATACTTGAGGGCGGTCACTTTTTATGCCTTTTTAAGTTTGTGCAAACTATATTGGAGGTGTTTAATGTATTGGGTTGGTTTGGTAAGGTTTGTAAGTGGTTTTTTCAATAAACCCTTGCTTAAATTGTGCAAATAGAGGGTTTTGTGGAATGGGGCCTTAGAGGGCGAGTCCCTAAAGATAAGTTGGAAAATTGGAAGTTTTGTTACCTGGTGAGTGCTGCCCCATTAAATTTTTGGCTTTGTGTATTTTTTCAAAGGGGTGTTGCTTTGTTAATTTGGCCTAATTATCCTTGTGGACAATGTAGTTTGCTTGTTTTGTGAAAGTTGTTCCAAAAAATTCTTATGAGGGTTTGAGGTATGTTGAAGAAGGATTAAATGGGTTCCTAAAATGGTGGTTTGTTGTAGAGTTTGTTAAGGAAATTTGAGAGTTAAGTAAGTTCCTTCCTAATGATTGCAATGTTCAATTGCTTAAAAAACGTCAAAATCTTAGGAAAAAGGATCTAGATGTGCAAGCATACACCGAGGAGTTATATTGGCTAAGTATAAGGAAAAAAAATGAGGAAGATGAGGAAGAAAGAGTGGCAAGGTATCTTAATGGTCTAAGGTATAATATACAATATGAAATAAGTTTGATGACACCTATAATAGTAGAAGAATGTTTTCAAATGGCTATAATGGAAAAAGAGAAAGTGAAAAGGAGACAAGAGAAAACAACAAGAGGTAGAGGTAGTAGTTCTAGCGGTAGAGGTACATTTTCTTCTTCAAAATAGTCTAATCAAGAACAAGAATATGTTGATAAAGGTAAACAGAAAGTGGTTGAGTCTAGAGGTGGATGGATAGGTGGGAGAACAAGTTTTAGGGGCAAGTATGCAAATCAAGGAAGAGGTTCTAATGTGTTTTTAGGAAGGTGTTACAACTGTGGTAATTTTGGTCATCCATCCTTTAAGTGTCTTGAAAAGTTTGGTGCTACTTCAAGTGGGGGTGAGAGAAGAGGTGAAAAGAGAGTCCAAATTGTGTAAAAAGATGAAGAGGGAAGTGTCAATTCTCCAAGTCATGTTGCACCTGAAGTTGGTGAAGCTTTGATGCTGCAAAGACAAATTTTGAAGGCTACCAAGGAGAAGGAACCAATGCAAAGGAGAAATCTATTCAAACCACATGCAAGAGTAAAGGTAAAGTATGCAAGGTAGTAATAGATTCAGGCTCCACTAATAATATAGTATCAAGAGAAATGGTAGATAAGCTGAGTTTGGTGAAAGTTACTCATGAAACAATCTATAAGGTGTCATGGTTAAATGATGATGATTCACTTTTAGTCAATGAGAAGGTTTTAGATGAATTTCAGATTTGAGGGTACAAATATAGGGTACTTTGTGATGTTCTACCAATGCAATGTTGCCATTTGTTGCTTGGAAGGCCATGGAAATTTGATAAACATGCTATGTATGATGGATGGGCTAATACATATCAAATTGAACATGATGGGAACTCATTTACTTTGCTTCTATTACAAGTGGAGTTCAAGGAGTAGAAAAAGGTAGCAAAGGTAATCATGATGGGTAATAAAGAGGATGTGAAGATGGGGGAAGTCGAGAATGATTAGTTCGCAACCATGACAAAGGTTGCATACATTGGGGCAAAGGTATGGTAGGGTGGTGCACAATTGGAAAGGAGAAATAATGAGAAGAATATGTTGGAGAGTGGCTTAGAGAAGGCAATAGATGGATTGCTTGTAAAGACTCCAAAAAATTTGGAGAAGTGTGATAGTATAATGGTTGGGACAATGGTTTTTCCACTTTTTGGAAGAAAGGTTTATGGGAAAGTGTATTCCATTAGTACAAAGGTCAAAAAAATTGACAAAATAGAAGCATTCGGGCTTGAGAGCCTGAGAAGAGATGCAAAGAAAAAGAGTGAAGTGAAAAGAGGTACTTGGCCAAAGGATTTGAATGAATTCAGGCATGCAAGGATGATGAAGGACAAAGTTCAAGAACCAAGAGGTAAATGTTTGTTTGTAGGTATGCCATCAATTTAAGTTGAGGATGATGGTGGAAATATTGAGGCAGGTTTGTTTGCAGAGGTGAGGCAATGGAAAGGCGGACACAAGCTCAACAATGCAGGATATGAAGAAAGAAATAGGTATTTGGTCCCATGGAGGAGATTTCCAAATCAATGAGAATTTGTAAGGAAAAGGGATGGTGTGAAAAATCTATGTTTAAAGTAGTTTGGTCCTCATGGGACATGAGGTTTTATTTTAGAGGGGGTGTATGGTGCAGGTGCACCAAGTTCTAGTCATTAAGTTAGAAAGGTTCAAGTTTGAGTTTTATGAGATTGGGTCATTTAAATGTAATAAGGCCATGTCAAGGCCATTTTAGTGTTGTATGGTTCATTTTGTGTCATTTGGGAGATTAGAGAGTTTATAGTTCAATAAAGAGTTAAAAAGTGAAAAGTTGTTAAATTTGTAAGTTGTAAAATTGCAACAAATTTGAATGACAACGGTTAGATTTTTGAAAAGTTGTTTTCTTTGCTGGTTGAAGTCAGTTGGGACAAGGTAGTTGGGTGTCTTTGTGTTTAAAAAGGCCTCACATGGTTTGAGGATAAGGTTGGAAATGTTGTACTTAGAAGAGGATCAATAAAATTTATTGTTTGCTTGCAATTTTTTGTATTTTGCTAGAAATTCTAATGTTTTCTTGAACTGTACGATTTTGTATAGGGTGTTTGTGATATCTTTTGGATGGAATTTAGTGGGAAGTAGACCTAACATCATTTTAGTTATGGTTTGGTTATATTTCAAGTGATTTTGTGCATTTTAGAAGCCAATTACTGAAAGTCAGTTTGTATACCCTATTTAAGGGTTTTGAGTGTGATAAAAGTAACATTTTAAGCCTTCCACCCACTGTATGCTTCTATAACTTGGTGGAAAGGCTTATTTAGGGTCATAAAACATGTTCCCAAAGTTTCATGTCCATGGGAGTTCTGAATCATGGTCTTTGATGATGCCCTATATGACATTTTGTGTGTTTTTGAATGAAAAAAAGAGGTTAGAGAGGGGGAAAGTGAGAAATAAGTGAGAAAAATCACTTTTTATGTATTTTTAAGTTTTCACAGGCTAGATTGGAGGTGTTGAATGCATTGGGTTAGTCTGGTAAGGTCTACAATTGGGTTTTTCAATAAGCCCTTGCTTAAATTATACAAATAAAGGGTTTTGTGGAATGGGGCCTTAAAGGGTGAGTTCCTGAAGATAAGTTAGAAAATTGGAGGTTTTGTTACCTAGTGAGTGCTTTCCCATTGAATTTTGGGCTTTTTGGATTGTTTCAAAGGGGGTTTCTTTGTTGATTTGGCCTAATTGGCCTTGTGGGCAACGCAGTTTGCTTGTTTTGTGAAAGTTGTTCCAAAAGAGTCTTATGAGGGTTTGAGGTATGTTAAAGAAGGCTGAAATGGGTGCCTAAAATGGTGTTTTTTGTAGAGGTTGTTAAGAAATTCTAAGAGTTAAGGTGGGAAAATTAGGTCTACAAACCTACAAGAGTGACTAGGTGGAAATTAGAAAGCAAGCCTAGATTGTGTTTGTGAGAAGAAAGGTGGTTGGAATCCCTTTGCATTTTGAAAGTGAGTTGGTTTCCACCCTATATTTCTCTTAGTAAATAAGGTACATGATGACGTTCTTGAGGTGTTCCCTAAAGTTATTTATGATATTGATTTAAAGATGATGACTAATGATGTTTTTATAAACGAAGTTAAAAAGGTTGTGTTCTCCTTCAGAGCTTTTAAAGCTCCTAGCCTAGATGGGTTTCCTCCTATATTTTTCTAGACCTATTGTGATATTGTCAAAAATGACCTTTGAATGTTGCTAGAGATTTCTTCAGGTTGAGCAGGTTGTTTAACCAATTAAATTTTGCATTTTTAGCCCTTATTCCCAAAAATGTTGAAGCCTATACTATGAAGGATTATAGACCTATAAGCATTTGCAATACAATCTATATATAAAATCTTCTCTAAAATTTTGGTGTTAAGGGTCAAATCGGTGCTTGGGTATGTGCAAGATCATCATGGAAAAAACAAGCGCTTAAGTGGTAAAATAATCAGAAAAATTAGAGTTAGGAAACTTGACGTAAAAATTTGAATAAGTTATCTATATTATTTCAAAAATATGTAAGAATAGAATCTATATAAAATTGAATGCAGTTTCTAAACTACTAGGTTTTTAAAAAATATATATATATATATTTTGTGAAAATTTGAAATTTCAATGTAGTGGTACTTAGATTTTAGGGGAAAAATAAGAAGTAGGTGTCTATCTAACCACCCTAACCACAATAAAATGATAATATTTTTTCATAATATTTTAGATATAAGTAGAGGACTCATGCCCCAATGTAATGCATATTTTTTTGTAATTTTTTTCCAAGTAAATAATTAATTATGAAATTTATATTACACATTTTTTAAAAATATAAAAACTCGTATGTTTGACCACCTTAACTTGGTTAAAACTTCATGAAATTAAATTTTTATTTTTTTAATCCTATAGTATGTGAAGCATAGAATGTGTCACATGTTTTGGATTCAAAAAAATGTGATGTCGTTTGAAAGCTATAGTTGTTTTTCAATCAACCTATCAATCAGGACTTTAGTCATAATTTGAATAGAAAATAAATAATAATTACTTATTAAATTCAAAGTAAAACATAATTTATATCAATGGAAATTTGAGAATCTCCTTTAAAAACCCTTTCCATTTCATCAATTTTGGGTAAAAAATAGTCATTAGCCACATACCCATCATATTGCCACTTTTTGGCCCATCATGATCCTATGCATACCCGCTTGGTAAAATGATTGCCCCAAACCAAAAAGGTTTTTTCAAAGGAAGAAATGCCCTTGATGCTTTCATCTCCATTCACAAAATTATCCACTAAATGGACCATTCTAAGAAACCTTGGATGGCCTTCAAAATTGATACTTTTAAGGCCTATGATAGTCTCCTGGTCATTTCTTTTTGTTGTTCTTAGGAAGTTTGGGATAGAAGGAAGATTCCTTAAGATGATCTTTGCTTATGTTACCTCCCCCATGTGCTATGTTCTGGTTAATGAAGTCCCCCAAGGATTTTTCTCTTGTGGTCATGGTCTTAGGCAAGGTGATCCCCTCTCTCCCTACCTTTTTATAATTGTTGCTAAAGTCCTTGGAAGGAACATCCAAAAATTGGTGGACTCTAAATCTCTAAAAGGTGTTAAATCTACCTCGTCTCTTATGCTTTATTCCATCAACAATTATTTGATGATACTCTTATGTTTGGGAAAACCTTAGTGGGGAAAGATAGGCTTTGGAAATAGGTTCTTAATGACTATGTTGTTTTTTTTTGCCAGTGTATAAACTATGAAAAAAGAAAGATATACTTCTTCAACACTGACCAACAAATTAAGGATAGAGTGGTGAAAATTTTGGGATGTTAGGTAGATGCCTTACTTGATGCCTATCTTGGCCTACCTTTGATCTCCAAGAAGTTGGAAAATAACTACTAGAATCAATTGATTGAGAGAGTTCAAAAAAGGCTGGCTAGATGGAAGGGAAAGCTTCTTAGCTTGGTTGGGAAGGTCTAATTGTTGAAAGCCTCCCTTAAGAATATTCCAATATACTACCTATCTCTCTTCAAAATTCCTGCCTTTATAAGGGAAAAGATAAAATAGATTTAGATAAGACTTTTGCAGTCAGGAATTGAAGAAAAAAATAGACTATCCCTGTTCAGTGGGGAAAAAGTGTGCACTCCCAAAAGGCGAGGGGGTAACTTGGGTATAAGAAGAATATCCTTGCTAAAAAAATCCCTAACTGCAAAAAATTGGATGGAATTTTCTTGAAAGCACTAAAGACTAGGTAAAAATTTTCCAAGCCAAGTACCTAAGCAACATGAATCCTGGTTGTTTTCTCTTTATGTCTGACTTGCCTAGTTGTTCTAATTTATGGAATCACCTTGTTAAATTAAAAATGTGTTGAAACTAGTGGTTAGAAATAGAATTGGGAATGGTAATAATACTGATTTTTGGAAGGACCCATGGATTGAGTCTTCTACCTTGTCTTCAATTGAGGAACTGAATCCTCTCAAACAAAGATTAACCAAAATGTGTGGCAAAAAGGTTCCAGACTATATTAACTAGGAGATGGAGAAACCTAATTGGAAGGAGTTCAAAATTCTATTAAGGAGGGATAATTTGAGAGGCTAGAGATAGGTCAACTGGGACCCGACCCTTCTAAGGTTGCATAATCTAATTGGGGAGGCTAAGTGGTTTCATAGAGAAAGGGAAGATGAATGGCTTTGGAAAGGTAGCTCTTCAAGTTGTTTCTTGGTTAAACAAGAATATGAGGAACTGGTGAAGCCTATGGATGTCATTAAAAACCATTTCTAGGATAAGGTGTGGTTAAAAAACTTGGTTCCTAAAATTAACTGTTTTTGGTGGACTATTGCTCATGTAAAATTTCTTACAATTGACAAACTGGTTAGGAGGGGATTCCATTTGGTTAATAGATGCTCCCTTTGTAAGCAGGAAGAGGATTCAATTATGCACACATTCTTTCACTACAAATTCACTAGGGAGGTGTGGTCCTCAGACTAGGTGTTTCCTCACTCAATGAATTTATTTATAGAAAGTTGGTCAAATTGTCCTTTTTCCCACAATGTTATTATTGACCTCTAGAACCAAGTTTCCCCCTTTTTTACCTAGGGAATATGGAAGGAAGGGAATAATAGGATATTTAGGGAAGTGGAGAGAAGTAGCTAGGAGGTAAGCTTGATTATAAGAACACAAATTAAGGAAAACATTGAGGCTGGAAGATACAGTTTTTACAAAGCATGGCCTAACTACAAAGAGATGATGATTAAGTAGAATTGGGGCATAAGGAAGGAACTTACTAAAATCATTTTTTCTATGATGCTAAGAAGAATGGCTATTGTGTGGAGTCCTCATTAGACTCATTCGATAAAGTGTAACTTTGATGGGTGCTTTAAAGGAAACTTGGGAATAGCAAGTTAGGGGGTCTGCTAAGAAACCACAAAGGGGAATGCATAGGGAGCTTTGGTGTGAATATGGGTCTTTGTTCTAATAATAAAGTTGAAGCTATGGCTATGTTAGGGCACTTCAAAACCCTTAAGGAGCTCAACTTTAAAAATGTAATGATAGAAGGGGATTCCAAACTGATTGTGGATATTTTGAATGGAGTGGTTGTGCCACCATGGGAGATAAAAAATAGAATTGATAAGTTCCTAGACCTAAAGAGTTACTTTACCAACTGTAGGGTGAAACACATCTACAGAGAGGGAAACAAAGTTGCTGACTATGCTGACAATGTGGCTGTGGTGTATGGGGTGGACCCACTGGACAAATAATAATATGTCAAAGTCTTTAAGAGACTTGATATCAAATGAGAAATTTGAATATGATTACAATTTACAAAGATGATATGATGAAGCTAGGCGGGAAGCATGTGAGTCTTGTTGTGTTTAAAGGATTGTAGAGTTATGATGATTTGGGGTACGGTGTTGTATTTGATGATCTCATGTTAGGAAGTAAAATAAATCATTCTTCCCTTCCCAAGGTGAGCGAGGATCACAAGGGGATTTTCAAGTTGATAAGGGTTGTTAATTTGAATCATGTCGATATGCCTATTGTCAGCCCTTCTCGAATTTATAAATTTGTTTACAAGGAATGAAATTAAATGCAGATTCTAAAACTTGTAATAAAAATGATGAGTTAGTAGTATTGGGAATTGTGTTGCTGACCTTCCCTAAAAGAAACTTCTTGATCCCGCATTTTTTATGGGATCTTATTGTTATTTGGAGAAATAGTGCTTTCTGCAACAAGGAAAGGAAGCCGAAGAAGTAGGTGGTTATGAGGAATAGCTCACAACAGTCTAAGAATTTATAGAGTGTTAAAATGGGAGGCCCAAGGAAGCGCACTAAGCCTACTAATTGCTAGGCCCTTAAGCAGAATGTGGATTTATGGAGCCTTTTTGAAAATGCAAGGTTCCTTTTTTTGAATCTTTGAAGGGCTACAATGAGAATTTAATAGCCAAGTTTACCAATTCCTAGAGGAAAGGAAGTGTCGCCATTGGAGCGGTTAAGTTTGAGGTTAAGACAAGGTTCATAGTAGAAGCTACTAGTCTACAAAACCAAGGGATGAAAGTTGCAAAGAAGAGTGGGGCTGATTATCAGAAGTTCATGGATAAGTTTCTGCATGAAGGGGAGAATCTAAAATATTTCCAAAATGGGTATGCTAGGTTAGAAATCCCACCTCCCTATGCTTTGGTTAGCCTATTTTTCATGCAATATTTTACTTTAAAAGGTGGATATATGTCGGTACATGCATACCATTTCCCTTTGCTCAACCATATTAGGCATGGAGGGAGAATCAATTTACCCTTTTATCTATTATCTTCTCTGCAACTCAATATAGAGAAGGGTACTAGTCCTCCCCTACACCAAGGTTTAATGTTATCCCTGGGTATGTACAGGATCATGATGGGCGAAAAAGTGGCAATATGATGTCTATGTGTAGGGTATGTGGCTGAAGACTTTTTTCTTACCCAAAATTGATGAAATGAAAAGGGTTTTTAAAGGATATTGTCAAATTTCAACCAATATAAATTATGCTTTACTTTGAATTTAATAAATAATTATTATTCATTTTCTATTCAAATTATGACTAAAGTATTAATTGATAGGTTGATTGAAAAACATATATAGCTTTCAAATGGTATCACATTTTTTGAATCTGAAACATGCATCACATTCTATGCTTCACACACTATAGGATTAAAAAAAAAATGAATTTCATGAAGTTTTGACCAAGTTAAGGTGGTCAGACATACGAGTTTTTATATTTTTTAAAAGTTGTAATAAAAAATTCATAATTAATTATTTACTTTGAAAAAAAGTACAAAATAATATGCATCACATCCATACATGAGTACTCTTCTTATATATAAAATTGTATAAGAAAATATTATCATTTTATTGTGGTTAGTGTGGTTAGATAGACACCTACTTGTTTTTTCACTAAAATTTAAGTACTACTCCATTGAAATTTCAAATCTTCATGAAATAGATTTTTAATTTTTTAAATAAACCTAGTAGTTTAGAAACTACATTCAATTTGCTACATATTCTATTCTTACATACTTTTAAAATAATATAGATAACTTATTCAAAATTTTATGTCAAGTTTCCTAACTCTGATTTTTCAAAAAAAAAATTGACTTAAGGGCCTATTTTTTCCATGATGATCTTGCACATACCCCCTTGTATAAGTATGCTCTTTCCCTTAACCCTCACAGTAATACTCTGGCTGCTAGAAATGATAATCATAACTGCTTTGATGGGGACAACGAGGAACCTCTTGTTGATAAAATTCCTACTATGGCACCTAATCCCTGCCTGCCTCCCTTAATTGTTGCTAGGAGGGTGCTAGTTTCTACTAAGAGCTTGTCCCCTATGACCAATGTCTCAAACCCCTCTACTCCATGATTAAGAAATGAGAGGAAAAAGGTGTTTTTGAGATTGATCTCATGAAGGCTACACCAGAGAAAAGAAAACACTCACATTTCTTGTTCGACCTTCCCAAGGTGAAGAAATTCAAAAGAGATCTCAATCCTAGTGATGCCATTACTATATATAAGGAAGGTTTGCATAATGAGGAGTTGAAGGAGAACACACAGGGGCAAGGGAGTGGAGGAAGTGGTGTTAGAAGGTCTGCCCACATAGATAAAGTTACTTCTAAAGACAAGAAAGGAAAACAAAAAATTAATGTGTGTGAAGAGGAGGACCTAGAATTTGAAGAGTTTGAAGCCTAGGAGGAAGAAGATTATGATGATATGGATTTTGAGGACTCTGTAAATGATATGGGGGAAGAAGGATTAGATGAAGAAAAGAAAGAGGATGAGGAGGAACAAATTGAGAAAGAAGAGGAACAAAAGAATGATATTAAGAATGTGCAAGATGCAGGGAATATGGGCATGGAGACTAATACTGAGGACTCAAGCATTGATTTTATGAAGAGTAAACTAACTTTTCTGTAGGTTCAAGTGGACGATATGGGGACCTAACTAGAGGGAGTACATATCCCTCATTGGCGAATATGGGGACTTGTTGAAGAAATCCAAGTAATGGCTTCTTCTTTTTGCTTCAATGATTGCCATCTATTTTTGTCTTTTTGTTTCCTAATCTCGGATTGCTATTTTATAATAGCCCTGTTATGGTTTAATACTACCTACCTAGGACACTGTTGATTTGATAAATGGTTTATGTAGATTTAAGTTTTCAAGCATAAACTTCTTTTTTTTATTAATATTGGTTGGACTATGGTTACAATTTTGAATGATGGCCTACATGCCACTCTATTGTTGTTTTTTGGTTCTTATTGGTGGTGATGCTTCCCACCTTCTTTTGGTTCCTATTTTCTCTTTTGGCTGGAACCATGGGATCATGGCCATTCCCTACTTAACTAATTAAAAACAATAATTTTTTATTTTTTATATATAATTAATTATGTGAATGAGCATTTGAGTTTGCACTACCACTAGTAAAGAAAAGAGGATAGAGTTGAAATAAGCTTGTCCAATTCAATAATTTTAGTAGATGTAGGGATTGGACAACACAATAAGATGATGTTCAACATATAAGTGAAATAATAATTTTGATGTCTAATTGATTGGAAAGAATCAATAATGCCAATGTCTGTGGTGTAGTGGTGACATTAAGAGCATCATCATGTCCTAGGGTGAACAATACTGTCCTCAATGAATAACAGTGTCTTCTTCATGAGTTGGTGTCCTATACCATGTAGTAATTGTGCATCATTCGCATTTTTTTATTTTAAGAACATGTTCCCATAATTTTCTATCTTAGATAATTTAGAGGCTACGAGATCTATACAAGAGAAAATATAAAGGTACCTATCATTAAATTCATCTTTATTTTTATGTATTTCATCTTCATAAGTCCATAATTTTTATTGTTTTATATCTCCACTCCACTCTTCAACAATATTTTAATTTTTCCTATTAATATATATCCATCCTTGGATTTCTTTTGTTCCCATTTATAATTTACCTTATCTTTAGGCCTTCCTAAAATAAACAATGAATCCATTACATCCTTATCTATGGATTTTCTAACTTTACACTAAGAAAATTATAAACAAGTGAATATATCTTTATATCTATAACAAAACAACCAATAGAAATGATTAGATTTTCCAAAGAGTTAGGAAATGACAAAAGTACAAAAATAAATATATCCTCCTCTTATAGCTTAACATCATTATAACATAGTTAAGTCAAAATCAAATTATTAAAATAATTAAGATGTTTTACATATATGACTCTTCATCATTTTTGATGATTAAAGATTCATTTTAAGATATGACTTAATAATTTAATTCTATTTTACTAATAAATATCACCTATTCTCTTTCACATGTTGATGGATCAATACTGTATGGGACATTCAAGTTAACATAATCTACCATAAATAATAAAATGTTTACCCTAACTTAATTGTGAATATTTTACCAAAATTTATTAGAAATATATTTAGGTTTTCTCTCCTTTGTAAAAATTATCTTTTAAACCCATTCTTCTAAGAGATATTACTCTTCTACCTTGCACAACTCATTCCTAAAAGGCATTGGATTTATCAATATATTAATGCAAAGTGCTAGTCATGGCTCAAACAACACATAGACTTACAAAAAACATCATCTTAAGAGATCCTAATACAACCAAGAAACTCATTAAAATTGAAAGAAAGGTAACCCACTCTAATAAAACCTAATCTCTAATACCAAATGTTGATGAATAAGGTAAAATTATATAGTGAATGCTTAAAAAAATACTAAAAATATATGTTGTATTTATTAAATTAGTATGCAATTAACTATTAGATTACATAGGGAGAGGCATTGCAATCAATAAATCAAAATATTAAAAAAACTCATAAAACATATAACACTAGAGAAATGGATCATTGACATTTTCATGGTCTTTTAGGTCTTTCTCTTGTGATGTTTGACTTATCTTTCTTTGATTTAATGTTGCAATGTAACTCATGCATTCACATTAGGTCCTAAAATTTCAAATTATGGTGTCTTGTGAAGGTGTTGTTAAGTGTTGTAACACATTTCTACACTTTTCTAGACTCTTTTCATTATAATTCATCTAAAAATCACCTTTTCATCACTTGTCAAGTTTTATTCAAAAGTGTTGTAACATCTTGTAACAAGATTTCATGCTTTCCTAAGCTTTTTATAACTATTTACAACTTTCTTATGCTTTATTTGACCCCTTTATACACTCATAAGACTTAATTAAGTGTATTTTTTAATGTAAACCTGACAAACAACATTAAATACAAGTTAATTCCTAACACCCACTTACAACTAAGGTGGGAACCATTCACCATGGGTGGTGAATGAGTCCCTCTTGGATCCAAATTCAAAATAATTCAAATTTTCTTTTGGGTTTTTATTCAAAAAGACCTTATGTTAGCCTATGATGAGGTATTATTGGGTTATTAGGGCATAAGTGTGTATAAATAAGTGTTTTTCCATCCATTTTACACCTAATTCATTCACCTAATTCATTCACCAAATTCATTCAAGCATTCATCGAGTTCACTCATTCACTAATTACATTCAAGCATCATTCAATCAAGCAAACATCAAGAATCTTGGAGCAACTATTGATATATTTTCATATTTCTTCAATAAGGTTGGTGAGTTTAGGACATTTGCATGTTGTTTTATTCAACATTCCTTGCTCATTTCATTTCATTCCTTTATTAAGGGTTTGATTACCAAAGTGGGATTTGACCAAGGAAAATCCCTATAATCTAACCCTTAACAAATTTTTCCCTTTTGCATGTGTGTTTGTAGAAATTTTTTGCAGATTTGTCAAGCGATTAGGTGTTGAAAGGTGGTCAACAAGTCAACAAAGTGTTTCAAGTCAATTAAACCCTATTTCAAGCTTGGAGACAACCTATAATCTATTTTATGTAGATTTTACTCCATCAACCTGACAGGAAGACAAGTGTAGATCTAGAGCTACAAATTTGACCTTTGATTTCACATATTTTTTGAGGGGGAATGATTTGACATTAGTGGAAAATGAGTCCCACTTTAGGGCTAAAAAAATTGATTTTGTCAAAATCCAGTTCCTGACAGTCAGAAAGTAGTTTTAGGTGTTTTTGTCAGTAGCAGGACTGATTCACCATCAGTAGAAAATGAGTCCCACTGGTGATTTATACTAATTTTTGCTAGTTTTCAGGGCCTTCTAGATTCAACATTCTATTCCTAGGTGCACTCTATTCAACCTCTTTCAATTCTATTTTGCATTTGTTCATGTTTTAGTTCATTCTTGCATACCTCACTATGTTTTCAAACACTGCATATTTCATTAGTTTTTCATTAATAATCAATCAATTGCATAGCTTAGTTGAATCTAGATCATTATATTTAGTCATAATTCCATTTGGAATTCCTTTATTTTAGTGAACCACCACAATTTTGGGGTTCTATCTCTCTCCTTTTAGGTGAAATATCCTAAGAGTGCAAGAGAAGTACATAAAACACACCACAAAATTGTTGGTTCAAGAACATAAATACTACTTATGAGAATTCATGCTCTATGAGCTAATTTAATTAATAATCCAATGCTCATCACTAGTAAATTCAATAGAAATAAAATATCCATCACTAGGATAATCATTTTATTGATTTCTATATTAAGGAACCATCAAATTCATCTTTCTCCATGCTCATAAGGATATCCACTCATTATTTTTTCCTTGATTCCTGAGCTTGTGGAGGATACAAAAGGAAGGTCAAAGCTATTGAAAAGTGAAATGAATGATTTAGCAAATTTTTTTGTGGAGGACTTGTGTGAATAAAGATTCACAAAAGTTCTTTTGATAATGAAATGTTGTAAAGATCAATTTAGAGGGCTTAGAAGTGAGCGTATGTGAAATTGTGAAGAAGTGTGTGTGAATGTAAGTATGAGAATGTGTGCTAGAGATAATGAAATAAAGGTAGTAGACTTTTCTAAGAAGATGTATGTGTGAGTATACCAAAAGTAGTGACTTGGAGGTATCAAAAAGGTTGAAATATTCCAATTGTATGTTGAGGTTGTAAACCTCTATTTTAAGTGTTATACTGTGGAGGAATTTGTAAATTTCATTTAAAAATATTGTAAAATTTTGTTTTCATTTGTGAGGCTGAATTTGGACAGTATATCCAAGAATCTTGTTCACCATGGTTTTTCTCTTGTAGGCTTTTCCATATAAATATGGTGTTATGGTTGCATGATTATGTGTTCTTCTACTTGTCATGTAATATTTGGTTAATTACAAATGAAAGAAAATAATTTGATTAAGTACTCATTCACCCTTGTGTCTCAATACTTCATTGTGCTCAACACTAAGTACCCATTCCATTAATATTTGAGATACATTAAAAATTCACAGGATTGCAAGGTCACTAGTAGGTATAAGTACTATTACTCTACCAAAAGGACATTATACTAAAGTGATTTAAGTGACATCTCTTGATTTACTCATATGTATGAGATTAGTACAAATTTATACTCTCCTTGGTGATTAAATTTTCCGATAATAATTTCTCCATGTCTATTGAATCTTAAATGTGGGTTTTAGTATTTTATTATAAGTCCACATTACAATTTCTAGATTTATCACATGTTAGTTATATTTTATTGCAAAATTTGAATTTCCTCATTTTTTTTTCACTTTATTTCTCAATAGGATAAGTCACTATCATATATTGATAAGAAAGTGTCAGCATCATAAATATTATGGGCAAGAAGTGAGGTTGTTTAGAAAGAAATATGTTACAACCATGGTTGACTATTTAAAGAAGAGATGGAAAACGTAGTTTTTTAAGGATCTAATAGGTAGGTCAGAGGTTGGCCCAATGAAGTATAAAAAAGAATTAGTCATTTTTTTCTTTTATTTTGGTTTTAAAAGGTTCTAGAAAAAATTGGGGTTCATGGAAATACAAATGTTCAAAAAACACCATGAAATAAAACTATTATTTTAATTACAAAATTTATACTTTTTGCATAGAGGGGAAATTAGATCTTACTAATAAATAATAAAATTATCTATTTTTAGAAATAATTAATTATATAAATTAGCAGTTGAGTTTTCACTACCACTAGTAAAGAAAAGAGGATAGAGTTGAAAGAAGCTTGTCCAATTCAATAATTTTAGTAGATGTAGGGTTTGGACAACATAATAAGATGATGTTCAAGATATAAATGAAATATTTTTTTTGATTTCTATGTGATTGGAAAGAATCAATAATGCCAATGTCTATGGTGTAGTAGTGACATTGGGAGCATCATCATGTCCCAAGGTGAACAATAGTATCCTCAGGGAAAAACAGTATCTTCTTGGTGAGTTGGTGTCCTATAACATGTAGTAATTGTGCATCATTTGCATTTGTTTATTTTAAGCACAGTTTGTGCCCGTCGTTGTCTATCTTAGTTAATTTAGAGGCTATGAGATCTATAGAAGAGAGAATATAAATGTACTTATCATCAAATTCATTTTTTATTTTTTATGTATTTCTTCTTCATATGTCCCTAATTTTTATTGTTTTATATCTCCACTCCATTCTTCAACCATGTTTTAGATTGTCCTCTTAATATGTATCCATCCTTAGGTTTCTTTTGTTCCCTTTTATAGTTTACCTTATCAAGTTAGGACTTCCTAAAACAAACAATGAATCCATTGCATTCTTATCTATGGATTTTCTCAATTTACACTAAAAAAATTATAAATAAGGGAATATATCTTTATATATAACAAAACCACCAATAGAAATAATTAGATTTTCCAAATATTTAGGCAATGAAAAAAGTACAAAAATAAATATATCCTCCTCTTCTAGCTTAACATCATTATAAAATAGTAAGAATATTAAGTTGTCTTCTCATTTGGGTATTTTACAGAAGGATCTAAAAAAAGCGGGGGCGGAGAAGGTCTCTAAGCTTGGTAGGAAGAAGGATGTGGAAAAGATCAAAATAATAGGGGAGAATTTGGTGGAGTTAGGGTCTGTTAAGACCTTGGATTCTCTTTTTTTGAGCCCCTTGAAATGATTGTTTTATCTTGGAATGTAAGGGGCTTGAACAGTGGCCCTCGACAAAAAGTTGTTCACGATTTGGTTAGAAGTCAATCTCCTGATGTTCTCTTCCTCTAGGAGACTAAGTTGTCAGTTGAAGGTATGTTTGGGTTGATGCCAAAGTTGTGGGGGACTGGTGAGTGCCAATGTATTGGTGCTCAGGGGGCTTCTGGGGGAGTGGCTTGTTTATGGAATCCTCAGAAGATCTCTCCTCTTTGGTGGATGTCCGTCAAGTCATCTATCTCCATGATTGCTTCCTGCTTTGAGACCGGGGAGGCTATATTATTCTCCAATATTTATGCACCTATTGAGCTTCATGGTAAGCAATTATTGTGGACCCATATCAGGTTTGTTAGAAGTATGGATCCTTACCATTCGTGGATAATGGCGGGGGATTTTAATGCTATCTCTGAGTTGGATGAGAAAAGGGGTGGTAGTGCGAGGCTGGAGCCATCTGCTCTACTTCTTCAGGATAACATTTCAGCTCTAAATCTAGTTGATATCAAGCCCAGTAATGGTCAGTTTACTTGGACTAATCAGAGGATTGGGGAGGATTACATTGCTGAGCATCTTGATCATTTTTTAGTTTCTTGTTACTGGGTTGGTGGTTTGTGGTCCTCTAATTCTGAAATTTTGGATTGGAGGGGTTCAAATCATTGGCCTATCAAGCTCGCGGTCTCCTCAGCTTGTGTGCCTCGGTCTCCTCCTTTTAAATTCTAGCTTATGTGGCTGAGGGATCCCTCTCTTCATGATTATGTTGGTGAATGGTGGAGGTATGGTAGACCTTCCTATGGTACGAAAATGTATACTTTTGCTAAGTTACTTCAATTTGTCAAGTATCAGCTCAAACAATGGAATCGACATTGCTTTGGAAACATTTTCCATGCTAAGGTTGCTGCTCAGGCTGAGTTGGCTAGTATTACGAGGATGATTAGGGAGGATGGGATGACTAAAGTGCTGCTTTTGGAAGAAGCTAGGGCTTTGAAGTTGTTGGAGGAGTGTGAGCTAAGGGAATAATTTTTTTGGAAACAAAAGGCTCGGGTTGATTGGTTACTAGAAGGAGATAAAAATATTGCCTTCTTCTTCAATTCGGTGAAAGCCAGGAGACATGGCAACTCTATTTTTGTTTTAGTGAATGACAGGGGTGAGCAACTTTCCTCCTTTCAGGAGATCTCAACCAAAGCAGTACAGTACTTTGCTTCTTTATTCAAGGAGGAGGAGCGAAGGAGTTTCGATGAGGAAGTTTAGGTCCTTTCGTGTATCCCTTCTCTTGTTTCTAGAGAGATGAATGAGCATCTTATGAGTGACATCTCGCTGGATGAACTGAAGGGTATAGTGTTTCAGATGAAGAAGGGGAAAGCCCCTGGCTTGGATGGTTTTCCGATTGAGTTCTTCCAAGAGTTATGGGATATTATCAAATTGGACTTGTTAGCAGTTGTGTAGGAGTCTCAGTATAATAAGCAAATGTTACGGGCTCTAAATTCCACCTTCCTTGCTCTCATTCCCAAGTGTGATGGTGCTGATAGGTTAAGGCAATTTCAACCTATCTCTCTCTGTAATGTGATTTATAAAATTATCTCTAAATTGATAGCGGATAGGTTGAAAAAGTGGCTTAAAGTGTTGATTTCTGAGGAACAGAGTGGTTTTATGGAGGGTCAACAAATTTTGGATGGGGTGGTGATTGCAATTGAAACTTTTCATTTTATGGCCACTTCCAAGGATAAGGCAATGTTTATCAAATTGGATATGGCTAAGGCTTATGACAGAGTTCAGTGGTCCTTCCTTCAGAAGATTCTTAGCGCTTTTGGTTTTGGGGAGGATTAGATTAACTGGGTGATGAGTTGTGTTACTACAACTTCCATTTCTATGTTAATCAATGGTGAGCATTTAGAGCTTTTTGGTGCTTCTCGGGGTTTGCATCAGGGAGACCCCCTCTCTCCCTATTTTTTTATCCTTCTTGCTGAGGGTCTGGGCCGGTTGATGAGAAGGCATGTGGAGTTGGGGTTTATTTCGGGATGGAGATGGGATGGTGGCTTACCATCGCAGTCTCACTTACAGTTTGTGGATGACACAACTTTGATGGGTCTAGGGTTAATCAGGGAAGCTACTAATATGTGCAGGGTGTTAGATGTTTATCTCAGTGCCTCGGGTCAATTGATCAATGAGGAAAAGTCCTCCATCTTTTTCTTTAACACTCCGGAGCCAATTCAGAGGAGGATTGCTCACATTTTGAGATTTTAGATTGGGTCCCTCCCCTTGACCTAGCTTGGTATTCTGTGTTAATCAATGGCGAGCATTCAGAGATTTTTGGTGCTTCTCAGGGTTTGCGTCAGGGAGACCCCCTCTCTCTCTATTTGTTTATCCTTCTTTCTGAGGGTCTGGGCCGGTTGATGAGAAGGCATGTGGAGTTGGGGTTTATTTCAGGATGGAGATGGGATGGTGGCTTACCATCACAGTCTCACTTGCAGTTTGTGGATGACACAACTTTGATGGGTCTGGTGTCAATCAGGGAAGCTACTTATATGTGCAGGGTGTTGGATGTTTATCTTAGTGCCTCGGGTCAATTGATCAATGAGGAAAAGTCCTCCATCTTTTTCTTTAACACTTCGAAGCCCATTCAGAGGAGGATTTCTCACATTTTGAGATTTCAGATTAGGTCCCTCCCCTTGACCTACCTTGGTATTCTGATCTCTGTTGGAAGACCACATAAGGATTCTTGGCAAAATATCTTGGACAAATTTTGCATGAAGGTTAATCATTGGCCCACAGATCGCTGTCCTTTGCAGGGCATGTTTAGCTGCTCAAGTATGTGGTGCAGGCTCTCCCCATTTACAGATGCATGGTCTAGGTTGCCCCAGTGAGTTTTATTAAGGAGTTTGATTCTCTTGCTAGGAATTTTTTATGGGCTGGTAGTTTACAGTCATCCAAATGGAGTCTTGTCAGGTGGAATACTGTTTGTAGCCCGAAGCAGTTCGGAGGGCTTGGGTTGAGGTAGTCTTCTTTGTCTAGCATGGCTCAGGCTGCTAAGTTGTATTGGCACTGGTGTGTGGAGCAGGACCATCTTTGGGCCAAAATTTTATCTCATAAATATTTTCTAGGGATCCCTCAGGTTGATATTCCTCAGTACTCCCTGAGGGAGAAAGGCTCAGTGATTTTGGGTACTCTCAAGAAAGGGGCTGCTCTCATGAAGGATGGCCTTTTTTGGATTTGCAAAAGGGGGACTGAAGCTCTTTTCTAGTCAGACTCTTGGGATGGCTTTCCCCCCATTCTTGTTCAGTTTTCAAACTTGGTACCTTTGTGCCAGCGGTTCCTCGAAGCTGGTTGGTCAAGGGTGAGTGATTTTAAGTCCTTCTCTGTCAGAGATCAGCTGAGAATGGTGAGATGGAAGAATCCTAGCAAGTGGCCTGATGTTGGTATGGAGGAGGAATGTGTTGAGTTGCACAAAATCCTTTCTAGTAGGAAGTGTAGTTCCCTACAGGAGGGGGATGTCCTTTTGTGGTCTCCTAATCCTAAGGGTGTCTTTACTGTTGCTTCTAGATATTAGAGATTGTTATCTCAAAGGGTAGTTGGGGGGAGGTTCACTGGTGGAAGAGAGTGTGGAACAAGTTATCTTGGCCAAAGTGTAACTACTTTCTTTGGACCTTGGCCTAGAATAGGTGCTTGACGTGGGACAATATTCAGAAGAGGGGGTTCCAGGGCCCTTCTATCTATGTTTTGTGCGGGGTAGCGGAGGAGGATTCTTCTCACTTGTTTTTTCGGTGCCCCTTTGTTTTGCGTCTTTGGCATCTTTGGTGGGAGGCCTGGAGAATCCCCTGTGTTCATGCCTCTTCACTGTTGGAGTTTTGGAATAGTGTCAGTAGACCTCCTTCTGTGACCTCTTTCCTACAGGAGGTGTGGTATGTTGGTCCTACTTTCATATTGTGGCAGATCTGGTTAGAATGAAACCATATAATTTTTTGGGGTGAAAGGTTGATATTCCAACAAGTTTGGAAAAGAGTTAGGGCTATGATTCAGGAGACGGTGGAAGCTAAGTGTGAGGTGGTATTCCCTTTAAATAAAGAGGACGCTGAGAAGGTGGATAGACTTGGAATCTAGGGGTTGTCTTTAGCTTTGGCTTGCGTCAATAGAGGAAGGAGGGAGAAACAAAAAGTCCAAAGGTTGGGCATGTGGTTGCCCCCTCCGGATGGAACTTTGAAGATCAATACTGATGGATCCTCAAGAGGCAATCTAGGTCCTACTAGAATTGGAGGAGTTGGTCGGGACTCTTCGGGTTCAGTTGTTTTCTTCTTCTCTGCTCACGAAGGGGTGCAGTCTATCAAACTTATGGAAGGTTTGGTGATCCTCTACGCTCTTGAGCGGGCTTATGATTTGGGTTGGCGCAGGGTTATTTGTGAATTTGATTCACAAGTTCTGATTAGTCTGATAAATAATCAGATGATGTTTGATGTTAGTTGGCAGCTGGCTAGGATGGTGCAGCAGATTTTATAGATTAGTTCTTTGATGGAGATTATATCTTTTGTCCATATTCCCTGGGAATGGAATAGGGTCGCTGATTGTTTGGCTAAGTGGGCTTCTAAGCATCTTCTTGGTTGGAAGATTGATGGGTGGGAGCAAGTTCCCCAGGAGCTCCACTAGGATTTAGAAGGGATTCTTGTTGAAGATGGGGATGGTCACAACGAGGAAGGCTCATATGTTTTGCTTTGTTGCTTTGGGCGGGTCTTTGTGGCCTCGATCTTTTTGTAATCTTCATTTTTTATTTTCAATAAAGTTTTTACCCCCTTTTTTATAAAAACATCATTATAAAATAGTTAAGTCAAAATTAAATTATTAAAAGAATTAAGATGTTTTACATATATGGCTCTCCCTTCATTATTTTTAATGATTAAAGATTCATTTTAAGCTATGACTTATTAATAATTTTATTTTAATAATAAATATCACCTATTCTCTTTCACATGTTGATGGATCAATACTCTATGGGACATTCAAGTGAACATAATCAACCATAAATAATTATATGTTTAACCTAACTTTATTGTGAATTTTTACCAAACTTTATTAGAAAAATATATAGGTTTGCTCTCCTTTGTAAAAATTCTCTTTTAAACCTATTCTTCTAAGAGATATTACTCTTCTACCTTGCAAACCTCATACATAAAAGGCATTGGATTTATCAATCTCTTAGTACAAAGTGCTACCCATGGCTCAAAAAACAAATAGATTTACAAAAACATCATCTTAAGAGCTCCTAATACAACCAAGAAACTCATTAAAATTGAAAGAAAGGCATCCCACTCTAATAAAACCTAATCTCTAATACCAAATGTTGATGAATAAGGTAAAATAATATAGTGAATGCTCAAACAAATATTAAAAATATATGTTATACTGATTACATTAGTATGTGATTAACTATTAAATTACATAGGGAGAAGCATGGATCAATAAATCAAAATATTAAAAAAACTCATGTAAAACACATAACACTAGAATTTACAGTGAGAAATCCTTTGAAAAAGGATAACCATGAAAGATACCGTTTACCTTGTATTAATGAATTAAAAACTATTGTGTAGTATAATCCATATAATTCTTTAGTTATACATCATTATAACATTATAACTCTACTTCACCTATAAAAAATCCATAAAAAAAACTAGGGAATTCTACAAATTTATAGACAAATAAAGAGAGAAAACTGCAAATGGCTTCCCAAAACCAACAAAAGGGGTTACATGGTCTTAGACAAAATATAATCCTCCCATGACCAAATCCATCAATGGATGCAAGATAAACATCATCAACAAAACATATTTAACCCATGAATAGGTTTGTATAGACTCTCAAGTCAAGTGGTTTGTAATAGAGTGACTAACTAATGTGGACCATATCCATCATAGAAAGATTCTCTACTTCTCACAATGCAACTCCCAAATAATTTATGAAAGAGATACTTTTAATAAATCTTATAACAATGATAGATGTAATTGCTAACAATTATAATATTCTATATCAATATACTTACAATAATTGTTAAGATTTGTATAGGAGTAATAAAAATATTATATTTCTCAAAACATTATGGAAATCTAAGTACCCATCCCATTAATATTGAGATAAATACAAAATACATAGAAATGCAAGGTCAATAGTAGGTTGAAGAACTATTACTCTACCACAAGGACACTAGACTAAAGTGAGAAGTGATATCTCTTGATGTACTCTTATGTTTGAGATTAGTAGAAATTTGTGTGTATCTTAGTGCTTAAATATTTCCTAAAATAATTTCCTCATGTATATTGGGTGTCATATGTGTTTTGTAGTATTTTATTATTACTCTACATTTCCATTTCATGATATATCGCATGTTAGTTATATTTTATTTCCAAATTCCAATATTCTCATTATGTTGCTTGATTTCATTCTCAATAGGATAAGTCAATATCATAAATTGATAAAAAAGAATCAACACCATAAATATTATGGGCAAGTAGTGAGGTTGTTTAGAAAGAAAGATGTTGTAACCATGGTTGAAGATTTAAAGAAAAGATAGAAAAGGTTATGATATCTAGAAGAGAGAAAATGTAAAGGTACTTTTGACACATCAAGGAACTTATCTTGGTCAATCCCCATAGTAGGATTTGACAAGCAGTTGAAAGGTCATGGGTGGCCCTATGGTCAAAGTGTATGGAGCTATAACAATAGAGGCCTGTGTAACAACAATGGTAGATGCATTAGGTAGATATTTTCAAGAGAAAAGAATATGTAGGTCTAAGTATAGATCTTGGATGATTTTCTATTTCTGTTTTAGAAAAGTACACTTAAATAAGTGTCATTAGGATCAATCTAACTAATAGGCACAAAATACAAGTAGGATATTAAGAAAATGAGGGTGTCTGGGTAAGAGAAATTGATTTTAATTGTGTGGGACACTATCACATGTTCTAGTATTTGAACTAACCTAAAAAGTGCAACCAGTGATAGAACAAAAGATTCGTTGTACAAAAGATTATGTCCAAATCAAATAAAATATTTTTCAAATAATTTATACCCTGAGAAGGTCAAAATCAATGATATATACATTTATTATAAATAACCATCAAAACAAGATAAAAAATTATAAACGACCATCTAATCTATCTTATCTAAGTATACCAAATCTTAGATGTTATGAAGCCGATTCTATGTGGGTCGGTTGATGTGGACCCTATGAACAATAAACGTAGTAACAATTTGTAGAACTTTTTATTCTTGGCTAGACAAGTTAAAGGATTTGCCCTCTAACGTCAAACAGCTTTTTCTTCCAATATCTCGTGATGAACTTGATTTCTTATCAACGGCAATTGACTGTACTAACTATGACATGTCACTGAACTGGCAGACTGTTCACCAACGCTACCACTTGCAAAAACAGAATCTCTATGCGTGGCTTCTCTGGTACAACTCCACATATTAATGCAAGCTATTCATCCTGCAATTAAGGAGAAGCTCTAAATTCATTGTATACTTCTCATATTCCAAAACTGTCACTTCCTGTAAGAATATCATCTTCATTCCAAAACTGTCACTTCCTGTAAGAATATCTTCTTCACATGTCGAGCGAAAACTGGCTTTTGGGAGGAAGACAATCAAATGGATAGGAATTGGTTCCAATCATGGAGATGAGAGAGTTTTGCGGCATGCGGGAAGACAACTTTCTTGTTTAGGTCAAAAAGGCAGCATCCATTCCCTCATTTGCCTGAAAGATGAGAGGATTTCAAGCAACTTGGATTGTACATATTATGTGATATGATATATATTCATTGTCAAGGTTAGATCTACGTTTACCAAAAAAAAAAAAACAAAAAAACAAAAAAAATTAATAATTATTGAATTTGGTGATGTTTTAGAATAATTATTTAAAGAAGGTAAATAATCTTAAAGTAAAAGAATTTATGATAAGAATAAAAATGTTATTTTCTTCAATATGATTGTGTTTGAGACTTTTATTTGACTCTTAGTTAGTTGATATCAATGTGACTTATATTGGCTTTTGTTAAATTGTTTGTCACTATGTACACCCATTAATTATATATAAACTACTTAAAGTGGTTTAAATAATAACCATATCTATTGTCCAATCTTTTATGTGACATAAGTGTGGGGTGGAACACAAGAATTCAACCTCCTCTATTTTAAATAATGGTACTAAGCTACAAGTTCAATAATCCACACAACTCAAAGATGATATTTTTCATTCCCATATTCCACTTCAAATCATTTCAAGCAATTTAGATTGTCCATATTATGTGATATGATTAATATGTATTTATTGTCAAAGTTGGATTTAGTGTTATACTTTTAACTTAGGTTTTTTTCATTGTTGAGTTCAATGATGTTTAAGAATAGTTGTTAAAATAAGACAGGCTATCATAAGATAAAATGAATTTGTGATCATATTAAAAAATGACATGTCCTTCAAAATGATTATGTTTTTGGAAAAATTCTTGACTCAATTAATATCAGTGTGATTTATATTGACTTCTATTAAATTGTATTATTAGGTACACATATTAATTATATATAAATAGCCTAAAGTGACTTAAATAATAATTATATCTATCATTCATTAGAATTAAGGAATTAGAAAGAAATGCAATTTTTCATGAAATTAGTATAGAAGACATTATAACTAAATCTTGTATCTAAATAACTGGGGTGGAAAACATCAATTCATCCTCCTCTTTATTAAATATAAATTTATAATGGTACTAAAATTCAAGTTTAATGACCCACACAACTCAAAGATTATACAAATACACAATTTATAATGTTTGAGTATATAGGATTCTATAGACTACTACATTGAGGAATCATTTCATAAACAATAGCACTAGAATTATTTCATGAAAACGACTATATTATATAGATATTGACATCTCTACTGCAAACAACAAAATAAACTACCAATTTAATACTAATTAAATGAAAATCAACTATACAATCCTATCATTGTAACGAAATTCACTACCACCATCAACTATTTTGACAATTTTATTTATCAAAATTAAAAACACAATTTAAAATTCATAAAACTATTGAAAGAAATTTTAATTGACTTTCACCACCAAACATTCCATATACCAAATTCAAATTCATGTGTACATTTCACAAGAAATACACATACAATCTACAAACATCAAATTTATTTTCAGTTTCTTCTAATTCTCGCAGTTACCCCATACCTAGGCCCACTTCTTTCTCTACATTTATTTTTTTTCTTCTTTCCTGTGCCTATCTCCTACTATGCACCCCTCCAGTTCTTCATTCTGCATTCATTTTAATGTTAATCCCCCTTGCGCTGCATTCTCTTCTTCACATATTTTTTTTTCCTGCCAAACAACTTTAAATTTGTTATTGTTTTCGTCTTATTCCCATGTGCCCCTCTAATTCTACCTATTGCTGCTCATTAATTTTCTCTTCACATATGTTTCCTTGCCGTTTTCCTGTCTGGCACTGATTTTTATAAACTAAATTTGCAGCCTGATCATCTGCATTTAATTTTATTTAAAATGCTCACTTTTATTGCACCATCTCTCTACCCTTGTGGCATCTATGTTCTCCTCAATTTGCAATAATTGTCTTTATTTTCATGCACCCCTATCAAGTTTCAGTTGCAATTTGAAAAATATGTGGAGCTTCTCCCACCACCAATCACCCCTTCACCGTTGTTAATCTCTCTCTGCACTTGTCCTTTAAACTGGTGCGATTTTTTTCCTTTATTAAGCATTCTCTTTTGTTACATTTTTGTTTAGAATTTTCCTCAGTGCTACAATCGCCCCTCCCTATTACTCATGGCTACAAGCTGATTTTCTTTGGTTTATTCTGCCTTCTCAATAAGCAGCAACCCTTTCATTTCGTTCACTCTATCTTTTCATTAGAATTTCATTTCCCCTTTCTAAAATAAAAGCAATTTCTATCTTTTTAACTCTACCTTTGCTAATCATGGGAAAAACATATCAAACCTAGAGATTTCAATTTATTTGTTCAAAATCCCAGGCCGCTTCATTTTCACCACCCTTTAATTACTAAAATCTGAATTTAAAGAGTGGGTGAGGTGCTTCATACTTGTCCACGTTTCACATAGCTATCCTAAATTTAAACATATTAAATATGATTCTCTTTGGTATGCTTCAAATGATTATGAAATTGAAATTGAGCTGAAAACCAAAACCAAAACAATAAATTCAAATCAAAATATTGTTTGCTTAGTGTTGATTTCTCATCGTGTGGGATTCTACTGCATTAGACATGTTGGGTAGAAATATTGTGGGTATAGGCTCACAAAGGTGGAGTTTAGTAGTTGAATTAATCTTCCATGTTGAATGCAACCTATAGTGAACTCCATCACTGTCCAAAGTGCACTGAAAATTGTTTCTTCTTCCTCTTCTTTCAACACTTAATCAGGACAAGCTTCATAGTCTTATAACAACTCTACTCACCATTCTTCTTTCCTCTCATGGTGTAGACGTCCAATTTGATCACTTCCATATGATCAAACGCGTCTCCTTATTCATCCAGTTGCTTATCCCATCTTTTAATATTAATTAAACCATTTGTTTAATTAATAACCTACATAAGGGTCCTAAAGTATTTAATTTAATAAATACTTTACCCCTCTTCCTCTAAATTAAATAAATATACCATTTTATTTAATTTAGTCATATTCCCCTTTTGAAATTAAAATTCATTTTTTAATTCCTCTTTTCTCTCTCATAGTCACATCCTCCAACTTTTGCAAGTTGGTCTCTAATCCATCTTAATTACTTTATCTTCTTCTAATTAACTAGGGTTAGCATGTGCACACCCTTAATCATCATTAGGGTCACATCCTCCATAATCTCCCACTTGCTTCTAATGAGTCATTAGTCCATCTAACTAAGTACTTGCACAACTTTAATCATTTGGTTAGTCTAACCTAATCCTCCTCCCACTTATGGCATGTGTCCTTAAGTCAACCTTATTAAAGGCTTTCTCCTTTTGGACAAGGCACTCCACTTCTCCATGTGAATTTTTAATTCACCTTTTAATCCCCCAATGCACCCAAAATGAATTTTTAATTCTTTCACTTCTTCCCACATGTCCTTCACTTATTCTTTTATTCTTTCCCATCTCCCCATGAGAATATTTGAAGAATTTTTAATTCCTCACATGTCCTCTCACCCACATGGGGACAAGGACCTCCTTTACGAGGAGATCTTGTCCAATCCCAAGGTACTTTGTACCCCCCTCCATGTCATGTACTTCTCTTACACCTCATGTCCACCTCATCTTTCTTAAGCCTCTCCCCATACCACATGTCAAGATGTGAGGGCTTGTGAGTTCTCAACTCACCTTAGCCCTACATCTTGGCCATCCATCTCCTCCTTAGAATTCTTAAAATTCTTATAAATACCCCCTCTTTTCTCTCATTTTGGGAGAGATCATTTTGCTAGCCAAAATCTTGCAGTTTTGTTTCTCAATCTACACTTAGCCATTTGCATCCATTTTGTCCAACTATCTTGCATCTCACACTTCACATCTTGCATCTACTTGCCATCTAAGGAGCATACACATCAAAGATTGAAGGGCCAACCAAAGGATCGATTCGACACAAGGTATAAAGTTTCATTTGTTATTTTTATCTTGTGTTGATTCCAACTTAGGCTAATCTTGAAGTGTAGGTTGTTTTGGTGTTTATTCGCACTCTTTAGTTTCTGCTCATTTTTTAACGCTTACATTCGACCTATCACATTTCTGGCACGCCTGGTGGGACCCACAAATAGGTCTCTTTCTTTCACGTTTGCTATTTTTTGCATTTTTGTAGGTCTGGGTTACAGAGTGGCATACCTGTCCTGACAGAGTAGCGGACCTGTCCTGCTGTGGAGTAGCAGACCTGTCCTGACAGATTAGCAGACCTGTCCTTCGGTGGTGGACCTATCCTGCTATGGCAGACCTGTCCTTCTATGGCGGACCTGTCCTAACAGAGTGGCGGACCTGTCCTCACAGAGTGGCAGACCTGTCATTACAGAGTGGCGGACCTGTCCCTATAGAGTGGCGGACCTGTCCTCCCGAAGGTGAAATTTCAAGTTTTTGTCGATTGTCTTTTGGTAAATTAGGCACATAGTTTAATTAAAGGGGTCAATAAACCTTGTTTGGCGTGTTTGTGGAAGGCTATTTGACGTATCCAATCCCCTTGCGCCATTTGGCGATCCTGGGTGACGAGAAATCATAGCTTTCCAAGTCCTTTGAGTCACCCCTTTTTCATTTTCTTAGTGGGACCTTCTTGGGGATTTCATCACCCCAAGGGATGATTCCAACCACGTGTATCAGTAGGGTATATAAAGGGGGGAGAGCGAAAGTTGTACCTCAATCCAACCACATTATAATTGGCAAAGCATCGGGATGACGTGAAGAGTTGGTCCGAGCCTTTAGTATCTCACTAAGGTTCTCAACTCACGCTTGTAATGTGTTGGTGTTCACGGTTAGGGCCTCACGTACCGGGTGTATATTGAGGACTCCTTAGCAACCATGTGCATCCTAGAGTAGAAGACTTTGTTGACCATACCCATTTCTACTAATCTTAGGGTTGTGTTATTTGAATTGTCTTTCTCGTGCAAAAACCAGTGATTATCAGTTTGGCCAAATCTTTTATGATTGCTATATTCTAGGTCCTTTGCCTTACCCATCCATCAAAATGTCAAGCTTAAAATTATCCTTTAGCAGACCTATCCTTATGCTATGGCGGACCTATCCTTATGTTGTGGCGGACCTATCCTAATGCTCTGGCGGACCTGTCCTTATGCTGTGGCGGACCTATCCTAATGCTGTGGCAGACCTGTCCTTATGCTGTGGCAGACCTGTCCTTATGCTGTGGCAGACTTGACCTTTGACCAGCCTATATTATCACTTGGCATCCCTTGTCTCTCTGTCTTGAACACCAATATGACCATTCACCATCCTAAACGAACATCTGAATGTCTGTTCTGAGTCTTCATCCCCTCGTTCTAAGATTCATTTATCCTAAACACTCTTTTGCTTGTTTTGAGAGCCATTCATCTATCCTGAGACGCTCCCCATCCGTCCTAAACCCGCTTTCATCTTCGATCTCCGTTATTCCATATAAACCCCATTGGAGTTGTCATCCAAGTTGACCTAGGTGTTCATCCCTAATCATAATCATCGTAACTGGCTTAGGATCATTGTCCGTCTTAAGTTAGTTATCCTTTCTGACCCAATCAATCTGCTTCTATCTCAAGTTGGATTTGGTGTCATTATCATACATCCACCTTTCAATCAATACCTAGTGTTACCAAGGATTCTTCTTAAACTCAGTTGTGGATCTCGGTCTTCATCATAATTATCATCAAATCAATCATAATCATCAGATCAATCCAACCCCCACATCATCAAATCTATCTGGATCAAAACCCAAAATCTAGATTAATCCAGTGTCTACCAATCAATCCAATCTGATTCCATCAAACCAATCCACATCGGTCTGACCGATCATCATCAGCTAATCTCCCATCAAATTGAATCAATCTTTCATCATCAAGGTCTTTCTAATATCTTGATCCCTCTCATCATCTTGCATGCCCATTTAGACTCGATCACAGACAAAGAAAATGGCCGACCAACAAGCCCTGAATGCCCAATCAAACAATCCTCAAGATCCCAACAACACAATGAACATTTCATCAGATCCTAACTATGGTGCTAACATCCCTCACGATCCCCACAATGTTACCTCATCACAATCCAATGTGGATGTTCAAAACACGTCACCACCTGGGGAGGAAAACATGGCTGACCAACCTGAGCTCACATTTGAGGAACACTTCAGCAACCCTGTTAATGCACAAATGACAGAATGCCTTCTCAAAAGACATAGTGACAAAATCTTGGCTCACTTGATTGACAAAGGTGTCAAGCTGCCATCAAGTGTCAACTTATCCAAGTATGACACCTCCACATTTAATGTACCCCAAGGTTCACATGACATCCCCAGTAGCTCGTATGTCCCCAATGTTCCTTCCGTAGAAGGTTGGCATCAACCTGAATTCGGCAATGCAATCCTGTATCCCATTGGAAATTCCACACATCCCACCATCTTGGTCATAGGAACACCCCAAACCATTGATCCCAATGATCCTTTTACCTATGGCATGCCGCAAAATGTCCCACAACCACAACCACTAATGCTACCAGCACCACTCCCCTCAAACTTGCCCCCTGTCAACACTAGGGGTAGCCTTTTCGCTACCTTTCCCCCACCTCCTGGGGCTACAAATCCTCCACCATCATCATTCATACCCCAACAACTGTCCCAATCCAACATCCCTCCACCATCATCATTCGTATCCCAACAACCTCCCCAATCCTATGCTCCCACTAGTGCTCAACAACCTCCCTCGCAAAACATCTCAACCGCACCTCTACCTCAACAACAACCATTGGTCAATCCTCTATTCTCAACACAACCATCATAGCATCAACCAAAAGGAAATCAACCTTGGTCTTCAGCCCCGACCATATCTCCATTCCTTGCATCCATCTTACGCCCACAAGCGCAACCACCACATAACATCCCATCTCACCCACCATAGCTGCCAACTATGCATCAACAACCACCTTATCATTACAATTATTATAATCAGAAACAATATCAACAACAACCATCCTATGTGGCCTCGCAACAGTCACATCAACACCCCCAACATCCACAAACTAATCAACAACACCTTCTCCATACTTCCCAACAGTACGCCACCCATAACTACCCAACCAATTCATATCCCGCCTCGCAACAACAACCTCTTTATCAACAAGGTCCCTTGGCATATCAATAGGGGTTACTGCCTCCTCATTATCCATACAACCATCCCCAAGCGTCATCTCAAAATCCACAATCGCCCTACCATCAATATCCGTCCAACACACCAGCCAATGCGGACATACTAGAAATCAAAGCTACTCTGAAAGATCTTTAGGTAGGGACTAACAAACAATCATTCAAGTTCGAAGATATATGTCCATATCCATTTGATCCCTCCATCTTATTGATTCCCTTCCCCAAACATTTTGAAATGCCAAAGTTTGACAAATATAAGGGGAACAAAGATCCCAAGGCCCACTTACAGGAGTTTTACTCCCAGTGTCAAGAAGTTATCCATAATGACAACTATCTCTTGTTCATGTTTCCTTGAAGTCTGGCAAGCAATGCGCTAGGGTGGTTCATGACCCTCGAAAAGGGATCTATAAAATATTTTGCAGACCTGTCAGAAAAGTTTGTCTCCTACTTCTCCTTCAATTTGGAGAAAGATACCGATACCTTGGATCTCCTCAAAGAGAAATAGCGTGAAGGGGAAACCTTTACCAACTACCTCCAAAGGTGGCATGCCCTAGCAAGCTGAATGAAAACCCCTTTGAAAGAAAAGGACATGGTCACCCTCTTTGTGGAGAACTCTCGTCCCGACATGGCTCATAACTTTAGATTACATTGTGTCACCACTTTCACGGAGGTAGTGGAGAAGGGACCCATCCTTGAGCGTGCCCTTGTTGCTAAGGGGCACATCAAAATATATAATCAAGATAAGGAAAGGTCATTCAATGACAAACCACATTTTTGGAACAAGAACAAAAACATAGTAAATGATGGTGTTACTAATACTAAACATGTCCACGTGGCTAACACATCCCAGAGATAGCAACAATCCATACCCAACGCCATATTTGTACCGCAGGGGACACCCCATCCTCCCCAATAGTCCAATCAAAATAACTAAGGGAACGCTAAACGCCAGTATGCTCAACTAGGAGAACCTCTGAGTGTCGTCTTTAATAAGCTGTTGCAGATCAACTATCCGATCACATACCCTATCACCAAGCCACTCGACAAATCTAAACCTAAGCCTGCATGGTTTAGGGAATATGAATATTGTGAGTTCCATAAAATCAAAGGGCACTCTTTGAATAAGTGTCAGGGTGTGAAAAACTACGTCCAAGATCTCATAGATCGAGGTGATATCAAGGTTGACCCCAGTCAAGCTCCGTCATCCAATGCTCAATTATAGATATATCAAAATGCCTTACCAAACCATAATCAAGGCCCGAGCACCTCCAACAGTAATCCTCAAACCAACAGCACAAATAACGTGAGCTATAAGAATGTACCCCTCAACTACGAGGGTATTATTCATTACATTGAGTAGGTAGAACCTTGTGTATCCATGATACATGTCAAAGCTAAAGACCCTCAATGTGTTGTTACTACACGACGAGCCTGCATCACTATTCCTGCAGCCTCTGCACCCACCCCATCAACTCATGTAAGCTCTCAGTACAACATCCTTGATCACTTAAGAAAGACCCCTGCTCATATATCCATTTTGGATTTGCTTAAGTCTTCCCCGGTGCATCAAGAAATCCTCAACAGAGCCCTACAGGAAACCCATGTGCCTAATAACATTGATCCTACACAGTTCCAAGCCTTGGTAGGACACCTAGTTTCATCTCACCAACTGCACTTCAACCAAAACAATATGCCAAACATCGATGTCAATCATAATCACCCCTTACATATTGAAGTCGTGGTTGCCCGTCATAAAATAAAAAGAGTCTTGGTAGATAATGGCTCTGCCCTCAGCTTGTGCACTCTAAAATTCATAAAACAGGTGGGGTATACTCAAGTGGATTTAAGTAATCAGATCATAACAATCAAGGCTTATGACAATGCAGAAAGGAATTCAGAAGGGATCATCAATCTTCTTGTCCAAGTGGGACCGGTGGTTCAGTACATTACCTGCCATGTCCTTGATCTAGACTTGCCATATAATCTCCTCCTCAGCCATCCATGGCTCCATGCTATGCAAGCCGTCCCCTCAACCTACCATTAGTGCCTAAAGTTCCTAGTCAACGGACAAGAAGTCACCATCTATGCTAACCCCCAACCATTTGAATATTGCCACGCTTTAGAAGCATCATTTCCCCATTTACATTATTGTCCTGGGGTTGAAATGGGGGCATCCCAGTCATCATCCGCTAATCCACCCTCCACTGCGATAACCACTCCATCTTCCACCACTAATCCTATAGTCACTAAAGTCCAGATCATTGACAAAGGGTGTGGCGAGTATGAAATGCATACTGCTCTTAATATAGCAACCATGCCACCGTCACCACACGAGTATGGTCAACCTTCGCATGCTACCCCAAAGGAAGACAAGACTGTCACCTTTAGTGGTAAAAACATCCCTACCACCACTTTCAGATCCCCAAGTATCAAGATAGATTTACCAGAAGAGGACATAAGCCAATGGGTTTACCGAGAACCCCAGCCAGAAACTCCTCTCAAGGAATACGTTCAAGAAAAGTACCCCTGGCCAACAAAGTTCATGGAAAAGCATAACTATCAAGGCAGGGGCCTAGGAAAAGAAGAACAAGGGCGGTTGCAACCCATTGATATGTCTCAGCTACCAAAATAAATAGGCATTGGGTATGACAGAAAGCAGAAAGGCCCCGAAACATCATCTAATGCTTCCAATAGTGTCATTGTGGACAAGGGCTTATTGGAAGACATACCTAAGGAGGAATCCATCATACGTGCGTACGATGACGTCGATCACACCGACCTATCATCCATGTTTGAATGCCTATCCATCTGCACTATTAGCCTACCCCTTTGCCACCCTGAGCTTATTGATTGGGACCTACGTAATAGCACACCTGTCAGTATGTCTGCAAATGCATATGTCAACCTTATGGGATTGGCGGAGGGGGTGCTGTCATAATAGTGGTTTACAATTCCTGAGAGGAATGAATTTTAGCTGAAATCACATATTTTTAGAAAATATAATGATTTAAGCCTTAAAAAGTTCCATTTTAAGGATTCCAATTGAAGAGGGTTTGATCAAATCACCTTAGATCAAAACCCCTTAGATAGAACCTCGCTAGTTTTAAACCATACCTATAAATGCGTCTCCTTTACACCTACCAAAATGCTGATAAAAAATCACTTTTGATTTAGCTTTTGGGGGATCAAATGAATTCATTTAAAGTTTATTTCAAATGATTTTGGTATTCCTCAGAACAAGCTATCCAATGAATATAATTTTAATATGTTTTGGTTTTGTTATGTATTTGTTTTTTTAACTTTTATTAAACATAGGTTTTTCATCAAACATGAATTTCTTTGTTCTTCACATTTGGAAAAATAGAAGATTATCAAAAAATTGAAAAATATGAGTGCACTAGATATTGAAGTCCTTGATCCAACAAAAAATTTAAAAAAATTTTGACATATACAAAAAAAGTTACGTGTTATACGGTCATGTTGTGTCTGAATTGTAATTCGTTTGACTTTGAAACTTGATTAAGGAAAAAATATTCAATAAAAAACTATCTAACCAAGTGGAAGCACTAGATATCAAAGTTACAAATCTAAATTTGAAAGAATTATAATTTTATCCTCCATGGAAAAAAGTTATGCATTATACGGTGTGTGTCACTTTTTAAATGTTATTTTCTGAAAAAATCAATTTTCGGAGATGGAAAAAGAAGTGAATTTGATTCCAAAAATTTTGAAAAAATATTTTTAGAATTTATGACAAAATTTGATGAGACTCTAGTTTACACCATCTTCAAATTCCTCACAGTTTAGCCGCTATAGGTGCCCGAATGTGAAGATTTAGTTAAAAATAATAATTTCAGTGTCCAGTTTGGCCAAAAATTGTAAACCACTATTATGGGATCACCCGAGGATGGGAACTCTAGTCACAAAAATAAGAATAAGAAAAGTAACAGGCGGTCATCTAGTGAAAACCTCCCTGAGGCACTTCGTGACCTTGAAAAAGTAAAAATAAAGGGCGCATCTGATGGCAAAAACCTCGAAGAGGCACTAAAAGATGGAGATGTTCATCTTCTCCTTATGGGAACTCAATTATCTACCCGATCATCTATTCTGATTGAAGAGACCCAAGAAGTCAATCTGGGAACTGCTGAAAGTCCTAAAGTCACCTATGTGGCTAAGTCACTCTCAAAGCAAGAGTATCTGGTCATCGTGCAGCTACTCCAAGAGGGAATCATTAACTTTGCTTGGTCATACTCAGACATGCCAAGCTTAGACCCCGCCTTACTGGTTCATCACTTGGAAATTCGCCCACACGCCAAGCCTGTCAAACAAAAGTTCCGCAAGATGCATCTACAAGTCGTGTTGTTAGTCAAGAAGGAATTGGAGAAGTTACTAGAAGCGGGTTTTATCAAATCAATTGACTACTCTGAGTGGATCTCCAATATAGTACCAGTTGCCAAACCAAATGGAGACATTCGCATCTGCACAGACTTCAGGGATCTTAACAAAGCCTGCCCAAAAGATGACTTCCCCCTACCTAACATTGACATGTTGGTCGACCTGACAGCAGGACATGAGATGTTATCCCTTATGGATGGCTTCTCTGGGTATAACCAGATCTGAATCTCACTTGAGGATCAACATAAGACCGCCTTCACAACACCTTGGGGCACTTTTTGTTACAATGTTATGCTCTTTGGTCTCAAAAATGCGGGGGCAACATATCAGAGGGCAATGATGGTCATCTTCCATGACCTCATACACATCATCATGGAGGACTATGTCGACGACCTATTAGGAAAATCCAGAACACGAGCAGAACATCTGGCCATCCTGAAAAAGATATTTGAACGGTTAGAACACTACAAGTTGCGGCTAAATCCAAAAAAGTGTGTCTTTGGGGTCACGTCAGGGAAGCTGTTGGGTTTCATAGTCTCTCGCAGGGGCATTGAGGTTGATCCCGCCAAGGTAAAAGATATCTTGGACATGCCACCTCCACGCAATCTCAAACAGTTAAGAAGCCTACAGGGGAAGATGCAGTCCATCCATCAGTTCATAGCCCAGCTGGTAGACAAGTGTCAGCCATTCACTCATCTTCTAAAAAAGATTCCACCTTCCAATGGAACCAACAATGTCAGATGGGCTTCGATAAAATTAAGGAATATTTAGCTCATCCACCGATATTGATGCCACCTATTCCCGACAAACCCCTCTTGCTTTACATCTCTGCCACTTCAGTCGTGCTGGGGGCATTGTTGGCACAACATGATGATTCATTGAAAGAGAGGGAAATCTACTACATCAGTCGGACATTGGTTGGCTACGAGCTAAACTACTCCCCCATTAAAAAGCCTACCTTGCACTCGTCTTCAGCACCTAGAAGCTCCGACATTACATGCTTAGCCATCCAGTTAAGTTAATTGCCAAAATTGATCCATTGAAGTATCTATTATCTAGAACCACTGTGACTGGCTGCATGGCTAAGTGGGTCATGCTCCTCAGTGAATTCAACATAGAATATGTAGACCGCAAGGCTATTAAAGACAGATAATTGTAGATCAGTTAGCAGAGGCTCCTTTAGTTGATACTCATCCATTGATCACAGAATTCTCTGATGAAGAAGTCCTCTCCATTGATGAGACCCCCACGTGGACACTGTATTTTGATGGATCATATACACACAATGGATCGGGGGAAAGAATTTTATTAGTTACCCTTCAGGGTGACTACATTCCAAAGTCATTCAAGATAGCATTCCCATGTACCAACAATATGGCAGAATATGAAGCTCTCCTCACCAGCCTCAAAATTGCAAAATAGTGGCACATAACCCAATTGAAAGTCTTTGGTGATTCTTTGCTAGTCATTAGACAAGTTAATGATGAGTTCCTAACCAAGGATGATAAGTTGTTACCCTACAAGCACATGGTGGATGATTTCAAGAAATATTTCACCTCCATACAATTTGAACAGATTTCCAGGGTACGAAACAAAGCAGCTAATGCGATGGCCACTATTGGCTCCCTGCTGAACATGCCCAAAGACCGAACAGAATGTGAGTTTCTTGTAGAACAACTTTTAATCCTCGCATATGATATCCCTGAGACTGACATGGTGTACAAAATTGTGGGTCCCACCTCCCCATGGTACCAAGACATCTACACTTACCTCCATGATAACATTATACCCCCAGATCTTACATGTAATCAATGCAAATCTTTCATTCATCGCTCTTCCTGATACATCATTGTCAGTGATACGCTTTATCATCGTGGGTATGATGGAATTCTCCTTAGATGTCTGAATGAGCCCGAAGCCTGTGCCACACTAACGGAGGTACATGGCGGTGTCTGTGGAGCACATTCAAATGGTATGGCTTTGGCCAAAAGGAACCTACGAGCTAGATATTATTGGCCTACATTGGAACACAATGCTTGCGAGTTTGTGAAGAAGTGTCTTCCATGCCAACAACATGCAGATTTAATTCACGCCCCAGCACAAGATTTTCAGCCCCTCCTGGCACCATGGCCGTTTTCTCAATGGGGTTTCAACTTGATTGGAAAGATTTACCCACCATCATTCGACAACCACACATTCATAATTATTGCCACCGAGTATTTCACCAAGTGGGTGGAGGTGATGCCCCTTTCACAAATCACCAGCATTCAGATTTCTGAATTCATCCTTTACCATATTCTCTGCAGATATGGTATCTCGTCCACCATCCTCTCTAACAACAGAAAGCCCTTCAAAAACCAAGCCATGAAACACCTCTGTGACACCTTCCATATCCAGCATCGTTGGTCAACGCCTTATTACCCTTAGGGTAATGGTCATGCAGAAGCAACCAACAAAACCCTTATCCGTATTCTCAAAAAGGTTGTCAATACCACTGGGCGAGATTGGCACCTCCATATTCATCCTGCTCTCTAGGCATACCGCACATCCATTCGCACCCCGACAGGTGCCACCCCCTACTCTTTAGTGTATGGGGCTGAAGCCGTCTTACCAATTGAAGTTGAACTTCCATCATTGAGAATCTCTCTGAAGAATCTTATCAGTGATGAAGATGCTTGTGTTGCATGGCTTGCACAGTTGGAATTACTGGATGAATGAAGAATAAAAGCCTATGATCATATGCAAGCATACCAAAACTGCCTCAAATGTAATTACAACAAGAAGGTTCATCCTCGGCAATTCCAAGTGGGCGAGCTTGTTCTTAAGGAGAACCAATGCACTCAGCAAGACCGAGACAAGAAAGGAAAATTTGAGGCAAATTGGTTAGGACCCTATATTATAGCCGCCAAATATGGATCTGGGGCATACAGGTTGACTATTCTTGAAAGAGAACCCCTTGATGAGCCCATCAATATCATGCATCTCAAGAAGTTCTACGCCTAAATCTGCTTGGTTACCCCACCTAATCAAAAAATCAAAAAAAAAAAAATCCAAAAATAGTCAAGAGAAATAAATCCATCCTATGGTGAAAACCACCTTTTGGTGGCGCCTTGGATAAGTGTGGATGGTGAAAACCTAGTAACATGCGTCATCCATAGAGGGCTTAATCATTATTTACCTGACATCCTAGTTATTTTATGCCTTCTTCCACACTATTGTCATCACCCATCTCATCCTAGGCTGCCTGGTAAATATTGATTGAGCATTAGACGACCCATCTAGCCTATCCCCCATTCCTGAGCTTTCCAGTATCCCACTCTGAGCTTACATAATTTGTTCCCTTCGTTGTTTTGTTCGTGTCATCAGGTAGGATCATCCATCGTGTCGGTCTTCACCTAGGTCCCATCTTGTCGCATTTGTCTGTCGAACTACATTGCCCCTGCTCTGTCACGTAGGCAAGGTTGATCATTTGATTCACCCCCGGAGCATTTTTCCATCATCATCGGTTACCATTTGTCTTCTTTTCGCTTTATCCATGGTCTTTTCTGGAACTACGAGGGCTCTGTGCTTTCACATAGGCAAGGCTAATCAATGATCGACCCCCGAGCCCCTAGGTCTGTAGATTATGTCGATCTTTTGTGCTTCCTCATCAAGTTATGCCCACATCTAACCGGTTCTTAATAAACAAAATTCCCTCATGTTACGAGATCTTGTTCCTAGGTAACATCCCACGTCAACTGGGTCATCCTAATTTCACATCCATCTTTGGTCTCAACAGGATGAATCCTTCCTAGCAGACCTTGTCAAAGACATCCATCACCTTGATCCTATGGCAAAGAACCTGTTGTCTTGATTATGATCTTTTGATGCTTTTGAATTTTGTTTATCATTTTGGGTTCCTTCCCATCACTTGTCAGGGTCGCCATGGTCCACCATACCATGGCGTGCCTTGACCTACTGACATGGGGGCATACCTTGATCATTTTTTTTACTGTTGTCTTCTCAGCTGTCCCTCGTAAGACCCACCGAGATCTCTAAGGTCTTGTGTTATGCTGGGACAACTTTGTGTGTTTGTGGTTATCTCAACACCCGGCCCGATCGAGGTCATCATGACATCGGGGTGTTGGGATAACCTTCTTGTTTGCTGTGTTTGTTTCATGCGTAGAGTACTCGTTTGCCTTGATCTTCCATATCAAGGTACTTGATACCCTACGCTATAGTAAAAATCAATGCTCCAAAGATGGAAAATCTTATTTTCACTGCATTTTTACCACTTTGCATGCACCCTTCATTTCCATCGTGACCATCACTTATGATTTCGGTTGTGCAAGTACTCTCATTCTTTTTCCTCTTAAGTCCTCCTCCTCTCAGGATATTAATGGTTGTTTTTGGCAAATGCACTCTTCCATACACCCATTGCCTATCCACATTCTCATAACGGTCTTTATTAACACTTAGGTGCATTATAAACATTTACCTTTCGCACCCATCATCATAAATCATATAAACATGCGTAAATCGTCCATCCACATGTGCATTCATACATCATAAATCATAGAAACATTTACATAGATCATAAACAACTGTGCATCCATACATCATAATCATAATAACATACATGTGCATCCATAAAACTTAATCATAAAAGCATAGACCCCCATATAAACATGTGTATAGATATGAAACCACATCATGAATCATCCCATATAGCCACATAAAAAGAAATATCATGCATAATGTCAATAAAGGCCATCACATAATCAAAATAATAAACATCCTATCATAATACAATACATCTCCATCATATATCGCCTAATAAGATACAAAATACAGAGATGTGGATCACCTCTGCCCTCTGGCGATATGAACAATCCATCCATCTTGTATCTGCCAAAAATAACCAATGTCCTGCATCTGCCCGCTCTACTATGAGCTGCCCACATCTGATCTCTACGGGGAGTCAGGTGTTGGCCCTCTATGCACTGGAGTCCCCTGGTAACTGCCATATGGAGATAGAGTCCACCGATAGTCACTGAAACCCCTGGTGCATGTCCCTAATGACTGGGACGGCCCTGGTGGCTGTGGAGCCTGACTAACATAGTGCATTGTGCACTGCTCTAGATCTAGAACAACTTGCTCATATACCCCCCTCCAATAGCTCGCTTGCTACATAAACTCATCCCTCTGCCCAGTTATTAGTCTTGTGGCATTCCACTCATGCCTATACCTATCTCGATTTGCACTGATAGTCCGCCGCTCATGTACCTAAGCCTCCTGAGCTAGTATCAATTACTGTATCTGCTCTGAACCTCTATCCCTCTCCACCTGCAACACCTGTAACTGCATGTGCAACTTCTGCACATATGTCCCTGGCCCTCCCCCCTCAACCAGCCCCCTCTGCAACTGAACCCATGTTGCATCCCTCTCGCCCTGTAATGTCTACATCCGCGACTCTGCAGCATCCCTCTCCCTCTGTGTAGCTTGTCCCCACACCACCGTTGCATCTCTATCCCTCTGCAAGGCCTGCAATCTCAGCTCCACTGAATCTCGCTCTCGTCGCAAGCTAGATGCCTGCGATATCACTGTATCTCTCTCTCTGTGAAGAGACTATACCTCTATCTCGGCCACCTGCCTCTCACTTTGTGCTACCTAGACCTGCGGCTGTAACACATCCCTCCCTACCTCCAACACCTAGACCTGTGCCTGTGCCACATCTCTCTCTGCCTCCGCTATGTGCACCCTGTCCCTGATCTTAGCTAGCTCTCTTTGCATACTCTCTACATCCCCTGCCCCTACTGACATCCTGCTGTGTCGCCCCCTCTCCCACCAAACCCAATACCTCCATCTGCCTCATCTGACTCTGCACCTCCACCCGCAATCTCTCCACCTCAGCCCGCAGATCCATAGCCTCATCACGGCTCTTATCTCTCTCTCACCAATCTCCTCTCCTACTCTGATACTAGCCTGACTAGCTCCATGTAGTCTCTCTCACCCTGAGCAAATCGGGCCCGCCACTCATCCCTCTCCGCCTCTACTATGATCTGTTGTGCCTCTACCTCCCACACTCGTTGCTCACTCCGTCGCAGTCTCTCCACTGTCTCTCTCAATACCGCCACTGGATCCTCCCCTATGGGTGGTGCTGCTGCTAGCGGTGCTACATCGTGCACATCTGAATCAACCTCCATCTCCTGCGGATGGTACCCCTCACTCTTGGTTGATAGCTCCATCTTGTCCACATCTATCACCCCAGGAGCTCCCTGCTACGACTATCCTCTAGATGTCTCATGTCCCCCCTGCCCTCCTAGGTCTATGTCCATCTCCTCTCTGAATCTATCTACCTCCTATCCTCCGGTGGCCCTAAATGTCTCATGTCCCCCCTCCTCCCCTCTGGCTATCTCCTGCCCTCCCTGCCCTCCTAAGTCTCTGTATATCTCCTCTCTGGCTCTGCCTGCCTCCTTCCCGCTGGTAGTTCTGGCTATCTCCTATCCAACCTCCTCCCCTCCAGCCTCGCTAGCCCTGCCCTATGTCCCTTATGGCTCTCCTCCTTGGGCTCTTGGCCTCCTCTCTTGTCGACCCTGCCCTCGGGCCTTCAGCCTCCTCTCCACCACCTCCTCAGCCTCATCCTCTGCCCCCTCCTCAGCCTCATCGTTCGCCACCTCCTCCCCTCTGGCCCCGCTGGCCTCACCCTGTGTACCCTGTGACCCTCCTCCTTGGGCTCTTAGCCTCCTCTCTCCCACCTCCTCAGCCCCAGCCCCTCTCACCTCCTCAGCCTCAGCCCCTATCCCCTCTACTCTGTCTCCTCCCTAACCCCTCCGCTGTCGTCTCCTCCTCCGACTGCCTACCACCTGCTCCTATGCCCCCCATCCTCCTCTGTGTCCTCTCGGTGGTCTGGACAGACTACATGCCCGCAATCACCTCTCATCCCCTGACCCAAATCCTCGTGCCTCCTCAATTAGCACAACTGGTGTAATCCGCTATGGCGGATGTCGCCTGAACCACTCCTCATAATGCTCTATCATCCCTACATCTCGCAACCCCTCTCACCTATCCGGATAGTGCCTGAACACCAGTCTCTCAATCTCACTCCATACGTTGTACAGATTTAGCGTGGCTCCCCATGGCCACTCTTGTACTTGTCTTTCAAATGTCACTCACTTTGTCAGAATATCCTGTCTCACCCCGAACTGTCTCGTCACTCGATCCGGTCGATGCAACTCCACTACTCATGGCCTGCTCCCAATCATGTAACATCGAGTAAAGAAGTAACCACTATGCAAACCCTCCTCTCTCGACCACCCTCTGAATCGCCGCATCATGTATGGCCTCCACACTATATCCACTACCTGCACATAATCAAACTATATCCTCCACACGTCTACCTCCTGCATCTCTCGATACCATAGTAGTGTCCCTACCTCTGCTCCCCACCACCACGCTACGGGCTTCGTGTCATCATGATCACCAACCCTCACTATAATTAGCCTGGAAACGCGGATATGCTCCCAAGCCCACACCTATAGTAGTGTGACGTGTGTCACACTCAACTGTCTCCTATAACAAATCACATGCATGTCTCGATACAACTGTGCTAACATACAGGTCCCCCATGTGAACTACCCCTCTCGACCCTCGATGACGTGATGAATCACCTCGACCATCCTCATGTGAAGAAACTGACCACTTCGGTCTGGTAGAAGTATACCACTAATCAACCCTACCAAGTACAGTGATAGTACTGGTACCCTACATGCCACCATCCTATCCACATCCAACTAACCCCGCTATACCAGTAGCTCGTCACTACCAAAAATAATGCGCATAGACTCATCCAGTGCCTTGTCCTCTGACCAGCACTCACTAATAGGGAGCCTTGATATCAGGAGCCTCAGAATCCGCCACACATCCTCTAGTGTCACCGTCATCTCCCCTGTCGGTAGGTGAAAGGTCGACGTTGCCGAATCCCACCGCTCTATCAAAGCTGTCAACATGGCCCGATGGGCCTTGATCATTGGATATGTCAGCATATGCAGTAACCCTTCCTCTACTAGTTTCTGGTGATCCTCTCTGGTCATCCTCGCTATGCATCTCCTCAACACCTCTAATCGTCTCTTTCGCACACACAAAATCCCTGTTTTATGCATACACATAATACAATCTTATCATTTTCATTCTTTTTTTCCCCCATCCTTCACCCTTGGTGGTTTCCCCCCCGGTCGGCAGTCCCACCCCCGTGGTGGCGGACTTGTTTGCCTGCGGTGGCGGACTCGTCCACCCCCGCAGTGGTGGACCTGTCCACCCGCGGTGGCAGACCGCGGTGGCGGACCTATCCGCCCCTGCGGCTGTGGCCGAGTCTGCCAGCGATGGCGGACCTGTCTGCCCCCACGATGGTGGGCCTGTCTACCCACGGTGGCAAACCCACCCCCGCAATGGCGGACCTGTTCGCCCGTGGCAGCGGACCTGCCCCCGCGGCGGCGGACCAGTCCACGTGGCAGCCACCAGTATCCCCCCCTCCCCGATGTGAAATCCAATAAATACCCAAGAAAAAATTTCCTACCCATTTTTCATCTTGTCTTTCTGGACAAAACCCACATTTTTGTTTTTCCAAAACACATGCATAAATGACTCAAAAACACAAAGTTATGTTTTGGGCTAACCTGGGGTGGTACGACATGGTGGGTGAAAAATATCTATCTCTCGTCGGCTCGATGAATGATGTCACTGTCATACTCCGGCATCATGTCTGATCTCACTTGCCTCCTCTTCTTCCTCTCCTCCTCCATTTGCCAGCTGTCACAATGAGCAAAAGGTAATTCTACAATTACCTTTTATTCCCTTTTTCCCTCTCTTCCCTTTTCAAAAAGGTCTTTTTTTTTCTTTTTATTTTACCAAAAATTCCTCCAACTAATTCATTCAGCCTATTTCTTCCCAGTGCCGCCATTCGCACACTGTTTATCCGATTGACTTCATTTAAGCGCCATTCTTCTCATTTTTTTGTGCTCTTTTCAACAACATATACCACTCCTTACTTTCAAGAAGTTGACTAGGGCTCCCTTTTCCTCCCCTGTCCCCCTTCTCGAGGGGGCATCCCCTACCATTCTCTCCTAACTTGTCGATCTAAGCCTACCTTCACTGGACTAGGGCATCTTCTCCACATTCCCTTTGTTTGGGGCAGCTCACGCACTTTCCCCCATGCTGGGGCATCTCTTTTCTGATCTCTTCCTCTATAGAGTCATCTGCATTCTATTTTTCTTCGAAACTCTATTATCCTAATAGTATTTCGAAGAGGGGCAAAATGTAGATGTCCAATTTGATCACTTCCATATGATCAAACGCGTCTCCTTATTCATCCAGTTGCTTATCCCATCTGTTAATATTAATTAAACCATTTTTTTAATTAATACCCTACATAAGGGTCCTAAAGTATTTAATTTAATAAATACTTTACCCCTCTTCCTCCTCTAAATTAAATAAATATGCCATTTTATTTAATTTAGTCATATTCCTCTTTTGAAATTAAAATTCATTTTTTAATTCCTCTTTTCTCTCTCATAGTCACATCCTCCAACTTTTGCAAGTTGGTCTCTAATCCATCTTAATTACTTCATCTTCTTCTAATTAACTAGGGTTAGCATGTGCACACCCTTAATCATCATTAGGGTCACATCCTCCATAATCTCCCACTTGCTTCTAATGAGTTATTAGTCCATCTAACTAAGTACTTGCACAACTTTAATCATTTGGTTAGTCTAACCTAATCCTCCTCCCACTTATGGCATGTGTCCTTAAGTCAATTTTATTAAAGACTTTCTCCTTTTGGGCAAGGCACTCCACTTCCCCATGTGAATTTTTAATTCACCTTTTAATCCCCCAATGCACCCAAAAGGAATTTTTAATTCCTTCAATTTTTCCCACATGTCCTTCACTTATTCTTTTATTCTTTCCCATCTCCCCATGAGAATATTTGAGGAATTATTAATTCCTCACATGTCCTCTCACCCACATGGGGACAAGGACCTCCTTTATGAGGAGATCTTGTCCAATCCTAAGGTACTTTGTACCCCCCTCCATGTCATGTACTTCTCTTACACCTCATGTCCACTTCATCTTTCTTAAGCCTCTCCCCATGCCACATGTCAAGATGTGAGGGCTTGTGAGTTCTCAACTCACATTAGCCCTACATCTTGATATTTGGTGGCTCAATCTTGGCCATCCATCTTCTCTAGGAATTCTCAAAATTCTTATAAATACCCCCTCTTTTCTCTCATTTTGGGAGAGATCATTTTGCTAGCCAAACTCTTGCAGTTTTATTTCTCAATCTACATTAGCCATTTGCATCCATTTTGTCCAACTATCTTGCATCTCACACTTCACATCTTGCATCTACTTGCCATCCAAAGAGCATACACATCAAAGATCGAAGGGCCAACCAAAGGATCGATTCGACACAAGGTATAAAGTTCCATTTGTTGTTTTTATCTTGTGTTGATTCCAACTTAGGCTAATCTTGAAGTATAGGTTGTTTTGGTGTTTATTCACACTCTTTAGTTTGCTGCTCATTTTCTAATGCTTACATTCGACCTATCACACATGGATTCATATCCAACTTGTGTTGACCTCCTCCAGAAAATAATTTATCCTCTCCTCTCCTTTGTGGGATCCAACCCGTGACAAACCAACTACCTCTACCAAGCATCACCTACAACATTCTCCACAACTTCTATATGCACATAGGTATTACCCATGCACCAATCTGCAACTATATGGCCTCTTGTTCTATCTACTTGCGCTAGCTCCTTATTCATTTCAACAATGTGAAATTTCAACTCAACTTCATCACACAATGTAAAAAAATAAAATTTACCTCTTCATCAATTTGATGCTTCATGTCCACCAACATGTCCTTGTTATACTCTCTTCTATTGCAACTTCTACCTCATCATTAGCTGCTGCAACTTTTCTTTCTTCACCCTTCAGTACAACCACATCCATCTTCATCCTCTACTACTATCTTATCTTCATCTTTGTGTACCTTTGTGGGGGCTCCTCTCACATATTTCTCCTTCCATATTAGGTTGTAAAACTCATTTCTTCCATTCTTTTTTTTCCTCATTCTTCTTCTCACTTTTCTTTACCAATATCTTCACATTTTTTTAATATTCTTCTCCAATACCTCTATCATATCCTAGATTTTTCCACTTCTTCATGGAATATCCTTCCCATCTCCTAAAACTTTTCATTTTCTACTTCTTCTCATTATCATTCCAAAAACAAAATTCTCACGGGTCTCCTCATGACCAATGACATCTTCGTTTGTTGTAATCTTCCACAACTCACATGCTTTGCAATCTATGAATTCCCTCACATCTTGCATCTCTCGATTTCTCAAGGATTCTCTACTTGCAACAATCTTCACAAGCTCTCCTCTACTACCTTCTAATTTCCACTCAACCCACCATTTTTGGCATTGGATACCTCACATTCGACACTCTACCTATGTGCTCAAAACCTCTTGCTTTAATACCATTTGGTGTCGATGACAAAGAAAACTATCAATTTAATACCAATTAAAATAAAAAAAACTACACAATTCTACCTCTGTGATGAAATTCACTATTAACATCAACTATTTTGACAATTCTTCTTGTCAAAATTAAAAACCCAATTTAAAATTTATAAAACTATTTGACGAAAATTTAATTGAATTTCACCATCAAACATGAGCTTAGATAAGTAGACCTTGAGGGGCCTTCTTCCATGGCCCTTGTTGCAGGTGATTCAAATGGTATCACCCTCTCTATCCCACCCTTATAGGCCCATTGTCCTCCCCTATAAGGATCTAGATAGGGAGAAGGATGACCTCCTGGTCAATGAAGAGTAGGGTGGTACCTCTTTTTATCTATAGCATAGATTTGTCTGTGTGTTTGTATTCCCCCATGCTTGTCTTTTTGTATTTGTGATCCTACTTGGAGGACCCTTTCTATCCTTGTAGATTCTTAGATACAAGCACATAAATTTATTTTGTGAACTTCTTCTATGTGTATTGAATCATTCTTTTTAATGTTGAAAAATTGTTTTTCTATATATTTGAGACAATGCAAAGTTTTGGGGGAATTTACGCCCTCTTCCATGTTGACCCAATTTTTATTTTTATTTTTTCTTCATGTGCTCTTCTTAATGATTTGAGTACTTTAGGGATTGATGATCGTTCATTCATAAAAAATATCATGTCTATTTGTACTTATGAATAGATCTAACTATCAACTCTCATATATACCCTTTTCTCTCTTGATTTCTTCGTATCCATCAACTTCTTGATGTTGTGGTTGTTATGTGTTGTCCCTCATGTATGTGTGTGACAACATACCATGAAATACATCTTGTTATGTGTTACATTCCATAAGATCTCTACCTCTCTTTTCTCTCCTAAGGATGTTATGTGCTCCTTTGAGTAGCACACACCATCCTAAGGGGGGGCTACCATGATGTTCTGATTTCTATTTTAGTGAACTCTTTTGAAAAGGATTCCTTGGTGTAAAATTTTCTTTACAATGAATTACTTGACAAAAGAATCCCTTATTGAAAATTCTCATTTTACAAAACGTTCTATTTGCTCAAGATTTCTAGATGAAAATTTATTTTGAAAAGGACCTCATATGTGAAAGGATCTAAAAAGTTGCCTTTGATAAAGAAGTAGTCTTTTTTCTAAAATGAAAGACTCTAAAAAATTTCCTTTAGAAAGGAGCATTCTTTCCAAAAAATGCCTTGACAAAAAGATATTTCAAAATGATTCCATGATGACAAAATAATTTGCAGAAAATGTGGCTATTAGAGTAATAAGTTATTATGCTTAATTAATTATATCATATTGATTAATTAATTCACTTATTCCTCTTTGTTACTTAAGCTAAACTTAGGCACATTAATAATTAATTAATTATTAATTATTAAGTGTGGACACTAGGGTTTCATTTAGGGATTCCTTTTTAGGGTTTCTTGATCTCCTTCATAAGGATTGATCTCTATGTAATCATTGATTCTCTTAATGCATTTTACACTTTGAGGTTTACAGAACATTGTGTTTGGTTCTTCATATCTTTTGCATGTGATAGGTATCCATCTTGCATGTAGGTGATCTTGGTTTTCTAACATGGTATTAGAGCTCCAGACCTCCAGCTGCCTGTTCGTGATCTGAAGATATGGCCTTTTAGTGAGTTTCAAGTGCAAGGGTTTCCATAGGCATCTTTTCTACAAGATCTAGGGGTAGCCATTTTTTCGGGACACTATAGGCTCAAGCGAACATCACCATCGCGTTCGCAGTGTCCCAAAACCCTAGAAATGTCTGTCATTTCATCAATTTTGGTGAAGTTGGTCTAGGAGGCAAAAAAAATGTCCGAAGGGCCGTACAACCTCTTCTACATGCATTTTGAGGCACGATTTTCAAAAAAATAAAATAAAAAGAGGTTTTTTGAAAATCCCACCGGTGCTCCCAGTTCAGAAGGAGTCCACTGCCCGGCGGTGACTAGGCGGCCACTACAACGCCGCCACCGCCAGACTTGGGCACCCCTGCACCACCGATTTTCCGCCGGTCTCAGCCTTTGGGCCAGCCCTCGTGGGCTCCGTTCGCTCCGCCCCGGTAACATCCATGACTGGGGGCCATCTGCTCCGCCCCCGCGGGACCTTCTACGCTAGCTGGGGCCATATGGATATCCAAGAGCTGAGATCCAACCCCTGGCCGGTCCGAGCCCCTAGCCTCGGTCATATGGAGGACCAAGGGTTTGCACCCACAGTCAACCTATCCGGCTGGGAGAATATTCCAGCAGATCCACAGTTTTCCACTAGCCAAAATTTTTTTCCAATAGGGGGGTGATTTTTTGCCCTAACAGCCAGACGGCCATCAATTTTACACTCATGAATTGTTGATGTCAGCATGACATCAGCATACGACCGACCCTCTTTGCCCCTCCTAGCCCTAATTTTCCCTAAATGAGCTATTTTTTTCTTTTGGTCATAACTTGGGCATACGGTATCAAAATCAGGCAAAGAAGATATCACCGGAAAGCTGGTTTCGAGCACTTTCATTTGGTGTAGTTTATTTTTTAGTGTTTTTCTATTTTACTACATTTATTTCTGTTTGAATTCAAATTTATTTTTTATGCTTTCGAGCTCATAACTTTTTGCCACGATCTCCATTTTTTGCCTCGTTTGAAGCATTGGAAAGGTATTGAGAAGCTCTATGTTGCTGTCTATGCACTTTTTCTGTATCTATCCTAGGTTGATCACTTAGTCTAGATTTAGCCCAATGGGTTGTTTGGAGATTACTTGGATATTTTGGCAGTTGGGAGGGTGCATCTTGCATCTTTGCACTTCATTTTCAATAATACATCATTAAATAATTGCTTGTTGCTTCCTAGATTCCAGAGTTGTTCCTGTTTGGAGTTTTTGAGTGTTCTATGGCATCAGGTCTTCTGTTGCTTTATCATGATTCCTTGAGTCAATCAGTGACTCTCATTCAGTTTCAGTAGTATACAGAAGAATATTTCCTTGCTTGCCTATATCAAGTTCCAGTGTTACTCTACAGAGTTCTTCCAGTGCTTCTTTACAGCATCTCATCTCATTGTAAGGGGGGTTTTGTCCCACTGGGTTTTTCCTTCTCTTACTCATTCTTGCATTTTTAAATGGGTACCTGATCTGGCCTAGTTGTCGGGACCCATCTTTGCTTTCATGCATCTTATTCTAGTGTTTTAGCTTCTTCCTAAGTTCATCTTAAGGCGGAGTGTTAGAGTAATAAGTTATTATGCTTAATTAATTATATCATATTGATTAATTAATTCACTTATTCCTCTTTGTTACTTAATCTAAACTTAGGCACATTAATAATTAATTAATTATTAATTATTAAGTGTGCACACTAGGGTTTCATTTAGGGATTCCTTTTTAGGGTTTCTTGATCTCCTTCATAAGGATTGATCTCTATGTAATCATTGATTCTCTTAATGCATTTTACACTTTGAGGTTTACAGAACATTGTTTTTGGTTCTTCATATCTTTTGCATGTGACAGGTATCCATCTTGCATGCAGGTGATCTTGGTTTTCTAATAGTGGCATCTTTCAATTGGAGCGTTCCTTTGAATGGATTGCTCAGTGTCTTAAAGGGTTCCCTACTAAAGGAACCACCTTTAAAAACTTCTCCTTCAATTGAATTCTTTGGTGTTTTTTTAAAACTTGAGTTTCTTTTATCTGATATTTGATGTCATTTTGTCATGGTGTTAGACATCGTATATCATCAAGTTTAGCTTGGGGGAAGCTTGACTAGACCCATCTTTTCTGTGGTTGTCCTGCAACAAATTTTGCAACAACCATAGGCTTATCTACTCAGTGTATCTAATTAGGTTGTATCTTATCATGTTGGCTTGTGTTTCTTATGATTTTTTTCCTAACATGTTTTATTTGTAACCTAACATGTTTGTGGTGAGAAATTTGAACTTAAAACCCAGTTTTTCTCACTCAACCTTGAAAATAGCTCAAATCTAGGACTCATTCACCATCCTGGGTGAATGAGTTCTGCCTGGATGGGACTCATTTTCCCAAAGTGGCAAATGGATCCCACAAGGGCTATTTTTCCAGCCAGGATGTCGGGGAGTTATGAAATTAGGCATATATATTGATATGGTCAGGTTTTTGATGAAAATGTGTCTTGGGATGCACAATATGGGGTCATAAGGGAATATTAATGATGATATTAACATCATAAATGCAATAGATACCAAGATTCAATGTGAAAGTTTAAATAAATGCACTTTCCAACACTAAATTAAAGAAAAAATGGTTCTATTTAGCTTAGAAGGGCCCTAAATCCCATGTGAATGTATACAACACATTACAACACTAGATTAGGTCCACTTAGTTTACAAGCCCCTTAATTTTAATGTGAAAGTGCAAATAAATGCATTTTACAACACTAAATTAGGGCAGAGTTGAGTTAATTTAGCTTTAAAAGGGCCCAAGACCTAATGTGGATGTGTAAAACACCTCACAACACCAGATCAAGGCAACATTAAGTTCAATTTATCATTACTTATTCCTAAATTAAGAAAGGAAAAGGTGGAATCTTTTGTCATTATACATCTAGTCCCCACTTTAGTGAGAGGATGAACTTTCATCAAACTCGCTATAAAGTAGACATTCAAGAGGGGTCTAATTGTACCAATGCAGATGGTCTATGATAACAAAGATTGAGGAGACAATCAAGGCCCCAAGACCTAAGATCCTAGGTCAAACCGACATAAGTACAAAAGGACACACACAAGGTGTATAGTATGCATCATCAAGATACACGATCATGTAATGTCAAGAACTAAAAGAAAGAAGAATGAGGTGGAAAAGATGTACTCACTCTAGGGCCATAGAACATCAAGTCGTCTGTGGGGTGAGTTGTCCCAAAGAAGTGGTTTAGTGAGAAAGTCATGCTAGTGTGTCAACTTCCCACTATATAATGAGAGATTCATGCCAATGTGTCAAATTCCCATCATACTAACCATATCAAAGTTATCCTCTTGATAAATTTGATAAGGCACCACAATGTAATGCTTTTTGTAAATTCTTTTGAATATCATGTGAAAATTTTGTTAAAGGGGATTTTTCTTTGTTCATGTAACGGTCTTCCTCTTAGGGAGAATTGTGCCTAATGTATCCAAGAGAGAACAAGTTAAAAGTGTTAGATCATTTCCCATGGGATGCCTCGTTCGCATCATTCCATGTCAGTAGATCATAAACTCTTGGATGACATCAAACCTAATGACACCACCAAGAAGAGGACAGATTCACAAGAAAAAAATTAGAATCACACGATGAAATTTTTCAAAATATGTTATCTATATATGCCCCCACTTTAAATTGGTTGGTACACCATCATTGTAAACAATTTATTTAAAGTAGCCAATGATAAATGCTAGGTTATGTGCAGGATCATCATAGAAAAAATAGGCCCTTAAGTGGCAAAAAAATTATAAAAATCATAGTTAGGCAACTTGACGTAAAAATTTGGATAAGTTATCTATATTATTTCAAAAATATGTAAGAATAGAGTCTATAGAAAATTGAATGTAGTTTCTAAAATACTAGTTTTGTTTAAAAAAATGAAATCTATTTGGTGAAAATTTGAAATTTCAATGCAGTGGTACTTAAATTTCAAGAAAACTTAAGAAGTAGGTGTTTGTCTGACCACCCTAACCACAATAAAATGATAATATTTTTTTATAAGATTTTAGATATAAGTAGAGGACTCATGCCCGGATGTGATGCATAATTTTTTGTAAATTTTTTTCCAAGTAAATTATTAATTATGAATTTTTTATTACAACTTTTAAAAAAATATAAAAACTTGTATGTTTGACCACCTCAACTTGGTCAAAACTTCATGAAATTCAATTTTTTCTTTTTTTAATCCTATATTATGCAAAGCATAGAATGTGACGCATGTTTTGGAATGAAAAAATGTGATACCATTTGAAAGCTATAGATTTTTTTCAATCAACCTATCAATCAGGACTTTAGTAATAATTTGAATAGAAAATAAATAATAATTACTTATTAAATTCAATGTAAAGCATAATTTATATCGATGGAAAGCTGAGAATATCTTTTAAAAACCATTTTCATTTAATTAATTTTGGGTACAAAAATAGTCGTCAGCCACATACCCATCATATTGCCACTTTTTAACCCATCATGATCCTACATGTACCCGCTAACATGAAAGAAGACATGTGATCCAACTTGGAAAGTCCTATGCCAAGTCATATCCTTCCAAATCGAACTACATCATGGATAAGTATGTCACATGTGAGCCAACTTAAGGAATTTCATCCACATCCCAATATTTCTCTTATAGATACATGAAAGGTGGTCAACTAGCCAAAAGAGATAATTACAAGTGGCATACGGGGATAAGGTGTCCTAACCCTCTTGCCCTCACTTAGTGTAGGACAAGGGTGAGCCCAAAATGGATGATGGTATGCTACTCCTTGCAAAAAGGGAATGGCATGCAATAGTGAGTATACTATGATCCTACAACTATTGCATGGCAAGGAGCAACAACTAATGTTATTTATTATGATGAGTAAACAAAGTGTCAACTTGATACATATTTAATGCTTGATATCTATCAGTTTTGGATGCATCAAAGCTAAAGTTGTCTTGGAATAATTTTTTTTGATAGTGTTGACATTGAATGAAGGCTTTTCTTTTGAGGGACAATAACCAAGATCATTAGTTAATTCTTGTGTTTTAGGATCTATAGGGACATGGATACCTTGTTCTATAACATCACATCCTTTCCCGAGTTGCTTTGTAAGTTCAAAACCTCTTCCATAAAGCTTTTTCACTTCTTTCAAATTCAATAGTTATTTAACCTCTGTTGGTGTAATTAATTAATTAATTATTACACTAGCATAAGTTAACTTAGGTCTTGCATTTAATCATTAAGTCCTAGGTTGCATTATTAGATAAATCATTTAATAAATGGGAGAATATTCCCTTTCCTAGTTTGTGGGATAAGATTCCTTCTAGAACTTATCTCATCATTTAATGATCATCACCATTAGGGTTCACATGTTGTCAGATGTTGTTTGATCTTGACACATGGCAACATCTCATGCATATTAGGGTTTAGCTCATGCCTATATATTCAAGGCATCTTGTACATTTGTAATATATCTAGATATCAATCAGATATCATATCAATATCATATCAATAGAATCTTTAATCAGCATTCCATTGTTGCAACACTTCTTTTGTGGTTGATTATCTTTCATGGCTAAACCCTAATATGCATTGAAGATTCTGGAGCTTTAGGGGCTGTGCAATTCATCATCTCAACATGGTATTAGAGCTAGTCCATTGAAACATCAACCCTAGATCACAGAAGTTAGAATGCGAGATTCTTTGTAGGCTTAGGGTTTTATGTTGCAGGCTAGTTGGCGCTACCTGGGAGCCAAGCTAATTTCTGGTGCAGATCAAGTTCTCTCCGACCTCTCCATTGTTTCCAAAAGGCCTCAAAACCCATAGATCATCTGTTCATTTGTCAAAATTGGAGACATATCATCTGAGAGCCTATGAGGTACATCTTAGGGTTTGCATTTTTTGTACTATCCGTACATGTTTGCAGAAAAAAATCATCCCTGTAAGTCCTCCATCAAGGCAAATTTTTTTTAGAAAAATCAAAAAAATTATTGGCTATTTTTCGGGCTTTTTTTTCTATAGTTACTGCAAAAATTAAATTCTGCAGGGATCAACTTGCCATTTTATTATCCAGTCAGCAGAAAATTTTATTTCTGTAGGCTATAGTTGGGGTTAATTATTTCCCCATCGGCATTTTCTATCGGTAATTTTTTATTTAAATTTAAATTGCAAATTATATTGCAATATTTAAATTTTAATTTTTCGTCGGCATCCTCTTGACCGCTACTGACTCGTCACCTTCTGTCATCCTGTGTCATCTCCGCAGACACCCTGGCTACCGGAAAACCTTCGTTCCCTCTCCAGCGACCGTCCTCCTGCATTGGCTTCGACCCTAGCTTTTGGTCATTGGACCCCCATCGACGTTGTTTCTGCCTGGCAGTTCCTTCACACCGGAGACCACCCGTCTACCATCGCTGGTATCCATTTCTCGGCGTTACCTCTGACGGCCAAAGACTTAGTCACATCAACGACCAAGCTCTCCACTTGATCCAAGCGTAGCGCCACCCGCCAAAACCACCACTCCACCACTCCGACGCCACCTCATCCGGTGGTGGGATTTTTCTTCAATTGTTGACAGCCCCACGGTCATATCAGCAACCGGGGGCCCCTTTTTTGCCCTAAGGTGCTAATTTTTTGCACCTGGTTAGCCAGTGCTAATTCAAATTGCAGTTTTTCTTCTGGAGGCCATATCTTCGCGCCACAATATCAAAAATTTGCAAATGAGATATCGACAGAAAGAGAATTCAGAGCACTATCCATTTGTGCCATCCATTTTATAGTATTTTTCTTCTATCAAATTCAATAGTCAACTGAAGTCAACCCTCCTTTCTGGACTCAAATGCATACATCTTCACATCAGATTGTCGAATTTCAGAGATTCCAGTTGCATTCGAGAGATTTTCCAATGCATTTTTTTCATCAGTCCAGTCATCTTCTTTGGTTTCAGCTCCAGGTATCTTTTTTTTGGTTTTTTGATTCCTGAGACATCTTGAAGACTGAAGTAGACTTTGTTGATCTCAGAGGGATATTCTCAGTTGCATATCTTTTTGGAAGTCTTCTATTTTTTGTTGAAGGTCAGTGTCTTTGTTTTTTGTGGAGAAATTTCATTATGGGGCTTGCATATTATTCTCCTTTGGTTATGTTGCACAAGGGTAACTATCAGCAATGGTGAGATGGGAACTTCCACCATCTTCATTCACTTGATTTGTTGCCACATCTATTTGGTATAGTTCCTCATCCGAGTGAAGGTATTCATGAACTTGCTTGGAGTTGCAACAGGTACACTATTTTCGAGATCATTGAGATGCAAGTTGATTATGATGTTTTGAATGATATTGATCATTGTGATTGTCCTCACATCCTTTGGATTAAGCTTTGGGAGATCTATGGAGATTCAGACACTCCACCATTCCCCGATGATCATGCTTCAAAATGTCATTCTTCAGATCAAGTACCCCATCATGATATTGTTGTGCAGGAAGTTGATTGCCTTGATCTTTTTGAAGAGGTTGACAAGGTTCCTTTCAGTGCTTCTTCTTCATCAAAGATAGTTGGTATCCCTTCACGTTCAGTGATTCCTTGTCCAGAATCATTGATTAAGGCTTCCACTATCATCATCCATCAGGACACATTCTGTTTTTTAGACTTGGCATCACATGATGGCTTTGTTTCAGGCATCATTGACTTGGATACTTCTATAGGTTTGGAGAACATTCTTGAGGGGGTATCACTCCTCTATTCAGATATTTCATATGCAAGACTTCTTCCCTATCATTCCATTCAGGACTTGAGGTTTCTTCAACATCTACCATTGGATTTGCTTCAGACTTCCTTCAGCAGTTTTGAGGACACTTCATTCAGGGGGGGATATCAAGTCTCCATCACATTCATCATATCCATTCTATCTTCATCTTGGGATATTGTTCAACATCAGTTTCTACATCAACCTGGTTTGTCACCCTCTTCATTGATTGTGGCATCTTCATCAGGCAAGGAGACAATTGAGCAGAGTTCAGAGACATCATCGAAATCCATTTTCATCCTTCCTTCCTTCAATTCCTATCCGGAATGGGAAGCATCTCTCCACTTGCAGTTGGTTTTGTTTCTTCGAAAAGGGAGACAAGTTGTTTGTCGGCATTGGATCTTGTTTTGTCTTCAGACACTTACCTTTCTTGCAGGTGATCTTATCTTTTGGGGGGGCTACATAGTCTCTCTTTCCCTCCTATGGGGGGGCCTTTGATTGTATTGTATCCATGTGATGGATGGTGTCCTTGGGGGGTATTTGGGAGTCCTCCACCCTTCCCATTCTCACATTTTTTCTGCATCATCTCCTTTTTTGGAGAGGGGTTTTGTTCCTACTAGGTTTTCCACTTTTCTCCGGTTATGGGAGATTCTCTGCATCTTCATGTACATGGGTACCTAACAAGGCCTCATAGCTGGGACCCATCATCGATCATCATCTTTCATAATCATTGCATTTTCCTCCCTAAGTTGCACTTATGGGGGGGTGTTGGTGTAATTAATTAATTAATTACTACACTAGCATAAGTTAACTTAGGTCTTGCATTTAATCATTAAGTCCTAGGTTGCATTATTAGATAGATCATTTAATAAATGGGAGAATATTCCCTTTCCTAGTTTGTGGGATAAGATTCCTTCTAGAACTTATCTCATCATTTAATGATCATCACCATTAGGGTTCACATGTTGTCACATGTTGTTTGATCTTGACACATGGCAACATCTCATGCATATTAGGATTTAGCTCATGCCTATATATTCAAGGCATCTTGTACATTTGTAATATATCCAGATATCAATCAAATATCATGTCAATATCATATCAATAGAATCTTTAATCAACATTCCATTGTTGCAACACTTCTTTTGTGGTTGATTATCTTTCATGGCTAAAGTCCTGCATTAAAGATTTTGGAGCTTCAGGGGCTATGCAATTCATCATCTCAACAACCTCATCAAATTTTGTCATGTATGTTGTCATTTCTTCTAAAGTGGTTGAAGTGGATGCTTTTGAATTTTGTATTTCCTTTACTAGTTTCTCTTTTCCCTTTTTAGACTCTTTTGTTATGATCTTGTATTCTCCCATGAATATAGGTAAGAAATCAAAGGTTTTCAAAGCATCTTCCAATAAATTTGTGGCTTCTTCAATTTCCTTTTGTTTTTCTTTCTCTTGTATGCATTCGACATGTGTGGTTAGTGTCAGGGGATGTCTAATGTTCATAATGTCAAAGGACTTATTCATAGGTTCATGATCTCTTAGTGAAGAGGAGTCTAGTTTCACTTCATCATCTTCATCTAAGGAAGTCATATTACTATTATTTGAAAGAATTTTGTCAATGTTGTCATTTTCTTGCACCATGGTACCTTCCCTAGTAGGAGATTTTTTAGGAGAGCAACAAACTAGATGTTCATGAGATTCATTGTTTGATTCTTTTAAAATGTCTTCATCAAAAGTAAGGGAGTAATTAATGGCTATATTTTCTTGCTTATCTTGTTCAACTATGTCTTCTCTAGGGGAAGAGTGGTGAAGAGAATTCTCACAACTCTCATCAATTAGATCTTCTAACACAAAATTATCTTCATCATAAATAGGAGAGATATTAGGAGAAGGAAAAATTTGATTGTTGTGATTACCCATGATTTCATCCTCTTCCTCTAAGGTCTCATTCTCTTGTGCCATAATATCTACCCTAGTAGGAGAGTTGTTAGGAAAGTAACATATAATAGGTTCATCACATTCTATGGTTAGATGTTGTAAAGTAGCTTCATCACAACTAGGAGAGACATCAAGAATAGGATAACTATGAGTTTCATGGTTACCAATGATTGGATTTTTTTCTTCAAATAGGTCTTCCCAAATGGTAGGAGCATCAGGAAAGGGAGGAACAAGATTCTGATGAGTCTCAATAAGGATATATTCTAACACTATTAAACTATCTTCTTCATGTCTAGAGAAGATATTAGGAGAAGGAAAGGTTTGATTGTCATAATTATCTACATTTACATCCCCATGTCCTATAATGTCTTACCAAGTAGGAGAGGTAGGATTATCATAGTGCTCAATTATTGGATCTCTTAATATCAACATATCCTTCACATAAATGTGTTTGTCATGATCATTCATGATTGTATCCATATTCAATAAAGCATTGTCACAAGTAGGGGAGGTGTTGGGAGATGAATGGAGACTAGGTAAAGTATTGGCCATGATCTTGGCTTCATGTGTCATCATATATTTCCAAGGGGGAAGACAAACAAGACATTCATGATTCACAATGACTGTATCTCCTATCACTAAGATACCTTTATCACTAATAAGAGAGGTATCGGGAGAAGAATAATTATGATTGTCATGATTATCAATGCTTGCATCCTCTTGTATCAAACCTTTAGTGGATTATCTAGGAGAGATGAAGCCATAAAGGGCTTCATCTAACATGTCAAAGTAATCACTACTAAAGGGTTTGAATGATATGCTTTCTCTAAGGTTAACCATTTTTTGTTTTTTTCTTTCGATGTTTTTAGTTTTTTTTGTTTCCGTTTTCTAATGATTGTTGAATGTAATCTGATCTAAGTGAACTATGAACTAATGCTAAAAATGAAAAGTGAAAAAATATAATTCTATGCAAAATTGTAATGAAAGTAAATGATGCTATTTCTAATGATTTCAATGTAATATAAAACAATCAAACTGAAACAAAAAAAGCAACAACAACCAAAAGCTTAAAAATGACAAATTTAACTTTTTAAAATAGTGTTTAGAATTTGGACTGGCACTGATTCACCCAAGGTGGTTAATGAGTCCCAGTAAGGTTTTTCTTCAAAAATTTCTAATTTTTTTGGTTGATTTTTATGTATTCTATGTTATATGATCTAGATATAAGATGCAAATGCAAATTTTGAATGATTTTCAATGAAAGTAGATGAAAAAATGCAAGCTATATGAGCTTTTACTAATGTACAATTTGAAAGTTCCCTAAAATGTAAGTTAACCAATGCAAATCCTAGAATGAAATTTTAATGCAAATAAGGTAATGCACTCCAAATTAGAAAAGAAGATATTTGAAATGCAGGTTCACCAAAATGAAATCAAGAAAAAGTGGTTAGGGAGATGCTTGCATGTGTTTAGACATATAGCATACCGACACACACTTTTCCAATTTCATTCAAGGGCAACCCATTAGATCTCTTTGAAATGGAGAAAGAGATCTTGCTAAGGGTTGTCCTAAGGGTTGAAGATGACCTATTGAAGGGTTCATCACCAAGTTTAAACTTGGACAAGACAATGAAATGTAAAGCCCTAATTGAATGCAAAAAACACTAAATGACCTAGAAAATGCTTGAAACAACACAAAAAATAATAAAACTTTATGTGTGCATCTGAAAACTTGATGAAGGATGGAAATAGCTTTGAAATTCTAAAAAACCTAAATTTTTGACCTACTGGGACTCATTCGCCATTCTGGGAAAATTAGTCCCAGTTTTGGGAAACTGCATCAGAACAAGTTTGAGGAATCTGGGTATCCAAATCTGCAAAGATCTCCAAAAAACACCTACAATGTGACTCATTCGCCACTTGTGGAAAATGAGTCCATTTTGGATTTTCTAGAGCTTCAAAGTTCTAATCTACCTCTCAGCCTACTCAATTTGCTCCCCTAGGTTTTTGGATCCAAAAATTTGATTTTGGGGTTGTAGATGACCTTTTAGTGGAAATTATGACCTTGCAAATAGGGGGACAACCCCAACAATTTTGCAACCTAATTTTCAATGATCTTTCAAGTCTTCAAAGCACCTAAATATGCAATCACACAAAGAGAGAGAAAATGTGTCAATTGTTAGGGAATAGGGGTTTGCTTTGGTCAAACACCTTATAGATAATTAAACCAAATCATGAAATAAGATAATGAATCATGAACATGATATAATGCAACTGGGCAGGTGCATGAAGTTGGGTACCAATTTTGTGGCCACTTTTCAAAAAAGTTTTTAAAAATGCGTTCATGTTATAATACGCTCATGTTATTTCGTGTTAAAAAAAAAGAAAAAAGTGAAATTATTTGCCTTGGGATACCAACTCAAAGGCTTGGAGGGCATTCCCAACAAGGCTAGAGACATGTTTTTGCAAATTCTACAATTTTTCACATAATCGAGTCCATGCTCAAAATCAAGATTGCATCTAGTTCAATATCAACAAAATTGAACATATGGGTAATGTTAAGTTCTCTCTTAACTATCCAACGGTGTAATTTTTTTAACTTTCTGACAATGTTAAGCCTTTCATCCATACTTTCTTTTGTTTTTTTTTCTTTTTCTAAAAAGCAGTGTTTGGTGTTTTTTTTGTTATAAATTAACCATTCATCAAAATTTCAAATAAATTACATTTTTATTAACTAGACTCCATTCTACAAATTTTAAAAAAGAAAAGAAAAAAAGAATCAATTATTTTCCAAAATTTGTAGGGGGAGCACGGCCACAATTCTGCTTTTCAGGAAGTGCCCACTTAGAAAATTGGTAAAAAATAAAATATTCATTAAAAAATTATCAGAAAAATTTTGCATCAACTAGATGCTGTTAGCTAACTTTTGATTGTAGTGATTTTAAAAATATTTCAAAAAAGTTCACCGTGCTTAAGTCATACAAGAGTTGCTATGTTATGTTTTTCTGACAAAAAACAACACCAATTTGTGTACATCCCTCTTTTTAACCCCTTAGTCTGAACCATTTTAAAAATAAATTAGTATTTTAGAAAGTAGACTCAAAGCACTCCGATCCTTGTTTGTGTTGCATCTCAAAAATTTGAGTGTAACTATCCCCAATTTCATGTCCAAGGTCAGCATTTCCTGATTTCAGAAAAAAAGTGGCCACTTAAGCCCCCTTTTTGGGAACCATCTTGGTGCACTTACCCAACTAGAACCTTTCCATGATGATGGATCTGAATTGCTACAACAATTGACTAATAATTTGTCCTTGAATTCCTTAGAAATGATCTTGAAAGCTATCTTGATGACCTTGTGAAGACTTGGAATGCTTAACTCTTGCTTTCTTGAATTGGTAACATAAATTCCCAATGAAATAATGATTTGGAAGCTCACTTATATAGGAAATGCACTCAAATGATCATTAATTTGATCCCCAAGGGTGACATAAGAGAAATTTGAACTTAAAACCCAGTTTTTCCTACTCAAACCTTGAAAATAGCTCAAATGGGACTCATTCCCCCAAAGTGGTGAATGGGTCCCACATGGGCTATTTTTCCAACTAGGATGTCGGGGAGTTAAGAAATTAGGCTTATATGTTGATATTGTTAGGTTTTTGATTAAAATATGTCTTGGGATGTAAAATATGGGGTCATAAGGGGGTATGTGCAGGATCATGATGGGCCAAAAAGTGGCAATATGATGGGTATGTGGCTGACGACTATTTTTTTACACAAAATTGATGAAACGAAAAAGGTTTTTAAAGGAGATTTGTAGGTTTCCACCAATATAAATTATACTTTACTTTGAAATTAATAAGTAATTATTATTCATTTTCTATTCAAATTATGACTAAAGTCTTAATTGATAGGATGATTGAAAAACATCTATAGCTTTCAAACAGTATCACATTTTTTGAATCCAAAACATGCATCACATTCTATGCTTCGTATACTATAGGATTAAAAAAATAAAAATTGAATTTCATGAAGTTTTGACCAAGTTAAGGTGGTCAGACATACGAGATTTTATATTTTTTAAAAAATTGTAATAAAAAATTTATAATTAATTATTTACTTGGAAAAAAATTACAAAAAAATATGCATCACATCGGGGCATCACTTCTCTACTTATATCTAAAATCTTATAAAAAAATATTATCATTTTATTGTGATTACCGGTGGTCAGATAGACACCTACTTCTTATTTTTTCCCTGAAATTTAAATACCACTGCATTGAAATTTCAAAATTTCACCAAATAGATTTATTTATTTAAAAAAAAACCTAGTAGTTTAGAAACTACATTCAATTTGCTACAAATTCTATTCTTACATATTTTTGAAATAATATAGATAACTTATTAAAATTTTTATGTCAAGTTTCCTAACTCTAATTTTTCTGTATTTTTTGCCACTTAAGGGCCTATTTTTTCCATGATGATCTTGCACATACCCAAGGGCATATTATTGTTGATATTAAGGTTATAAGTGTAATAGGGACCAAGATTCAATGTGAAAGTATAAATAAATACACTTTACAACACTAAATTAAGGAAATATTGGGTCTTTTTAGCTTAGAAGGGCCCTAAATCCCATGTGAATATGTAAAACACATTACAACACTAGATTAGGTCCACTTAGTTTACAAGCCCCTTAAATTTAATGTGAAAGTGTAAATAAATACATTTTACAACACTAAATTAGGGAAAAATTAGGTTAATTTAGCTTTAAAAGGGCCCAAGACCTAATGTGTATGTGTAAAACACCTCACAAAACTAGATCAAGGCGACATTAAGTTCAAATTATCATTACTTATTCCTAAATTAAGCAAGGAAAAGGTGGACTCTTTTCTATCATTACATATTATATCTAGAAAAGCCAACCATGAATAACAACAAAGCATGGAACAAAGTTGAATCTTCTATCATGTAAATATTAGGATAGGGAAGTTCATCTTTTAAGGATTCTTTGTTAAGGTCTCAAAAGTTTGTATACATCCTAATACAATTATCAGGTTTTGCGACTACAAATTTTTTTTAGATCTATGGAGAATAATCCATAGGATGAATAAAGCCAACTGCAAGGAGTTTTTCAATCTTAGCTTTAACAAATAAAGCTATCTTAGGATTCATTTTATATATCTTCTATCTTATTATTTTAACATCTGGTTCAAGGATTACATTGTGCGTAACTATTTTAACATTAATATCCAACATGTCTGAATAGGTCCAAGAAAAGAGTTCATGAAATTTGTGTAATAATGTTGCATGATCTCCTTGTTCATCCTCATCAAGGAAATTTCCTATTTGAATCACTCTTTCTTCAGTAGATGTTTCCATCGGTATGTTGATTGTATCTCCCAAAGGTAGTGCACTTTGTCTTGAAATTTCAAGAATGTGTTCCTTTTCTTGTTCAATGTCACTTGTTTTTTATTTCTTCATCAACTTGTTTGATGCTAACCATAGCACAAGTGAATCATTTTTTATTAGGGGGAGTTGGTGACTTGTCATAAAATCCTTACATTTCTTTCAAGGCTTCATCATCATCAAAGTATTGGGTATGTGCAAGATCATGATGGGCCAAAAAGTGGCGATATGATGGGTATGTGTAGGGTATGTGGCTGAAAACTCTTTTTTTTACCCAAAATTGATGAAACAAAAAGGGTTTTTAAAGGATATTCTCAGCTTTCCACCAATATAAATTATTCTTTAATTTGAATTTAATAAATAATTCTTATTCATTTTCTATTTGAATTATGACTAAAGTCCTGATTAATAGTCTGATTGAAAAACATTTAATCTTTCAAACAGTATCACATTTTTTGAATCTAAAACATGTGTCACATTCTATGCTTCACATACTATAGGATTAAAAAAACACAAAATTAATTCATGAAGTTTTGACCAAGTTAAGGTGGTCAGACATACAAGTTTTTATATTTTTTAAAAGTTGTAATAAAAAATTCATAATTAATTATTTACTTGGAAAAAAATTACAAAAAAATACGCATCACATCTATACATGAGTCCTCTACTTATATCTAAAATATTATAAAATAATATTATCATTTTATTGTGGTTAGGGTGATCAGATAGACACCTACTTCCTATTTTTTCACTAAAATTTAAGTATTGCTACATTGAAATTTCAAAATTTCACCTAATAGATTTAAAAAAAAAAAAAACCTAGTAGTATAGAAACTACATTCAATTTGCTATAGATTCTATTCTTACATATTTTTGAAATAATATAGATAACTTATTCAAGTTTTTACGTCAATTTTCCTAACTTTGATTTTTCTGAATTTTTTCATGATGATCTTGTACATACCCTATGCCAATGAAGCATGCTTGTTGTATCAATTAATATCAAATGGCTTAAAGTGAGATTTATATTAGAAGAACTACACATGATTATATTGATGTTGAGTAGAGGCCTTTTTATTGCTTTTTCTATCTTAGGAGGACAATATCCAAGATAATTTTTTGTTTCTTATGTGTGAGGATCTATAGGAACACAAATACCTTGTTCTTTCACACCACATCCTTTTGTAGTATAACCAAGTTGTTTCAAGTGATCATAACCCCTTCTATAAAGCCTTGCCATTTCTTTTGGATTTGGTGGTTGCTAATAATCTTCATCAAATTTTGTTGTATAACTTGTTTCTTCTTCTAAAGTTGTTAAGAATTGTGACTCAAATTATTGGCTTGATCAACTTCTTGGAGCAATTGTGTTTTCCTCCTTCATCGACTTGTGTTAAGTCGTTGGTTTTTAGATTTATCTAACTGAAGTCATGGAGTTCTAAAGTTTCTTAACCTCCTAACTTAGTGACTGTGAAGAGAAGGCTACTTCCTTTGTTTTTGGCTCATCCCAGGTTTGGGGAACTTCGTAACCTCCATCATGAGCTTTGTAAGTTCAAGTTTTGAGCAGCGAAGCGATCCCTTTGTCCATGTGCCACTTGTTTCAAGAATTTCATAACCTTCGTCAAGAGGTTTGAAAGCTTAAGTTTTGGGAGACATAGCGATTCCTTTATCAGTGAGTCACGGGTTCTGGGAACTTCATAACTTCTGTGAAGAGGTTTTGAAGGTCGGTTCTCTAGGAACAAAGTGACTTGGATGTCGATGGATGTGGGGACCACTTGAGACCCGATCAATTTGGTGGATTGTGACGAAGGCCGACATGTTGTGATGATGTGGAGGACAAATGGCATGTGGGCCCATGTTCTTGGTGAGATTGTAATGAATGTCTCTTCAGCTGGGTGGTTAACCTTATGTTCGATGATGGAGATTTATTTGATTGCTTATCTGATGGCTAGGATTGGATGTTGGATGATGTCGTGTGGCTTGAGGTGAAACCATAAGGGGTGTAGTAGTTGAAGAGTCAAAGGATAGAGAATGATACTGAAGAGTGACTCTCTTGAATCTCTCATAGATTGAAGGTCGAATAGGGAGACAAGTCAAGCTATAGGCTAAGAGTATCTCTCTTGGAGCTTGGAACAGAAAGTGGCGGCAATAGTGAGTGGCGGTAACCAAAAGGTGTGGAGGCTGGATGCAAGTAGAGAGGCCAGATGCAGGTTGAGAAGCTAGACAGGCTGCGAAGTTGAAAAAGCTGAGAGGCCATGTGGTATTGGGTGTCAAACAAGGTGAGAGGCCGAGGTGCTAGATGTAGGCCAAGAAGCATGATGCCGACAGAGAGATTGTGAGGCTAGGTGCGAACTGACCGAGAACCTAGGTGGATGTTGTGAGGCTAAGTGCAAGCCGGGTGTTACTAAACTAGCCATGAGGCTAGGAAGCCAAGAGAGAGATGGATCTCACAGAAGGTGAAGGTCGAGTGACTGTGCGACAGAGAGGCCGAGAGGCTAGTGGTCAAGTTGGGTGGCTGTGTAGCCGAAAGATATGTCTCTCACTGAGAGAGGTATTCACAAGGGGTTATGCTGCTAGATATTCTCCAAAATGGAACAAGATATAAACTCTGTGAAGGTAGTGAGCCTAATATTGTATTGTAACTATTTTTGTTGTTGAATAATACAATGGTGATCTGGGCTTTTGGAGTGTGGGGTTTTTTACCCGAAAGGGTTTTCCCCATGTATATCTCTCTATTCATGTCTTATGTTTCATCCTTCATGCTTGTTGGTTTTACATCATTAAATCTGTTAATGGTGTTGTTGAAACTAATTTTCCTTAGTTTCTCTCTAAGGGCCCATGTGGGAAATGAATTGTGCCTATTTCTACTTTATTGCATAGTTAACAAGACTCCCTAATCCCAACAAGTGGTATTTGAGTTGTGGGACAATAGGAAGAGTGTTGTCTAGAACTCCCTAATACTAACAAGTGGTATCAGAGCTATGGGATAGAAAGAAGAGTGGAGTCTAGGACTCCCTGATATCAACAAGTGGTATCAAAGCCTTATTTTGGGATGTGTTTTCTTCCTAGTGTGTTGCTAGTTCTGGGTATTCCATCTATGAAGATTTCTTAGTCTGCCAAGCTTGAGGAAATCTAGAGGAATCAGTTGATGTTTTGATATTTTGATGAGTGGAAGTCCTTGCTTTTCTATTTATGTTTCTGAGACAACATGCAACATGGAATATGGTGAAGATGGATAAACTTGAGTTGGTCATATTGAAATAATGTGACCCGAAGCTCGTGAGTTAGAAACAATATAACCCTGATGCATGGGGTGGAATATATTTTTTGCTTCGTGGCTATGTTGTAGCAAAGCTTTCATATTGGGTGTCTACATGAGGGACTCCCTAATGATATGGAGAAGCTTTTTTTTTTGGTTCAGTCATGGAGTAATGTGCTTATGTTGGGTGTTTTCCTTGGTATTGGAAGGCATAGTTTTATGGTACCCTGATTGCATGAAGGCTATGGAGTTGGTCATTGGATGATTTGGAAGCTTCTGTAATAGCTTGTCTCTTAGATGCATGTGTATGTTGGTGGTTTTGGATTTGGCTTGAAATGGGCTTGGAGTTCTTGAACTAATATTTGTACTTGCATGGCTCTATGGTTTTGTAGGTTTGACATGGTCAAACAAAACTTGTGGTTATGTGGAGCTATTTTTAAGCTATTTTTTAGACCCTAGCTTTTGGGTGTGACTAGATGATATAGTTGCAGTTTGACATGGTTTGAGAAGGTGTGATTTCTTCTTTGCATGGGAGTGTTTGTACATGACTTGTCACTAAACATTCTTGTGGTGGTGCTTGTGGGTTCCTAGACTATGGTTCTCATTATGGATTGATTGGTGAATTGTATTTTTTCTTGATTTGGTCTTTGAGTCATGTTGTCTATGTTGTTCTCTTTGAGATCTCAGTTTTGTTGTTTCCAATGTGATGATGGGTTTGCATGTTTCTGGTGAATGAATCTACAGGATGTGTAATTTTGTGGGAGCCTATCTTTACCTACATGTTTGTTGTGAGACAAATAGAAAGTGGACTGTCTATATCCATGAGGTTAATTCATTGTTGGTGCAAACTTGTTAGCTGGCCTTGTCTATGGTCACTTGTGCATTGGTGTGGTTGGTTTGAGATGACAAGATGGATGGTGTTGAGTACCTAAATATTCATATATGGGTACCTATAGCACGTGTATCACAATATCATGGATAGCTTGGATACACTACCTTGTGTAATATTTTCACAATGATGGTTTTGTTTGCTTGGTTTGGAGATCTTGGTGTTGCTTAGCATTGTTGTCAGATGGGCATGTTGTTGTTGTGGACTTGGAGGATCTTCAGTTTAGTAGATGTTTGGCCATGATGCTTGGAGAGCTCAATGTCATGGCTCAATGGGAGCTTTAGCAATGACTGTGGATTCATCACTTGGTGGTGAATGGTCGTCTTTAGTGTTGTAGATGTTACTAGGAGGGACTCTTAGATTGTGTTGTTGCAAAAGGGTTCTTTCACATTTGCATGGAAACTATTTGAGGATGAGTAACATCTTCGAGCCATGGAAGAATCTTGTGAGTCTTTGGTTGAGGTGTTGGCAGTGCTTGAAAGGTGATGTTGGTTTAGATTTTTTTTTGTTTCATGTCATGATAGACTCTTGATTGTGCATTAGAGTTTTGGCATGATGCAATGCTCTTGAGACAATGGTATGTTCACCTAGAGCATGGTATCTCCTAAGGGGGTTGTGTAGATCATGATTTCATGATAAGTTCCTAGTTTAGATGATTGGAGCTTTGATAATGGTCTGGTGAGTTTTTGTGTATTCGGTGCATTGGTCATATGCTTGAGAACTTCATGATGGTGTAGTGTTGCATTTTGATTTTAGCATGAGATGATTGGTTGTAGGTACACATGGATACATGGAGAATAAGGTGACACATTTGGCATTTAGAGGTGTATGTAGGAAGAATTTCTATAGTTACATGATGTGCATATCATTGTGGATGGTTCCTTGTAACTACATGTTTACACTCTTTATGTTATGCCATTGGTATACTCAACATGCCTTGACCTTTCTCATATTTGGCATTACCCATGCAATGGGAGTTCCTAGTTGTGTTTGGTCTTCTTCGAATGGTTGGCACTTGGAGCTTGTATTTGTTATTGATGGGTTGGCTATGTAAGTGGCATGAATTTTCTGATGCCAATACCTTGGAGGTATGAGTGATTAGATGGATTAGCATGTGCTATGGGTGTTATTTTCAGTTGTGTGGGTTGATCAGTTGGATGGGAGCAGTCATTTTTTTGGTTGTTGTTCTAGCTGATGTTCTATCTTGTTTTCTAGAGGATGGATTTACAGTTTTGTTCCTGTTGATGGATTTGAAGTTGATTTTGTGTTGCTTTTGTATAGCTCATGAGTATAGTGGAGTGGTGGTAGTGTTGGTTCCCTTTGTTATATGTAGGATCTAATGCTTGTGTTCTTGAGACTAGTGCATATACGCCTTGGATCATTCCTTTCCATTTGGTGGATGTTTTGAATTGTTTCTTGAGTTGGTGGACATCTTGGATGTCATTGTATGTGTCTTGGTTGGAGCACAAAATCATTGTCTAAGATTATTGTGCTTGCTTTGGAATGAGCCAATAAGTTATTTGTTGTGTGGGAGAATGTTGAGAATTGTGACTCAAATTATTGGCTTGATCGACCTGTGTTAATTTGCTAGTTTTAAGGTTTATCTAACTAAAGTCATAGGGTTCTGAATTTTCTTAACCTCCTGACTTAGCGACTATGAAGGGAAGGCTACTTCCTTTGTTTTTGTCTCATCACATGTTTTAAAAACTTCATAACCTCTATCATGAGGTTTGGAAGTTCAAGTTTTGAGCGATGGAGCGATCCCTTTGGCAGCGTGTCGTGAGTTTTAGAACTTCATAACCACCATCAAAAGGTTCAAAAGTTTTAGTTTTGGGCAATAGGGTGATCCCTTTATCAGTGAATCATGGGTTTTGGGAACTTCATAACTTCCATCAAGAGGCTTTGAAGTTCGGTTCTCCAACGATAGAGAAAATTAGATGCCAATGGATGTGGGGACCACTTGAGACTTGATAAGGTTGGTGGATCATGATGAAGGCTGACAGGTGGTGATGATGTGGAGGAAAAATGGCATATGGGCCCATGTTCTTAGTGAGACGATAATGAATGTCTCTTCGATTGGGTAGTTAACCTTAAGTTCAATGGTGAAGATTTGTTCTAGTACTTATCTGACGACCAAGATTGGATGTTGGATGATGGTGTCTGGCTCAAGGTGAAAACCTAAGGGGTGTTGTAGTTGAAGAGTCAAAGTGATAGAGAATGATACTAAAGAGTGTCTCTCTTGAATCTCTTGTAGAGAAGATATCAACCAAGGGGACAAGCTGAGCTGCAGGATAAGAGGTTGGATGCAGCAAAGGCTGAGAGTATCTGTCTCTGAGCTTAGAGAAGAGAGTGGAAACAACAATGAGTGGTGGTAACAAGAAGGTGTGAAGGTCTAATGCAGGAATAAAGGTCAAATGCAAGACAAGAAGTTGGGAAATCTACGAAGCTGAACAAGTTGAGAGGAAAAAAGGCTAAGAGGCCATGTGGTGTTGGGCATCGAACAAGCCGAGAGGCCAAGGTGTTGGATGTAGGTCGAGAAGCCATATGTAGATAGAGAGGTCGCGAGGCTAGGCATGGACTAGTTGAGAACTTGGGTGCATTTCATGAGGGTAAGTGTAGGTTGGGTGTTGTTGAACTGGTTGTGAGGTTGGGAAGCTGAGAGAGAGATGGATCTCACAGAAGGTGAAGGTTGAGTGACTGTGCGACAGAGAGGTCGAGAAGCCAATGGTCGAGTTATGTGGTTTTGTATCCAAAAGAGATGTCTCTCATTGAGAGAGGTATTCACAAGGGGTTATTCTACCAGTTATTCTCTAGAATGGAACAAGATGTAAACTTTCTACAGGCTGTGAGCATGATAAATTGTATTGTAACTATTTTTGTTGCTGAATAATACAATGGCGATCTAGGCTTTTGGAGTGTGGGTTTTTTTACTCGAAAGGGTTTTCCCCATGTATATTTGTGTGTTTATTTCTTTTGTTTCATCTTTCATGGTTGCTGGTTCTGCGTGATTGAATCTGTTAATGGTGTTGTTGAAACTAATTTGCATGAGTTTCTCTCTAAGGGTTAATGTGGGAAATTAATTATTCATGTTTCTACTTTATGGCATAGTTTATAGGACTCCCTGATCCCAACAAACTAGATAAAGTAGATGCTTGTGAGGGTTCTTTCAAGTTTTTTGTTGAAATTACCATTGGTTCTTTTCACTTTTTAGGTTCTTTTGTTATCATTTTGTATTCTCCCATGAGTGTTGATGTAAAATCTACAGAACACCAATCATCTACAAATAATTTTGTGATTTCTTCAATTTTCTTTTCTTTTTCTTCAAAGTTGGAATCAACATTTTTAAAGGACTTTCTTTATCTTTCTTATTGTGTAGACAAATTTTTGGTTCAGGGTCAAACTTTATTTTTTACACTTGGTTGTTATAGACATATTTCATTAAACAATGAAAAGTCAAAGGCACCACATGCATTTCATGAATCCAAGGTCTTCCCAAAAAAATATTATATGAAAGATCTTGAGGCATAACATGGATAGGAGTTTGCAATGTGGCCTTTCCAACTATAATACCTATAATGTGATCACACCAAATAGTTGTTTTCCTACATTATCAAACCCATGAATGGACAAAGAATCAATTACAATATTTCTCTTATCCATTCCAAGATCATCCAAGAGGTTTGCGCTACACACGTTAAAGGTTGATCCATTATCAACAAGGGTTCTCTTTATGCCATTCCTATTAATGAGAGCTACTATCATGAAAGCTTCATGTTGTTTTTGAACTTCCAAGGAGGGTAGCTCACTTTGGTGAAAAATAATATCTATATTAACTACATTCATTCCTTGAATAAGGGATGCTACATCATTTGGATTTGTACTAGGAGGAACCACAACTTGTTGCAAAGTTGTTTGAAGCATACTATGGTAATTAGGTGAGGCTTGAATAAGATCCCATAAGGATATCTTAGCAAGAGTATTTTTAAGTTTTTCAACAAGATAATACTCATTTCTACTATGTAAAGGGAAACAAGGAGCACTAGACAAGATAGGTTGAGGTAATGGTAATGAAATTGGAGTGGTTTTTTGTTACCTATTTTTTGTTGTATTGTATGTGTGAGCAACAGTATTGTAACTCAACTACTATGTAACATTGTTACTATCAAGTTGCATTGTAAAGTTTAATATATCTTTTAGACTTAATGGTTTCTTTTTAGGTGGCTCTAGGATAAGCATAGGTTTATTTTTGAACTTGAGGTTTATGTGAGGGTGGTTGAGGGATAATTTGGAGTTTTATTACATTAATGTCTCTTTGTTTTGGTTTAATATGACAAGCCGTAGTAGATGAACCTTATGAGATGAAATTGTCAAGGGCTTGAAATCTAACATGTTAAAGCCATCACTACTAAAGGGATTGAGGGATATGTTAACTTGGAAAAATAGATTTGACATGATCAAATGACTATACTTTCTCCAAGGTTTATCATTAATTTGAGTTTGTTTTATTTGATATTTTTGATCTTTTAATGTTTTCTAATGATTGCAAAATGTAAACTAATCTATCTAATCTATGAAATGATGCTGAAAATAAAGAAAAAGTACAAAAATATAATGCTATCCTCATATGAAATATGTAATAAATGTTCTCCAAAATGTTGCAAGATCTAACTAAATAAGTAATAACTTGAAATAAAAAATAGACCATTTCAGGAAACTAGTATTCAGATATGAAAGTAGCAACAAAAAGATAAAACATAAGCTAAAAACACTCAGAAGTTTGTTTGGAATGCCTATATAGGGACACATTCACCCATGGGTGAATGAGTCCTTACTGAGGGTTTTTAAAATTGAATTTTTAGGATCTGAGATTAGTTTATGTGATTTTTATTTCTGATTGCAAATAGGGATTTCTATAATAGTTTTTTCTAGATTAGGCTGTCTAAATGCAAGAGAAAATACATTCAAATGATGAACTATGTGAATATTTATAAAATTCAATTGAAATCTAAATCTAAACTTAAATGATTGAATAATGTTCTTGTTGTAAGTACAATGTAAAATGAATGCAAATCTAATGCAATTATTTATTTATTTTGTGAATTTAGGTGATGCAAACATGCATATTTAACCCTTAAATGCAATGTTCACTAATGAAATTTTAATGAAAGCTAAATTCATTGCAACTAATGTAGACCTAATACAAACTTAGTGCAAAATTCTGATCTAAGGTTAAAATAAACTATAAATTTTAGAATTTTGTTGTACAATGTCAAGTTCACGAAAATGAAATGAAGAAAAATAGGGTTTCCTAAAATGGAAGGGTAAGTCAAGAGGATGAGAATAGACTCTATCTTCCTACTTTCATTAGGAAATCAGATCCCCATAAAGAATTGATTAACAAACCTTAGGTGAATCAACTCAATGTGAGAATCTTCATATTTCCTTATGGTTAAAGATGGGCGTCAAGGTCAAACAACACTTTTGGGAGAAAAATAAATAAAATCAACTCAAAAATGGTAGCTAACACTTGGATCTTGTAGATTAAGCATAAAATTGAGAGAAATAGTAAAGATATGGAAAATCTTAGAAGTTCTCAAAGTTGTGCACTTTTCATAAAATGTTGTTTCTGCAAGTTGTCTTGGGACTCATTCACCCATGGGTGAATAGGTCGACGTCTCTTTTTTTGGAAAATATGAAACTGAGATCTAGGTGTCGTATCTGCACTTCCTTCTTGCACTTCTAAAACTTCACTCCTAGATTTGTACCTATGACAAATATGCAAAACAAAATTGTTGTTTGGTGGTGAATGGGGGTTTGCCTCGGTCAAACCCCAAGTGTAGTAATTAAACCTTGATAAAATGTACAAATATGAAACATGAAGGTGTTGCAAGCCCTAATAAATTAAGTGTGTCTAAGATTACAAGAGCTTAAATGAAAATAAACCCTACTCAAATGTGTTAGAATAGGATCAATAAATGAAATAATGAATAATGAAGAAGACCTACTTTGGGAGATGTCAAATCACCCTAATAGATCAAAAATCTGAATATGAATTCCTTTAGGTAGAAAGTAGAATGATAATAGAAGATGGAATCACTTAGGAAACAAGTCATTAGGCTTGGTTCAATGCCTTGGTGCATCTTCCAAAACCTAGAATCCATCACAATCCTCCATAGGCATCCATAATCAATCTTTAGTAATGCTTGATCTTGTTGAAAAAATGAGCTTGAAGACATGAAAAAACAAATAGAATGTTGCTCCAATAATTCAACTTTGAATGCTTGATTGAATTCTCCTTGATCTTGAGTGTAAATCCTTGTGATCTCATGTGAATCTCTTTCTTGTCTAGTGAAAAATGATTGAAAGACCTAGCTTTATAGGCTTCTCTTCTAATTTCTTGTCTATTAGATCCTGAAAGCTAAGAGTTAGAATTTAAATTTAAGACCTTGAAATGCTGCCAAAAACATGTTTTAATTTGAAATAATGAACTTAAAGGGGACCCATTCACCCATGGGTGAATGGGTCCTGACCTAAAAGCGTAGGACCTAAGTTATGTTAGGGCATTAAGTCAATTAATAAAATTTATTCAATGTGGGTTATATTGTTAGGAAATAATTAGAATAGGCCTGCCTTGGGATGGGTATGTGTTGGATCATGATGGGGTAAAAATTGGTGATATGATAGGTATGTGTACGGTATGTGGCTGACGACTTTTTTTTAACCTAAAATTGATGAAATGAAAAGGGTTTTTAAAGGAGATTCTTAGCTCTCCACCAATATAAATTATGTTTTACTTTGAATTTAATAAATAATTATTATTCATTTTCTATTTGAATTACGACCAAAGTCCTGATTACTAGGCTGATTGAAAAACATCTATAGCTTTCAAATCGTATCACATTTTTTGAATCCAAAACATGCATCACATTTTATGTTTTGCATGCTATAGGATTAGAAAAAATGAATTTCATGAAGTTTTGACCAAGTTAAGGTGGTCAGACATACGAGTTTTTATATTTTTTAAAAGTTGTAATAAAAAATTCATAACTAATTATTTAGTTGGAAAAAAATTACAAAAAATATGCATCACATCCAGACATGAGTCCTCTACTTATATCTAAAATATTATTAAAAATAATTATCATTTTATTGTGATTAGGGTGGTTAGACAGACACCTACTTCTTATTTTTTCCCTGAAATTTAAGTACTACTGCATTGAAATTTCAAATTTTCACCAAATAGATTTTTTTTTTAAGAAAAACCTAGTAGTTTAGAAACTACATTCAATTTTCTACATATTCTATTCTTACATATTTTTGAAATAATATAGATAACTTATTCAAATTTTTATGTCAAGTTTCCTAACTCTAATTTTTATGAATTTTTCACCACTTAAGGGCCTTTTTTTTCCATGATGATCCTGCACGTATCCAGACACATAATGAAGGGTATTAGGGGCCCATTAATGAGGTTTAAAAATGCATAAACACAAGGTCACTAAAAGAAAGTTCTCAAATAAGTGTGAAATTATACTTTCACTTAGAAAGGAGTACAATTTTCTACATTATAATGAGAACATGTATTTTTCATTGATCCTAAAGAAGAGCAATGGTTTAGAGGTAGAGGATCCTACCAAAAAGAATGAAGAGGTAGAAAAGTTGTTAAAAGAGTATGAATACATCATGTTAGAGAATGTACCAAAGGGATTATGGGTATGTGCAGGATCATGATGGGCCAAAAAGTGGCAATATGATGGGTTTGTGGATGATGACATTTTTTTAACCCAAAATTGATGAAACAAAAATAGTTTTTAAAGGAGATTCCTAAATTTCCACCAATATAAATTATTCTTTACTTTGAATTTAATAAGTAATTATTATTCATTTTTTATTCAAATTACGACTAAAGTTCTGATTGATAGACTGATTGAAAAACATCTATATCTTTCAAACAGTATCACATTTTTTGAATCCAAAACATCGTCACATTCTATGGTTCACATACTATAGGATTAAAAAAAAAGGATTGAATTTTATGAAGTTTTGATCAAGTTAAGGTGGTCAAACATACGAGTTTTTATATTTTTAAAAGTTGTAATAAAAAATCATAATTAATTATTTACTTGGAAAAAAAATTACCAAAAAATATGCATCACATCTGGACATGATTCCTCTACTTATATCTAAAATATTATAAAAAAATATTATCTTTTTATTGTGGTTAGGGTGGTCAAACAGACACCTACTTTTTTTTCCCTAAAATTTAAGTACTACTACATTGAAATTTCAAATTTTCACCAATTAGATTTTTTTTTTTAAAACAAACCTAGTAGTTTAGAAACTACATTCAATTTCCTACAAATTCTATTCTTACATATTTTTGAAATAATATAGATAACTTATTCAAATTTTTACATCAAGTTGTCTAACTCTGATTTTTCTAACTTTTTTGCCACTTAAGGGCCTGTTTTTTCCATGATGATCCTGCACATACCTTTACCTCTAATCCAGAGTATTAGTCATCATGTAGACCTTGTACCAGGATCAAATTATCCAAATAAGGCACCACATAGTATGACAATAGTAGAGAATGTAGAGTTGAACTAATAGATACAAGAGTTGTTGAGGAAATGATTCATTAGAGAAATTTTAAGCCCATTTGTAGTACCTACTATTCTTGCACCAAAGAAGGATGGAGAGTAGAGGATGTGTACAAATCTAATAGAAATCAATAGGATCACTATCAAGTATAGGTTCCCATTGCCAAGGATGGATGACACTATGGATTGTTTGAGTGGAGCAAAGTAAATTTCACAAAGATTGACCTAAAAAGTGGATACCATTAGATCAAGATCAAAAAAGGAGATGAATCGATGACTGCATTTAAGAAAAATGAAGGATTGTATGAGTGGTTAGTGATGCCTTTTGGATTTACCAATGTACCAACCACTTTCATGATATTGATGAGTGAGGTACTAAAGAAATTGTTGGGTAATTTTGTCATTATTTACTTGGATGATATTTTGATATTTAGTAAGATTAGAGAAGAGCATTTTTTGCACATCCAACAATTATTGTAGAGGTTGAGAGAACAATTTTTTTTTTATTAATGTCAAGAAGTGTAGTTTCTTGAAGAAAAAATTAGTATATTTTGGATTTTAATTTCTACTGAAGGATTGAAGATGGAACTTGAGAAATTGAAAGCAATTGTTGGTTGGCCTATGCCAGTAAACATTGGAGAAGTGAGAGCATTCCATGGATTAGCAAGTTGCTACCAAAATTTTATCACAAGTTTAAGTAGCATCTATAACCCCATGACTAAGACAATGAGAGGAGACAAGAAGGAATTTAAGTGGACGTCTAGAGCACAAAGGAGCTTTGAACTATTGAAGCACAAGGTAATCAAGCAACCAGTGTTGGTATTTCTAGATTTTGACAAGGTATTTCAAGTTGATTGTGATGCAAGTGGAAATGCAATTGGAGTAGTGTTGAGTAAAGAAGGAAGAGCTATAGCTTACTTTAGTGAGAAGTTGAATGTTGCCAAAAGAAGATATTACATTTATGATCAAGAATTATATACCATAATTGAAGCCTTGAAGAATTAGACATTATTTGTGGCATAAGGAGTTTGTGTTGTATAGAGATCATCATCAAGCTTTGCAATATTTGAATAGTCAAGGGAAGCTAAACCAAAGACACATGATATGGATTGAGTTCTTTCAGAGTTATACGTTTATGTTGAAGCATAGAATTGGAAAATCAAATAAAGTTGCAGATGCACTAAGTAGGAGAAGGAATTTTCTAATAGAGATGAGGATACAAGTATTTGGATTTAAGGAATTGAAATATATGTATGAGGATGATATAGATTTTAGGGAAGTATGGAAATTATGTAAGGAACTAGTAGTGAAAGAATGGGGCCAATGGTTGGAATATTTCATTCAAGAAGGTATGTTATTCAAGGGAAATCAATTATGTATTCTGAGGAGTTCAATGAAGGAGAATTAGATAAAGGAAAAGTATAGTGGAGGTTTAGAAAGGAATTTTGAAGTGGCTAAGATAGTAGATTTGGTAAATGAACACTATTTTTGGCCACAAATATATAAGGATGTAAGGAAGTATGTTTAGAGTTGAAAAAAATGTCAAGTAGCAAAAGGGAGTAGTTAGATTACTAGATTTCAGAAGCCTTTAAGTACTAGAGAGACATTGGGAAGATCTAAGCATGGATTTCATATTGGCTTTCCAATAACACATAGAGGATATGATTCAATTATTGTAGTAGTGGAATTTTTTTATAAAATGGCACATTTCATTCCTTTTAAGAAGACTAATGATGTTGTGCATGTTTCTAACTTATTTTTCAAGAACGTGAGATTACATGGATTACCTAAGATTATTGTTTGGGACAGGGACACTGAATTTACTAGATACTTTTGGATGACATTGTGGAAGAAAATGAAGATATATTTGAACTTTAGTTCAACATATCACCCATAGACAGATGGATAAATAGAAGTGGTGAACAAAATTATGGGAAACTTGGTAAGATGTTTTGTTGGAGATAAGGTAGGAAGTTAGGATATAGTTTTACCACAAGCAGAGTTTGCATATGATTATTCAATGAATTGGAGTATAGGGAAGACACCATTTGAGATTGTTACAATAGTAAATACTAGAGTTATAGAGTTAAGAGACATCAATATGGAGGATAAAAGGAGTGTGGAGGTAGAAGAGTTTATGGATTTCATGGAGACAATGCATAATTAGGTTCGAAAGCATTTGGAAGACATGAATAATAAGTATAAGGAAAAGGTAGATGAGCACTAGAGACATAAGTAATTTGTTGTTGGAGATGAAGTGATGGTATATTTGAAGAAAGAGAGATTTCTAGTTGGCACATACTATAAGGGTATGTACACGATCATCATGGAAAAAATAGGCCCTTAAATGGCAAAAAATTCAGAAAAATTAGAGTTAAGCAACTTCACGTACAAATTTGAACAAGTTATCTATGTTATTTCAAAAATATGTAAGAATAAAATCTGTAGCAAATTGAATTTAGTTTCTAAACTACTAGGTTTGTTTAAATAAAACAATAAAAATCTATTTGGTGAAAATTTGAAATTTCAATGCAATAGTACTTAAATTTCAGTGAAAAAATAAGAAGGTGTTTGTCTGACCACCCTAACCACAATAAAATGATAATATTTTTTTATAAGAGTTTAGATATAAGTAGAGGACTCATGTCTTGATGTGATGCATATTTTTTTTGTAATTTTTTTCCAAGTTAATAATTAATTATGATTTTTTTATTACAACTTTTAAAATATATAAAAAAAATTATGTCTGACCACCTTAACTTGGTCAAAACTTCATGAAATTCATTTTTTATTTGTTTAATCCTATAGTTATGAAAAGAATAGAATGTGACACATGTTTTGGATTCAAAAAATGTGATACCATTTGAAAGCTATAAATTTTTTTCAATCAGCCTATCAATTGGGACTTTAGTCATAATTTGAATAGAAAATGAATAATAATTACTTATTAAATTTAAAGTAAAGCATAATTTATATTGGTGGAAAGCTGAGAATCTCCTTTAAAAACCCTTTTCATTTCATCAATTTTGGGTTAAAAAAAGGTCGTCAGCCACATACCCATCATATTGCCACTTTTTGGCCCATCATGATCCTGCACATACCCATAAGTTAAAGATGAGGAAGTTTGGACCATTTAAGTTTCTAAGAAAGTTTGATTATGGAAATGTATATGAAGTGGAGTTACCAAAGACATTGGGTATATGACCTATTTCAATATTGTAGACATAGATGAGCTTCATGAAGGACAAGCAAGTGGTAGTATTGATGAAGTATATTTAAAGGATAAATTACAACATCAAGCACCGAAGGAGAAGGAGAAAATTTTGGATACTAGAACAAGAAATACAAAGAATGTCTTGTGAAGTGGAAAGGAAGACTAGTGGATGATTCATCATGGATTTCTCAAGATTAGGTCCAGACCATTTTGGTTTTCCTCATAGCCCTGGAAAGTGAGGGAAAAAATTTTCTTCCAACCCTGGGTGTCTAATGCAAGAGCATCCCTAGTTGTAAAGCAATCATGTATCAAACAAAAATAGTTATTTTCTTGTAATGTCTTCAATAGTAGTTTTAGTATTTCATTTCACATTTTACTGCACATCATTATTTATTAGTTCACAAAGTAGGATATAGAGTCTAAACATTGACATCTATCACATATCCATATTTAACATTGTTTGCATTTGTCTACCGAAAGTTGTCACTCTCAGAATTTCACTGTATTTACCAATCAGAGAATTTGAGGCCAACCTAGTCCATATCTCTTATTGTGGACCTATTCCAAATCATGAAGAGCTTAATGGGACATCATACAAGCATCTTGGGTTCATTGGTACCTATCTTGGAGATTGATAAGTTATTTATTTTTGTATGAAGTTATCATTCCATATTTTGAGGTCAACCTTCATCTATGATCATTTATCAAGTTTATGAACCCTTGTGGTCAACAAAAATCTTTATTGGAGCTTGAGAAGCATATTTAAGATCATTTTAATTCATTGTAGATCATCAATTCTAAGTTAGAGGTTTTAGGATCATTATTTTTGCATTAACCTTTTAGGGGCATGTAATAAGGCCTTTTGGTAGTTATATTATTGAATGACCTTGTGGCAGACCTGTGAGCCTTGGATATTCACCCATGAGGCATATAATCCATGTAAGATTGATAATTCAATAAAGTTTCATATTTTCATATCAGTTTGTTGTGTTATTTCCATTGTGTTGACTCATTGTTGCATGATTTGGACTATTTGTTCTAGAACCGAGCTCCTACCGTGACTACACCAATGCTCTTCTACCAATCTAGGTTCATCCATTTTAGCATTCAAAGAAAAATTATATCTCCAATCATTAGGCGAATACTTTTCATGTTGTTTTCTATGTCTTGTAGACCTATGAATTTAAGCTAAGTTGGAGGTTCTTCCTCCTATTCTGAAGACTCGGAGCTAGATGATCTCTCCTCAACTTCTTGTCTATCCATGGGACTTGATTCAACTTTCTTAGGTGTAAAAGTAAATTGAATCACATATTCCTATTTACTTTTTTATGGTTGACAATGTAACAAAATAAGGCATGGTTTCTCTAAAAATAACACTTCTACTATGTATTACCTTTTGTGCAATAGGATCCAAAATCTTGTATCATTTCACACCATAATTGTATTCAATGAAGATAAATTTCATACCTTGTTCTCCAAATTTGTTCACTTCTCCTTTGGCACATGTGCATATGCCTCACAACCAAAAACTCTAAGATGTCTTAATGAAGGCTTGTGGCCCGACCATCCCTCTATAGGCATCTTATCAACAAGAGTTGATGTAAGAGACTTGTTAATAATGTAACAAGCAATGGAAATAGCTTAAACCCAAAACCTTTTTTCTAGTCCAACACCACTCAACATACTCCAGCCTTCTCCATCAGTGCCCTCTTCATTCTTTTTGCAACTCCATTCTATTACAGAGAATATGAAGTTGTCTTCCATCTATGAATATCACAATCTTTACAAAAAATATAATGAATTTTAGATAAAAATTCACCACCATTATTAGTCCTCAAACATTTTATTTTCCTTCCAATTTGCAACTAAACCATTTCTTTAAATTATTTAAATCAACTAAAAGATTTAGTTTTACTCTTTAGAAAATATACCCATGTCCTACTATAAGCATCAATAAATGAAAGATAATATGTGAATTTTTCAATTGAAGGAACATCCATAGGACCAAACACATCAGAATGAATAAGATCCAATACACCGCAAGATTTATGAGAGCTTAAGTTACAAAAGTGAACACAATTTTATTTTCCATAAATGTAATGCTCATAGAAATCAAATTCAAGATTACAATCAGATAGACCTTCAATGAGGTTTTCATTTTCAAGGTCCTTAGATCCTTTTCTCCAATGTGGCCAAGTCTCTAGTGCCATAACATAGTTTTCTTTGTAGGTAACTTTGATTGAAAAGAAAGAGCACCCTTGGGTACCCAAAAGCCATGACCATTTATTGAAGGTAAAACCCTCACTTCTTCCACATATTTTCTTTTCACGGAAGTACTATTGGCTATGTGAAGGATCATGATGGGCCAAAAAGTGGCAATATGATGGGTATGTGGATGACGACTTTTTTTTACACAAAATTGATGAAACAAAAAGGGTTTTTAAAGGAGATTCTCAGCTTTCCACCAATATAAATTATCCTTTACTTTGAATTTAATAAGTAATTATTATTCATTTTCTATTCAAATTATGACTAAAGTCTTAATTGGTACACTAATTGAAAAACATCTATAGCTTTCAAACGTTATCACATTTTTTGAATCCAAAACATGCGTCACATTGTATGCTTCATATACTATAGGATTAAAAAAAGAAACATTGAATTTCATGAAGTTTTGACCAAGTTAAGGTGGTCAGACATATGAGTTTTTCATATTTTTAAAAATTTGTAACAAAAAATTCATAATTAATTGTTTACTTGGAAACAAAACAAAAAAATATGCATCACATTAGGACATGAGTCCTCTACTTATATCTAAAATATTATAAAAAAATATTATCATTTTATTGTGGTTAGGGTGGTCAGACAAACACCTACTTATTTTTTCCCTAAAATTTAAGTACTACTGCATTGAAATTTCAAATTTTCGCAAAAAACATTTTCTTTGTTTTAAACAAACCTAGTAGTTTATAAAATACATTCAATTTTCTACAGATTCTATTCTTACATATTTTTGAGATAATATAGATAGCTTATTCAAATTTTTACATCAGGTTTCCTAACTCTGATTTTTCTGAGTTTTTTGCCACTTAAGGGCCTATTTTTTCCATGATGATCCTGCACATACCCTATTACACTCAACAGTGGATCCATCTATCTTATATAATGTGCCATATCTAACACCTTTATCAATCACCACAACACCTCTAATCATGTTTTATCCTACATTTGAAAATACTACCTACACACCTACATATATTAGTTTTCTCACAACTAATAAATTTTGTGCTAAAGAAGGGATATCCTTTTTATTCTACCTTCAAGAAACCTAATTTTACCTTTACCATGGAAAACAATCTTTAAATAAGAATCATCACCTAGGTACACCTTACCTCCATCAAATTCTTAATATTTAGAAAACCAATCTCTATTAAAGGTTGTATAGAAAGATTTACCTGATTCAATTAACCATACATCATTACTTGCATGAGATGTAAAAGTTCCTTCTCAAACTCATAATCAGAATGGAATCTCTTCTTTTTCTTCTTCTTTTCTTCTTTGCATTACTTATGAATATGTCTAGGCTTATTGTAGTTCCAACAAACAACTTTGAACTTTCCAAGAGATTTGGATCTCCATTTGGACTTGGATTTATCATGATTCTCATTCTTCTTTCCTTTTCCTTAGGTATTCCCTAAAAATTTAGGGCCTTTTTGGAACTGATGGATACCTTCCTCTTCATCTCCTCAAAAAGCAAAGAACCCACCACATTTTCAGTCTTCAATAGAATAGAATTACTCCCAATAGCCATAACAAGATAATCCCATGAACTAGGAAAAGAACAATGCAAGATCTGATATTTCTCCTCATCCATTTTGATAGAAACTAATGCAAATTGAGCCACCAAAATATTAAATGCTTCCATGTGGTTTGTGATTCAACCACCCTCTTCCATTTTCAAGGAATGCAACTTCTTCCTCAAGAAAATATTGTTCACTAAAGATTTGGCTTGATACATCTCACCAAGATTCTTCCATAGTTTCTATGCAAAGGCCTTTTCATGGAGATTAATTAAAACAAATTCCACCAAACACAATCTAATTATACCCTTGTGTTTCCAGTCCATAACATCATATTGAGTAGCTTGGGTAGGATCTGTAGGCCTTGAAACATTCTCATGAATAGCATCCCACAAATCTTGATCTATCAACAAATTCTCCATCTTCAACTTCCACATTTCAAAATTAATTCCAAAAAGTTTATTCACCTATATTCTCCCTGATGAACTTTCCATCTAAAAATTCTTGTAACAAGATCACAAAGCATCTTCTACACAAGATCCCACTCAAATATTGATTAGTTAAAAAAACCCAACAACCCACAACTAAAACAAAAGGTGATCAGGCTCTGATACCACTTATAAGGAAGCTAAGGTAGAAGAAAAACTTCCTACACTAATCTTGAGAGGAGGGTAATGCAAATTTTTTACAGATATCTAATAGTTACAGATACTTAAATAAAAATAAAAATAAATATAATGAATACCACAACACAATGATTTACGTGGGGAAAACCATTTTAGGATAAAAATCCCACACTTTGAAAGCTGCCCAATATATTATTCAAAAATACAAAGATTACAATATAATTGCAAAGCAAGTCTCACAGGGGTATCATAGACTAGATATTTGTAGGCAACACGAGAGCTATTATATTCTAATAATACATTACAATACACAGCTATAATATAATTCCCTCATAAAAAATGGTTTCCTTCCTAGGAAATACAATCCAAAAAAATATTAACCATCAAATCTAAGACCTAATGATGAACAATTCAAATTTATTATAATAAAATATACACAAAATGTGGCCTTCAAGGGAACTGCCCATAAACCCCCACTTGGGTGTGCAGTCCCTAGACCCCCTACTAAGGGTGATGGGCCCCCCCAAACCCTTCTAGGTGGTTACTCCCCTGCACCCCTCCTCACTAACGTATCAATAGTCCCTTATGTATTTACAAGGTTGAGACATTTTCCCAACATTGAGCCTCTAAATTAGCATGGAAGATATTACCAAAATATAGCCTATTCCACTTCTTAAGTTGTTTCTTTACAAATTGTAGTTGCCTTATGAAAGAATACATTATTGTACTATATTCCAATTTTCCATGGCTCCACCAATCAATCATTAGGTCTTGAAACTAGGGGTACCACAACCACATAAGCTAAAACATGAAGGAAGGGTTCTTGGGTACTCTTTCTAGTGAAGCTAAAAATTTTATTGGCCAATCATTTGAACCTCTCTAATCTAATATTTTAGAATTAGTCACCCGATTTCTACCTATTCAGTAGCAGGAAACCAAAAACTTGTCAAGTCTTTCTATAATTGAGTCTAAACCATATCTCCTATTAATTGTGGTATATAAGCCATTACTAGGCTCTATATCCATAAGATTTAAGTAGGATACATTATCTTCAAAAAGATTAGAAGAAGGATCCAACCTTTGCAGACCTCCCCTTTTTTTCTTTCGAATTGATAATAGCATTAAAATCCCACCTAAAATCCAAGGGTATAAAGGAGCTACAAAGAAAATATAATAATATGAGACCAGATCCAAGACTTTCCAATAATGTCAATTAAGGCATAAAAACTAGATAATAAGATAGTCTCACTAGTTTCCAAGCTAAAAGCAACAATGGAAATAAAGAACCTGCTAGAGATCCACCAAAGAGGGGAAATCTTCATAGGGTCCAAAAGCAAGCAAATCCACTAGCATTGCCTTGAGCATTAATACATTGGCATTGGATTTAACAAATTTTGGAAGCCAAGTTACACATACCCTCAACAAACTATAACTTAGTCTCCAAAATGAATAAAATATCTAGCCTAATGGACTAGATGACCAAATCTCAAAAAAAAGATTATCTAGGGACATTGTTCAAGCTCCTTACATTCCAAGAAATGATCATTTTTTAGAGTTGAAAAAATGGGAATGAATGGTTTTAGCTGACCTTGACTCCACCAATGTCTTACCCATTAATTTAATTTTGTCTAAATCCTTCTTTCTCCCCACCTTGAGAGATTTCTTAGGAACCCCCTTATTGAGATTTTTTTGTTAAAGCCCAAGAATGGGGGAAAATCTACTTCCCTTCCCCAAATCCATCTCATCCTTACCCAAAGAAGGTATACTACTACCTAAAACCAGATCATCCACCTCGTTACTGGTCTCTATTGCTAAAAGAAAAATATGCATCCATTTAAGCAATTGGCATACCCTCCTCCTAACCAGCCTAAATCTCCACACTTGTGGTTAATCCCTGTTCCATCCCCCAAACTCCTAAATCTAGATTTAACATACCGAGATTCACCTCCTCATAGCCAAAATAATCTAAAACATAAAAAATGGTTGAATATCCCCTCTTCCTATCTATCCTTAAGAGTTATTTTATGCCCTCTACATGAGTTACAAGCATTAACTGGAATTAAACAATCCTTATCTCCAACATCACCAAAAATAGGGGCTTTCCCTTTATCTAGCTTAGTGGATGTTGATAAGATTGGTTTAGAGAAGACTTTGAAGATCAAACCCCAGGACACTTTTTCTATAGGTGGCCTTACTCATGATAAATCTAACATCTAAAAGGGAGTGCTTCATAGTCCAATTTTTGAATCCAAGAGGTGGACCCAAGATGAATTTCTAAAGAATTTGGAAAAGGATTATTTAGATCAATTTCAATGCAAATGTGAGCATAGTAAATTACCATTTTGTCCAATGTTTGTTGGGAAGGGCCCACTAGTTTTCCAAGCAACATTGTGATTGAATGGAAAATCTCATTCCTTCAATACTCTATTGGGAACCAAGGAAGACATAGCCAAATAGGGATACAAGATGGTGACTCCTTCGACAGGTTAAAGCCAGCATACCATGACTTTGTGAACAAGCCCACTTGATTGTAGAAATAAGGACCACCTCCAAATTCCTTGTTGTGATCCACCATACAATTGAAAGTCACCAAAAATTAGTTATTAGCTTCCAACATAATTTCTATTTCACCCTCAGGGTTCTAAGTGTGCTTAGCCTACAACTCCAAAAAGGAAAGAGAAAACTAAATCCCTATGAATCTACAAAATAATGCATGATTCATCAAATAGTTAATGTCATATTCAATAGAGGCTAGTTGAATCACCAACACTTGATGTTCTTGGCTCCTTTCCAAAAAACTATTAATTTTCGAGATTCAAGGACCTCCATTCAAATATTGGCTCCCTACACCAAAGGGTTTTCTCAAAAAGTTTAACGCATTTGAATACATGGAAGAAGACGAGTTATTCCCACTCAAAACCTCCTAATAAGAAATAATTTGATCCAAAATGGCCCCTCTAGCTAAAGCCATAATGACAATGAGAGAAAAGAATAAAGATTGCACCCTAAAACCCACCCCAACCATTGCAAAAACACCTACCAAAAAAAAAAACTAAAATAGCACCCCTAAAAAGTTAGGAAACACCCTAGCACCATGGTAACCACAAAAAAGGAAATTGTTGATGAGTGTTTTAGCACTACACAACATAGATAAAACACAAGTGTTATATCTCTCTTGAAAGGTGACTCTCTTCAAACAAATTTAGAAAATACCCCCAAGGTTTATAAAGTTAGGTCTTGACAGGGTATGTGCAGGATCGTGATGGGCTAAAAAAGTGGCAATATGATGGGTATGTGGCTGATGACCTTTTTCTTACCCAAAATTGATGAAATGAAAAGTGTTTTTTAAGGAGATAATCAGATTTACACCAATATAAATTATGCTTTACTTTGAATTTAATAAATAATTATTATTCATTTTCTATTTGAATTATGAGTAAAGTCCTGATTGATATGCTGATTGAAAAACATCTATAGCTTCCAAACGGTATCACATTTTTTGAATTCGAAACATGCGTCACATTCTATGCTTCGTATAATATAGGATTAAAAAAAGAAAAATTGATTTTCATGAAGTTTTGATCAAGTTAAGGTGGTCAGACATATAATTTTTTATATTTTAAAAAAAGTTGTAATAAAAAATTCATAATTAATTATTTACTTGGGAAAAAAATTACAAAAAAATATGCATCACATCGGGATATGAGTCCTCTACTTATATCTAAAGTATTATAAAAAATATTATCATTTTATTGTGGTTAGGGTGGTTAGACAGACACCTACTTATTTTTTCCTTGAAATTTAAGTACTACTGCATTGAGATTTCAAATTTTCACCAAATAGATTTTTTTAAAAATAAATCTAGTAGTTTATAAACTACACTCAGTTTTCCATAGATTCTATTCTTACATATTTTTAAAATAATATAGATAACTTATTCAAATTTTTACGTCAATTTGCCTAACTTTGATTTTTCTGAATTTTTACCACTTAAGGGCCTGCTTTGTCCATGATGATCCTGCACATACCTAACAATGCATAAAATAGCTCAATGACAATGCGATTTGCTAGTAATGATGAGGGGCCTTATTGTTCAACAAGGATGGAAGTGTCAAACTTAAATGAGCATTTCTAGAAATCTAAAAATATGTGGAGACCCTTACTAAAATTTCCAAATCTAAGATCTAAAAATCACTTTACTATCAAATGTGGCAATGTAGTGATGCTTGCTAAATTCCTAATGCTAACTCAAAGAAAAATTGAAAGAAATATGTTTGAGAGAGATTCTAATTTAACACCTAAGGAAACTCACATCAATGGTTAATGCTTCAGACAAACAAATGCCCCAATAACCAATTACTACTTAACTAGGATTAAATCCACAATATCATAGAAATGATGCAATCTTCAAAGGAATACTTAGATATTTTTAGATTGTAAACATCCATACACATATCCAATTAATGTTACAATATGCATAAACATTCACAATTGAACTTATGTAATAGAAAGGCTCAAAAGTTAACTATACACACCAACTTACAATTAGCAAGCCACTAATAGTATGAACCAGAGATTGATCAATATCTTCAACAATTCGCCATTAATATAAATGAACATGAAATTAACATTTGAGAATCAAAAATAGGAAACCATAACACTTTCAATCTAAACATGAAAATTCGCCAAATCAATGACTTAATTGTATTAATTTCTCCAGTATTTTCTTAACAATTTCTAGTTCTCTCCTCCCCCATAACCTAATTCTGGAACTAACTCTATCTAACCTGTTACAATTGAGCAAGCACAACCTTTTACAGATTTTACATTTTTAATCAATGGTCTCGATTTAATCTAAATCAATGGGCCATATTACATCTAAAAAAACCCTAGGAGGCTACATTGAGTTTGGAAACAAGTATGCCTCAACAACATCCAATCATATGAGATTGTTACAAACTTGGACCATAGCAAAATAAATATCCCTTTTGATGAAAGTAGCCATTGGAGGAATAAAAGTAGCTTCACATGTTGCCTTGTTGAAACATTTTCTAGCTGGAAGGGCATGGATTCATATACATAGATCAACATTAAATCTTGAGGTTACACTTAATATGTTCAGTTATAATCTTTTCCAAATTTTCCTCTTGGCATCATGGTATACACAACACCTCCTAGGACATTAAGCATTGGCACAAATCCATATGCAAGTTCCCTTTTGATTTATTTAATCCTTAAAATCAAATATCATCATTAGTAGCTCACATGCTAAAATCCAATCCATAAAACATCAAAATTAAGCTTCAATATACGTTTGGAATTTTTAACTCCATCATAAAATTCTGGAAACTTTGGTCCTTTAAGAAAGTTTGGGGATTTCACAAGAACAAGAAATTTCCATAGTTTTAATTTAGGGAGATTTCCTGAGGTCAGGAAGTCCCTAGATTACTCACTTGATAGAAATCTTCGAAACTCCATAACTTTTTACCTAGAAGGAATTTTCCATGGATTCAAAAAGCAACCTAGCGTAATTTTTTATTCTCTATCCATAGATGCACGAAAAATTTACATATGGCATTTAAAAAATGTACTTCAAGGTCCCCAAGACATTTTAAAATCTCGCCTTATTCAAATCAAATTTGGAATTAACCCAAAAATAACCTCCCAACAAGAGCAAAACTAGAGATCAACGAAAGAAAAATGCAAAGTTATGAAAAGAGAAAGGAGGTCCCTTCCTTCAGTAGGGAATGTGTGCAAAATGCACAACGAAAACCAACGCCCACTACCAAAGACAACTACCACAAAGGAAAGGGAAATTTTGTAGGAAGCCACAACAAAGGCCCAAGATCCTTATCACAAGCCATTTAGGCAAAGAGAAACTATAATAGCTCACCTCCTTCCACCCATCATAGCTGATCCTGCCCCAACAAATAAATAATACTTTGGGAATACTAAATCATGGTTAGCGAGATTTTTCTCAATCATAACATAATTAAGATCATTAACACTAGCAAAAATATCAAATTTACTATTAGAACGACCCTTAAATAAGTTGTGTCTTTAGAGAATCCCTTTCCTTACTTTGTTATGAGACATCACTAAAATAACTCCATTCAAGTTAGCTTGTTGTGCATGTCAGCATGAACCATGAATTTCCCTTTTTGATCAGTGTTAATCATAGATACCTCTTGCAAGAGATGAATAGCATATGATTTTGTCTTTGGGAAATTTTTTTGAAGATTTGCATTTGCGTGATATACATGACCTCTAAAACAAAGAATATCATCATCTAACTACTAAATCAAATGCATACTTTTAATAGAGTAAAGAAAATTATTATCAAGATCAATTTCTACAAAGATGTAAGCATAAGAAATTATCTTACTCTCCAACATGTGATGATAAGAGTCCAAATATTTTCCAAGGAAAAGTACAATATAATGCAGAATAGTCAAAGTATCTAGAATTCAATTAGAAAATGAAGAAGATGAACCTAGAGCAAAATCATAGATTAGATCTTTTTCAACTATATCGAACCTCACGTTCCAAGGTTCAATGAACAAGTTGGATTGGTTATAAAAGTAAATCCATCCCTCAAAAAATAAATGTCCATCAACCATTTTGTAAAAAATTGCAAAGAAAGAACTATTTGCAACTAAAATAGCCTCCATATATCACTCTTGTTGTCAAGTATAACATGCCCAATTCTCAACAAAAGGTAGTGAAGCTCTAAAATCCATAAATTTACAAAGCATAACATGTTATGATAAATAAAGAACACTCTCAACTATAATCTATGGAGTAATTTTAAGAATGAGAGAAGCTTCATTTTTTTTCAAACAATCAATAAATTGGAAATGTTTATCAAACATGTTAACAAATTTAATTTGATGAATAACTTGCATAAGAAAATAAAAAAAACATTTCCATAACTAGAAATCATAACTTCACCAGCTCGAAAAACATCCTTATAACAAAAACAAGGGAACCTTGCCTCCCTCTAGATCCTACCATATGCACAAAACAATAAGAAAGAAAAGCTGGAACCACTACCCAAAAAAACAACCAAATCATAGCAAATTAAAATTTGCAGTGTATGTCCTTGCATACACCGACATGCAAAGACCACACAACAAAAAGCAAAGCCCTTCTGTCGCAGCAAAACATGAAAGCCCCCATCCAATTATTATAATAGTCTTGCTATAATACAAATAGAGTACTCAAAACCACCCCAAAAAAAATATAGTATTCACCCTCACATTAGCATAAAAGTAAGTAAATAGAGATGTAAGGCAGCAGAACTTTCAAAATGCTATAAATATCTTGATCTTTTGGTAGAATTTTTAATATGCCATAAACATCTATATCTTTATGTGGAATTTTTAATATGCCATAAACATCTTGATCTGGTCCATCGTTGAAATCTTTACTAACCGTTCATTATTACATTATAAAAGTATTCATCCAGAACTGTTTCAATGGTTCGTACAAAAGTAAGCAATCGACGAAAATTCCACTTTAGGCAAAAGATAAAGCAGAAGAAGTGGTCTCAAAAGTTACAGCGCATGGCGAGTCATCGTGTTCGTATTGCTAATAGAAGAGAACAGTGCTATGAAATGACCACTCCACCATATGCATACGCAAAGTGAACCATCTTTGGAAAAGTAGGAGTTGCAGACAAAAAACAATTAAGCAAACTTGTATAAACGTGCACTATACTTTATCATATTACCTATAATGGTGTGCTTAATAGTCCAGTCGGTCATGAAGCCAACTATTACAGATTCTCTCTATGTAATCTTACATTATAATACTCTACTTGGTATTTCAGTGGGTATAACCATAAGCTAGTACACTCTACTACAATCACACAATGAGATGAAATAGTTTCACACAGTACATATATAAGTCCGGCAAATTTGCACACCGCTGCTACTTCCCAAGAACAAGTTAACCAAAGGAGATTGGTTGGTACTTGAGAATATTTCTAGTTAACAGGCTTGTCGAGACAGTTCTCTCATGGCTTCGAACCGTGGCTCTTTGGCATCGTATTTCTGCCGACTGTAAACATTCATATAATCCCCAAAAGAGAACTTCGGATAAATTGCAGAAATTTGATCTTCAACCATGGGTTGAGTTTTTTCTTCTTGTGCGGGAGAAGGAGCAGGGTAGACCAGTGAATTGAGGGCAGGATTGTAGAACGATGCGACTGATAACCGGTTTCCATCTTTGGTGGGAAGAATACGATGCCATGCACTCTTGTATTTCCCTCCGCTCACCACTTCCAATTGGTCTCCAATGTCTATGACTATGGAGTAATGCAGAGGCTCTACATCTATCCAATGCCCCTCACTCAGGACCTGAAGCCCAGGCACTTCGTCATCTTGGAAGAGAAGAATGAGACCGCCTGCATCTGTGTGTGCGCGCAGGCCGTCGATGAGATCGGGTCTTGAGCATGGCGGGTAATGACTCACCTTGGTGCCGAAGAATGGCTTCTCTCCTCCTGCAAATGCCTCTTTCACGTAGCTCTTCTCCAGTCCTAAATTCAAGCTTATTATCTCCAGCAGTCTCTCCGCAAGTTTGTAGATCTCTTGCTGGAATTCCTCAATGGTTTCTCTGCATATAAACAAAAACCCAGAAATTTGTTGAGAAAACATGAGTGCACATAATCATATGATGTTTGTTGAGAAAACATGAGTGCACATAATCATATAATGTTGTAACACAAATTAGCTGCTAAGGAAAAGAAAAGATGATACAGATTAACATTCAACAAAGACACGGATTTGTATGGTAAAACTTTGATAATATGGGAGAACACCTTTACAAAACAAAGTATTCATATAAAGAAAAATAACAATCTCCAAATAGCGAATATTATTACAAACAACCGCTACTATTACAAATTGATTTGTCTTTCAACACTACCTAAGATATATTTAATATCTTCCACTAACAATCACCATCAAACTTAAATCATAGAAAATAAATAACAAACAAGAAACCGCTATTAGCAAAATGTACTTTAAATCGCTTGGCTCTGTTGGCCAGGAGCTAGTCTTCTGCAGGTCACTAATCATGAAAATGTCTTCCCAATCAACATCCCTAATCTTCTGAGACTCCGTGAGACTTTTGCCCTGCTGTTCGTCCAATATCAGTTTGTTTAGCCTTTTCACCATGGGAGACTCGTTGAAGCTTTCCTCCCTGTTAAGCTTGTAGTCCTCTTTGCACAACTGCTTGACACGGTCCATGAGACTGTGACTTATGCCATGATTCAAAAGCTGAAAACAGAAAATAACAAGAAATCAGAGATTCATAAATAATTCATGATGTATACAAAATTTAAGATAAATAGATTTTTTATTTTGATTGTGTGATATTTCAACGTTTCAAATCATATTTTATGAAGAAGCAACAAGAGAAGAGGATGGAAAAATTGCCGTCCCACGGTGCATAAGACTCTGACTTATGCGATGGTTCAAAAGATGAAAGCAGAAAATAACAAGAAATCAGAGATTCATAACTAATTCATCACTTATACAGAGCTTAATGTACATAGATTTCTGATTTTGATTGCGTGACATTTTTAATACCAACATGTCAAATCATATTCAACAAGGAAAGAAACCAAATTGGCTTGCTGAAGTTATTGGAGGAAAGCTACAGACAGACAGATTATATGCAGCTACTACCTGAAAGAATCCAGGACTCTCACAAGCATTTGCAATCTGAGCCATGATATCTTCTCTGTCTTCTCCATTGATGTTTCCCATATCTATGACAGGTATGGCCATGTTGGAAGAAACCAAAGAGCAGGAAGAATGAATGAAAGCTAAGCCTTTTGATATTTCACTGAAACGAGTTTGAAGAAATAAGGACGCATAACATGTATATATATCACATTTTACCTGGTGCAATCTGTGGTAACGAGTGACCCAAGCGTTAAATCCCAACCTTACCAAGGTTGACGTCAAAGTCAATGTACGTGCAGCACATGGTAATAATGGTATGAGCATGCAGGCCGAAATAAATTACCATATCCATTAATTTTAGTAATAGGTTGAGTGCCTAATACTTCTAAAAAGTTTATGGGCATCACATTTGATAATATAGATTTGAAATATCAACAAAAATTTGAGAATCGTTCAAAATAATGAGGTATGACTTTGAAAGGTTCCAAGTTAAGGTGTACAATTACCATGGAATTCATTCCATTATGTGTTCAGTCAAGCCATCATTTAACTTACTGATAAGAATTTCTTGTAATAAAGAATTTATTATCAATCAAGTCTACTGTATATAAAGAATTGGTATTTAAAAGGATGAGAACTGGTTTGGATCATGACAAATTTAATTAAGTTATTAATAAGAACTTCTCATGACAAAATATTCAAATATGGATTATTTCCTATATGTAAAGACCTAATATTTAAAAAGACAAGGATTGGTTTGGATTATGACAAATTTGGTTGAATATATACCCCATAATCATTAGTTTTAAATGAAAGGTCTATAATTCATGCACCCTGTAACGTATCTACTTAAAAAACCTTGTGTAATGTAGAAAAATGCATACTTTTGCATTTTCACACTCAATTTGGACTTATTTTAGCACCCCTTGCATTAATTTCCCTTTAGGTAACTTATTATGGGCCCCTAAGACCCCTTTTTGTGCATCCCGAGGCATATTGCAACTTTAAACCTAACCAAAACCCATAAACAATCATCAATCTTGGTAACCCACCTTTTGAATTGGCAAATTAAGCCTTGTGGGACCAAGATGCCACCTAGGGTGTCTTAGTCCCGGTGACTTTATTTTCGTGAATTAAGAGTGAGAAATGAAAATATTTGAATTTATTTGACCTTTTATTGGCCTTTGAGATCCAATAATTGGGTTATTAGGTAGGAATGCCTATAAAAGTAAGATTCACACCCATTTTTATAAGAAGTGAATAAGTTTGAGCAAGAGACATAAGTTGAGCAAGTTGAAGGAAAGTTTCAAAAGTTTTGGAGCAGCCTTCTATTGTGTTTTTGCAAGTTTTTCAAGTATACTTTCAAGCCAAGATCTAGCCTTACCAAGGATTAGTAATGGATGCCTATTGTTGATCATGAGAGATTCTAGGTTGGAGATGCAACTAGCCATTTATCCAAGCCTAAAGACTTGTCTCTTGATTGATTTCATCTTCCATTATTGCTCTATTTTCTGCTTAAAGAAGGTACATTCATGTTTGTGACTTGTTAGGGTGATTAGAGATCTCCTTTGTAGGTCATTTACATTTGCATCTTAGGAATCTTATTCTATCACATTTGAATAGGGTTTCTTTGTGTTTTAGCTTGCATAATCTTAGACACACTTAATATTAGGGCACACATACATTTCCATTTTCAGATCTAATCTTTTTCATCAAGGTTTAACTACCAAACAAGGGATTTGACCAAGGAAAACCCCATCAACAATGAATCCAAATTCTTTTGTTTTACAGGTCTTTTTATAGATTCAAATCTGAAGACTTAGTGAAGAAGGAAGTGTAGATCTTAAGCTTCGAGACCACACTCAAAAATTTTAGAAATTCAAAATGGGAGGAATATGCCACCTTGGGTGTCTTAGTCCTCCCAAAGATATTTTTCAAAAATTCTTCAAAATCTTGATTTGACAACTAAATATTCTACATATGCCCCAAAAAATAGTAGTGGGACTAAGACAACAGTAAAGGCATCTTTTTCCTCCCTGGTATATGTGGACAAAGTCTTTGGATTTTTTAAATCCTCACATCTCCAGACTTCACAAATACACGCATCCTAACTCCCTATTGCATAATTCCATCATTTGCATCTCTCATTTAGCTTGCATAACTAGGGTTTGTAGGTTGAATGTTCATTTGTCTTTTCCAAGCATTTGCTTGGTGGTGAACCCCTAAAAGCTTAAAAAAATCCCTCGTAGCTCCTCCTCATTGAGAATTGACTCACCTTGTGAGGTTGATAGTCAATCCAATTAAGACTCCTATGACATAATTGAATGACCATGATATAATAGGTAATCACCCACCTACATTTTATCAAAGGTTCATTTTGGGGAACTGACCTTCTTGAGCTTTCATTTTATGATTTGGAGTCCATTAAAGTCATAGATCTAGGTTGCATTCATTTTTACATTACATCTTGCATTAGTGAAATTACATCTAGGGTTTCTTGCATTTGCATTAGTGAAAGTGCATATAGGTTACATTTTTACCTTCTTGCATCATTCAAAAACTAAAAAGTGCATTGTTACTCATCCTAATTGCATTTAGAAACATTGTTATTGCATTCAAAATTAAGAAAGAAAAGAAAAAAAATTGCATTCAATTGCTTTTTATTAGTTACTTTTCTTTACATACACTTGCACAGTTTTATATTTCCAAACATTAGGTCCCTAGGTAGGCAACCTGGGAACACTGTTATTAGCTTAGATCTTGCTTTTTTCTAGAAAAAAACCTTTTTTGGGAGTAAAACGCCCTTATTGGTGTCTTCGTCCCTCTCAGGGTTTTTGACTAATGTTTGTTCCAGTGTCTGGAATCTCTGAGTTTCATCAAGAGGACCAAGATTCCCTTCCTGGCTTCTTAGTCCTTGTGTGGCTTGAGTTTACAATTTCCAGGTTTAAATAGTCCATTTATGTGCTTTTGTTTGATGCAGTTAGTTTGCTATTCTAGTTTCCTAATTTACTATTTTATGCATTTTCATATTTTATATTTACACTTGCTCGATAAAGATAACTTGTTAAAATTCCATCTTATTTGTTGTAGACTTCATTCATTAGAAAATAAAAAAATTAAATTAAAAAAATGAAACGTAAACATGCATAAATGAATGGTTACTTAAGCATGTTAACACCCTTTTTCAAAGTTAGCTTAAACCTCAATCCTTTTAGTTGTGACGACCTTGATATGTTAGATGAAGCCCTTGAGGACTTCACCTTGCAAGGTTCATCCAATAAGGTCTATTCAAAAGAATCTAATCAAAGTGAAGTAAATGTTATCCAACCTCGACCTATTAACAAGAACAAGCCTTTTAGTCATGATGACTTTGACATGTGAGATGAAGCCCTTGAGGACTTCCTCTCACAAGGCTCATCCACTAAGGCTTGTTCAAATAAATCTAAGAAAAATGAAGTAAATGTTATTCAACCTCAAATTATCCTTTATCCACATTCAAACAAATTTCAACCTTTGAACAAACCTATCCTTATCCTGGACACACCTAAAGAGAATGTATCACATCAATTGAATTATAACATTATTGCTCATACATATAACACAAGTAATACTAGACAACCTCAACCTAATCCTATTTCACTACCATTACTGAATCATGTGTTTCCTAATGCTCCTTGTTTACCATCACAAAGTGGAAAGGAGTAAGTTATGGTTGAAAAACTTAAGAATACTCCCACTAATATTTCCTTATGGGATCTCATTCAAGCTTCACCTAGTTACCACACCATGCTTCAAATGGCTTTGCAAAAAGTTGTGGTTTCTCCTAATACAAATGCAAATGATGCAACAACCCTAATACAAGGAATAAATACAATTAATGTAGACATTACCTTTTATCAACATGAACTCCCTCCCTTGGAAATGTGAAAGAGATATGATGCATTCATGATAATATCTAGATACAACACCATGGGAATAAAAAGTACCCTTGTTGATAATGGTTCAGCTATGAATGTGTGTAGTGTAAATCTTTTAGATAAGTTGGGAGTGGATAAATCAAAACTAAAAAAATGATTCCCTATTAATTCGAGGATTTGACAATATAGGAAAGTAACTTCTTGGTGTGATTACCTTGCCTATTTCAGTTAGAAAGGTGGCCTTACAAACTTCTATCCATGTTATGCCTCATGAAATTTCATACAATATTCTTTTAGGAAGACCACAAATTCATGAGATGCATGTGATGCATTTGAATCTTCATTGTAATATGAATTATGTCTATAAGAATAAGAGATACCAAATCCAAATGGACCTCAAGCCTAAAAGTTTCTTTCAAATTGAAAAGGGAACTACTAGTCCTCTGAAAACATTAATTCCAACATAAAAAATAGAGCCTATCACAGAAGAAACACTTGAGAGATGGAAAAAGTGTCAAAATTAGTAGATGATGATTGGGGTTCCTTGGAGTTCACACCTCCATTCATGGGGGAATATATAATCACAAAAAGAGAGGATGAAAAACAAAAGAAACGAATAGTTATGTAAACACATAATTCAAGAGACAACTCATAAACATCTACTCTTGAACAAGACACTAGCTAGACAACGAATTTTGATGAGATAGACTATCAACAACCACCAAACCTGAAGGAAATGGAACAAATTTATGGGAGAGGTTATGAACTTATGAAACAATTAAGTTATAGTGGAAAAGGATGTGGAAAGAAAGAGCAAGAAATTTTTGTCCCTATAGAACCCAACACAAAAGAGACAAAAATTGGTTTGGGATACTATCCTTCTAAGATAACACAAGCAACAAAAATACCTTCATTAAACATTAACACCATTATGTCCAAACCAAAAATCAATCTCGCTTTGAAACATATTGAATTACTTGATATTGAGTTACCACCATCATGGGAATACTTTGAAAATGATGAATCCTTGAAACAAATGTTTGGATTTTATGATAAACTAGCTACTCCTCACAAGAACAAGATTACATGTGCTATGATAAGCACCAAACAAGTAAACGGAGAAAAAGAGAACAATGAGACATAGATGAATAAGAATAAAATCCTAAATTTTTGAGATCAAACACACTTCCTTTAGGGGATACAATAGACATAGCAATGGACATCAATGATAAAGAGAAATTCATTAAGATAGGAAAATTCCTTGACGATGGTGAACAAGAAGATACTACAACCTTGCTTCATGACTTTCCTGAACTCTTTACTTGGAATTATTCAGATATATTGGGAATTGACCCTAAGATTGTAACACACAACATAGTCCTCACTAAAAATGCTAAGCTCGTTAGACAAAAGATTTGAAAAATGAACCCTAAAATAGCCTTGCTAGTTAAGGACAAAATCGAAAAACTCCTTGAATCTCAAACATCATCACAGTTGCAAAACCTGACAATTGTATTAGGATGTGCATGGAATTTTTTGACTTGAATAAAGCATCTTTAAAAGATGAATTTCCTCTTCCTAATATTAACATGATAGTAGACTCGACTATGGGACATGCTTTATTGTCATTCATGGATGGATTTTCTGGATACAATCAAATTTTCATCAACCCTCAAGATTAGTATATTGAACAACATTTACAACTGTTAGGGGAACATTTTGTTGGGTTATGATTCCTTTTGGATAAAAAACATAGGTGCAACATATCGACGAGCGATGAAACTGATATTCCATGATTGGGTGATCCCACAATAGTGGTTTACAATTTTTGGCCAAACTAGACATTGAAATTATTATTTTAAACTAAATCTTCACATTCGGGCACCTATAATGACTAAACTGCAAGGAATTTGAAGATGATGCAAAATAGAGTCTCATCACATTTTGTCTATAGATTCTAAAAATATTCTTTTCAAATTTTTTGAAATTAGATTACACTTATTTTTCCATCTTCCATGAAAATTGGTTTTTTCATAAAACAACATTTTAAAAAGTGACGCACACCATGTAACACATAAATTTTTTTTCATGAAGGATAAAATTATAATTATTTTGAATTTAGATTTATAACTTTGATATCTAGTGCTTCCACTTTGTTAGATATTTTTTATTGAACATTTTTTCTTTAATCAAGCTTCGAAGTCAAACCAATTATAATTTAGGAATAGCGCCACCGTATAATGCATAACATTTTTTGTATATATCAAAATTCATTTTCTTTTTTTGGGTCAAGGACTTCAATATATAGTGCACTCATATTTTTCAAATTCTTTTTTGATAATCTACTAGTTTTCCACATGTGCAGAACAAAGACCTTCATTTTTGATGAAAAACTTATGTTTAATAAAACTAAGAAAATGAATACATAATAAAACCAAAACATATTAAAATTAGATTTGTTGGATAGCTCGTTCTGAGGACTACCTGATTCTAGTTGGGTTTGTGAAGATCCTCCATTTTCATCCTCAACCTAAGCTTCGAAGTGCAAAAATTTAGGTCTTTTTTGTGTCTTAGGGGGGGATGAGGAATAAGGGGGGTTCGCTCGAACCGTAGTTCAAGCAAACCACCCTTCCATAATGGATTTTGTTGGGTTTTTGGTTGTGACATAATTAAAAGGGTTCGCTTGAACCCTAGTTTGAGTGAACCCTTTATGGATTCACTCGAACTAGTAGGTTTGTACAAACCCCTAAAATCAAGTTTTTTGCCATGTATTCATTTTTTGTGAGTTTTCCTTCCTCACTTGAATTGTAAACCACTATTGTTGATTCACCCAATTACATACACAAGATCTTGGAAGATTATGTTGATGATATTCTCACTAAATCTTTAACATGAAAAGATAATGTGAATGTTCTTTGGAATATCTTTGAGTAGCTTCAAAAATACAACATGAGATTGAATCCTAGAAAGTGTCTTTGGTGTAGATAGTGGAAAACTTTTAGGTTTTATCATATCTCATAGAGGCATTGAGGTGGATACAAAGAAAATTGATGCTATAGTTAACATGTCACTTCCTAGAAATATCTCTCAATTGTGTACCTTACAAGGAAGAATTCAAGCCATTCAACAATTTGTAGCATCTTTATCATATCAAACATTACCATTTATGCATCTTCTCAAGAAAAGAATACACTTTGACTAGAATGAGGATTGTAAACAAGCTTTTGAGAGTTTGAAAGATTATCTTGTCACTCCACCTATTTTACAAACTGCTATACAAAACAAACCATTCATTCTTTACACATCGACTTCAGTTGATGCTCTCGCAACATTGTTGGCTCAATAAGATGACAGAGGTAAAGAATATCCTATTTATTACATTAGTCAGACATTGATTGATTATGAGATAAGATACACCGCAATAGAGAAACACTATTTGTCTCTTGTATTCGCTGCTGGTAAGTTGCAACATTACTTATTGAACACATAAATACAAGAAATGACAAAGTTTGATCATTTAAAACACTTGTTCACTAAAACAAATTTATTCAGATGCTTAGCTAAGTGGGTAATGTTGTTGACTAAGTTTGAACTTAAATTTGTTTCACAAAAAGCAATTAAGGGTCAAGCCCTAAATGACCAGTTGGTTGATGCTCCTTCTGCTTTAGTGTTACCCAAAAATCATTCTTTCCCTAATGATAATGTGTTAACAATTGAAGAAGGTACATGGGAATTGTATTTTGATGGATCTAAGTGTAGAACTAGCTCTGATGTGGGGTTTATAATAAAACCACCCATAAAAGAGCCTATTCACTTATCATATCTATTTAATTTTCTATGTACAAATAACATCACTGAATATGATCAGGGGTTAATTGTTGGTTTACATGTCACTCTAGTTATGGGTGCTAGAAACATTAAGATATTTGGAAATTCATAATTAGTCATCAAACAAATAAATGGATCATATCAAACAAAACATGACAAATTAGCGAAATATAATGATCTCACAATGAAATTGTTAGAGAAATTTGAATCATTCACCATTGATAACATCCCTTCAAAATATAATCATCATGCGGATGCAATGGAAAGTGTAGGTTCTCTTATTTCCCCTCAAGATCCTTCAACATATTTCACTTTCATTGTGCATACAATTATGAAACCATCGATTGTTGATAAAGTAGATGAAGTGTTAGCAACAACAATTAAAAACTCGAGTGAATGGTATGATATGATATTCAATTATTTGAAAGATGATACCTTTCCTGAGCGAACAAATAAAAACACTTGCTCTCATCTTCAAAAATTCATATCTAGATATATCATCGTAGCAAACATCTTATATAAGTGGTCCTTTGACGGTCTCTTGCTTAGGTGTCTTAAACAAACCAAAATACCTATAGCACTTGAACAAGCTCATACAGGTGCTTCTTGGGGGCATTTGGAGGAAGATCATTAGTTTAAAAGATAATCCGCATAGGGTATTACTAGAATAATATGGAACGAGATTGCTTTGAATATGTTAAGAAATGTCACAAGTGTTAAGAGCATCAAAACTTAATTCACACTCCTACCTTTGAGCTTCGTGCACAAGTTCGTACTTGGTCTTTCTCAGTATGGGTTTTAGATATTATTGGAAAAATATCTCCACCCTCATCCGTAGGACATACATTTATAATCACAACAACATATTATTTCAGGAAATGGGTAGAAGCTATCCGAGCTTGTGTTCAACGTTAATAGCTGATGTAATATATCATTTCATATTGAAACACATTATTGCTCGCTTTGGACTTCCTTCTACATTAGTTTCAAATAATGGAACACCATTTAACAATAATGATCTGAAGAAGTTCTTGGAAACATTTAATATAGAACATAAATTCTCAATAACTTACTACTCGCAATCTAATGGACAAGCCAAATCAACTAACAAAACTCTTGAGAAAATCCTAAGAAAGACTGTGAACAAACATAATAAAGACTAGCATATGCAATTAACATATACATTATAGGCTTATCGTACTGGTATCATAATTTCTATAGGAAACACACCTTATAACCTTGTTTATGGTGTTGAATCAATTATGCCCCTAGAGTTAGAGATTCCCTCCTTAAGGATCACTCTTCAAGGGTTAATTGATGACAATACTTATAGGGAACAAAAATTACACCAAATTGAAATGTTCAATGAAAGGCACATCAACACCCTCAAACATCTTCAAGCCTATCATAAGAAAATGCAACTAAGTTATAACGATCATGTCATCCCTCATTCATTTAACAAGGGTGAGTTAGGGCTATACAAAAATAAATGAAATTTCAATGCTAACTCGACAGAAAAAGGAAAGTTTAACCATAACTAGTTAAGACCTTATATGGTTCAAGAAAGCTATGGGCCTAGAGCATACCTAATATTCAAAATGGATGGTACACCTCTTTGAGAACCTATTAATTTTGCACATTTTCATTGGTATTATGTCTATCCTTTCTGAATAGTGTGAGTTTTTAAAGCAACGATGTTATAGTTAATGGATAGTATGTCATTATCTCTCACGTTTAGTTTGTTCCTAACATATAGTTGTTTGTGTCTTTAATTATGGGGTAGTGGGTCCAATGTGGTTTTAGATTCTTACTTTAGGTATCATGTTATTCAAACCTTATTGTGTATGTTATGTTACGTTAAATTCTTATTAGTATTTAATGTTTTACTGTGTGTATGAAAATATGATCAATTTAAATCAATAACAACACAATCAATAAAACATTAAATCAAAGAAACCAAAAGAAAAACAAAAATAAGCAAACTGTTAATGGTAGTTTCTTCGAAGTCGTCTTATTGTCCTCTATCTCCAGCGTTTCGTCTTTGCTCAAGTTGCTCTCAAATCTGGAATGCCAAGCTCAACGAAGTAGGCTACTGAAGAACGAGATTTAAAAATAAATGCATACCTAAGAATGCAAGATTTTGAAGGTTGATAATGGAGGAATGTTGGTTGCTCAAATTCTGCAGCATAACAATGTGATAAAGGTTTGAAGGAGAATGGTGGATGAAAGATGGAAGATTCCAGAATGATTTTGACAGAGTGAGGATACCTAAGAATCAACCTCCTAAATGAATTGTGAGAGGTTGTATTTATAAAGGAATATGATGTAGGATAATTCATCCCTAAAATAGATTTTTCCATCTTTCAAGATTTGTCTTTTCTTCAATTAAGCTTTTAAAAGCTTGATCTTTAATCATGTTTTATTGCATCAGATTGCACAATTAGGTTAAAATACCTAATTTTGATTTTATAAGATATTTTTAATTGATTTATTTAATTAAATCACTTTTATGATTAAATGATTAGAAGAAGTAGATTGAAAGATTTAATTTGTTAGCAGTGGACAACAATTTTAATCATATGTAGAGGACCTCTAGAAGAAATAATTAAATAATAAATATTTAATTAATTGTGATTATAGACATGACCATTTTTATGCGTATACATTTTGCCCCTCTTTGAAGTGATGTGTATTGCTTCAAAGAAAATAAAAATGATATGTTTTTGAATGTCGATGATGCCCCCTCGAGAGGATAGGTGGGTTGAACAAACACAGGTATTCTCTCCTGTTATGCTGCAATGAAAGTGAGCAACCATGATGTTTGATATAGCACTAGACGTTATGCACCAAGGTATAAGGACCAAGGTTGCGTGCCCCAGCTACAACCTTGTCTAGACGTATGAGGAAAGAGGCTTAGAGCATTAAAGTCCTAATGCACAAAAGGTATTATGGGACCTTAGATGCAAAGGATAATGCAAAAAGATATTCCAACACACACAAGATATGAATATTAGCTGGAATGATATGGATTTGATACAAATGCAAGATAAAATGATAAAACACACAAGCAAGCAAGCAAGCATGCACAAATGATACAAAAACAAACAAGGTCCTTCAAGCTGTAAACGGTCTCTTGCTGGATAGGTTGTCTTGATGAACATTGGTTGATTGGTTGACCAAGATTAGGAATACCAAAGGATGTATTAGACACTTGAACATTGAGCTCATACAGGTGCTTCTTGGGGGCATTTGGAGGTGTCAAAGGATGAAAATTTGAGTAGCCTTTGTGCTAGATACCAATGACAAGGGGAAAACCAAGGCTAGGTGCAAGGGTTGGGATTGATGGAAGAAAGGGTGGGTGATGGGATGAAAGGCGCATGATATATGGATGGATGGAAAGGGTAAGTCATAGTGAATGGAATGGATGTATGCATCATAAGAGAGAAAGGATGTGATTTCCAAAGACTATGTTGCATAGGAATAACATGCCCCATTCTAGGTACAAGACTTAGGATTTTTCATGACAAAGCTTATGGCAATAGGATAATAATAGGCTTGTTTGGAAGGATTAGGTATATCAAAAAGATATACATGTTTCAACATTTTGCCCCTATATCTTCATCAAGATCAAAAGAAGAAGGGTGGATGAATGGACTCAATATAATAGGTATGTATGAGCATGACATGAAAATGATAGGTTGGATAGATAAACATTGTGCCCCCAAGTGTAAGTGACATAGAAGATCAACCTACCATGACCTAGGTTTTCATCATGGTACTTATCCAAGCTGTTTACCAGGTGCACATATGGATTCAAGTGTCTAGACCCATGAAAGGTGGTAGTCTCACTAGATATGGATGTCCTTGCATGGACCATGTCAAGTGCTCATAGATGTTGGTAAGGGATGACATGAAAGGGATGGATTAGGTAGATGGATTATGAAAGGCTTATCTCCACCCTCATGGACCTGAACCATGACCAATGGTTGACATAGCATGTTATAGGAGGTGGTGGATCACCCAGACTTAGTATTTTTATGATTTTTATTTTGCTTGTGGGTTTTAGGAATTTACTCTTGAATAGAGTGGGAATGTGGGGTGGAAGTGGATGGTTGGGATTTTTGTGATGTAAATGCCTCATTTAACTTGATTTCTTTTTTCTTAGGTACCCAAACCATTTTAGTTTTGGCCTTTACTTTTGGAGGTATGGGCTTATATACTTTTTTGGATGTATTTTTATTTGAATTTTTGTATTGATGTCCTAAGGCATGAGAACCCTTAGGATTTTTGACTTTATAGGTAGAGGCATTATTCTTGCTTTTGAATCCCATGGATATGGTGGAATGGGTGGAAGCTTCATGTTCATACACTGTGTGCATTTGTTGGTCATGATTAGGAATGTTAGGGTATTTATGGATGGAGGGATAAGGGGATTGGATAATGGGGATATTAGGTGTTGGGAGAAGTGGAGGTAGATTAGATGGAGGTATATTAGGAGTTGGAAGCAATGGTGGCAGATTTGATGGAGGGATATTAGGAGTTGGAAGCAATGGTGGCAAAGTTGATGGTGGAAGGTGTATGGCATGCACTGATTGGCAGCTAGGGATACAATAGGCTTTATGATGGAAAGTGGTGGACTTAGGATGGATGGAGGAAGTACCAACATCTTTAGGTTGCTGTCCTTGGGGTATATGCCCATGGCCATAAGAGCGTGGAGGGACTTTGACATGGATGGGCTCCAAAACATCTCGTTCATGAAGGTCTAGAACTTTACCTTGGTGGTTCATGTTTTGTAGTGTGCAATGGACAATGGGACTAGGTGTAGGTAGAACACTAGACACGAGTTCCCTCTTGGATGGAGAAGATGAAGCAAGGGAAGATAATGGTTTTTGTTGTTCTAAGGAGGAACATTCATGAATGAGGGTGGAAAGACCACCAGGATATGATGGAGGACTTGCAATGGGGTTGATAGTGGGTGATGGAGGATCATGAGGATCTTGATTAGCATTATGTTCACTTAGATCCAAGGTATTTGTTTGATCTTCCATGTTGGCTTGGGAGGCATGTGTCTCATCAAGGGAAATGGATGTTGATAGATCATGGATAGGACTAGGTGGAGGTGAATTTGGAATATCTTTCTCATGGATGGGTATAGGATCAAGTTGCTCATGCATAGGCTCTTCGTCATTATAGATATCATCTTGATCATAAAAACGATATAGATTATGGATAGGTTGGATGAAAATGATTTGATCTTGATTAGGACTAGGTCTTGATGTTTCCACATGCTTGAGAGTAGACTCTTGATATAACTCTTGGGTTTCTTGAATGGAAGTGGAAGGGGATTTCTCATGGAGAGACTTGGCATGTTCTTGATGGTCAACAACATAGGAGCATGAAAGAGGGTGACTTGAACTTATGACATGAGACTCTTGAATTGACTCAAGGGGTTGTGGATGACATGGTTGACTTGAAGGACTTGGCATGACGTTTGAGGACTCTTTTGTTTGTTCAAGTATATTGGAGGACATGGTGATGTTTGATTCCTTGCTTGTAGCCCTTGGGTCACATCCTTTGGAGGTGTAGGGGTGGAAGGTGTTGGCTTAGGGTTTTGGTTTTGATTGGATGACGGTAAGGGTGCATGATCTAGATTGGTATTCCCCTTGTCAATGGTTGCATTAAGACTTAAAGGCTCTTGATTTTGTTGCAAAGGTGGACTTGGGCTCCTATGTTCTTGTTGTGATATTGATGGATGTGTTGATGTGGCATTGAAATGCAAAGAAGTAGATGGATTAGATTGGTCAATTTTATTTGATGGCTTAGATTTGGGCTTCCCAAAAAATTCAAGAATATTGAATTTGGATGATGTTGTTTTTCGTGATGTGGATTGATAGGTTGATGTGGAATTGTCATTCAAAGAAGTGGATTGATTAGATTGGTATGAGGTGGAAAGGGATGACACATTAGGTTGAGCTGGAATTGGTTGATAATGAATGGATAGGGGATGATGTTGTGGTTGTTGGATTTGACATGTGGCTATGAGGTATTTGGCTTGAATTACGAGGTATTGGATTTGAGGTGAATTGTTTGCTTGAAGTTTTTGGATAATTTTATGGGCGCTTTGAATGAATTTTTGGGATAAAAGTGCTTGACTTGTTTTAGCATCATGAAGCATGTGGAAAAGCTCTTGTGCCATGTCTTCCCATGTTTCCATGGTGTAAAATGATGTTGATTGGATTAAAGAAATGGCAATGCTTAGGATATGATGTGGAATGATAAGATTGGGTGATTTGGATGATGTGGCAAGAGTTTATTGGAAATTTGACTTGGGCACTATCAAACACAATATTTCACATGTAAATGCATGAACACACACACCAAGCACAATGATAAGTTTTTTCTTCCAAGATTAGATGTTATGATTAAGAAAACACTTGAATACACAACAACAAGCCTGATGACTAGTCAAGTGGGGTATGGCCAATTAGGTCTCAAGTGAGTTTTCACAAGGTTGACTAGGGATGATCTTGAAAGCAAAATTTTGCCAATAAGCCGGGAGAAAGGGGTAACCCACCCATCACCTTCACTTCCCAAAGGTATAAATTTCTTTGGGGCTTAGCTCAGAGTGACAAGATTTCAACTTCCAAACAAGCGTGTCTTTCGATTCACACTTTAATTGAGGTCGTCCCTTGGAGGGGTGTGTGCTCCAAGCAGGCCTCCTAAAAAGGGTTTTGACAAAAGCGAACCAAGTGAGGTGTTTTGGAAGACACACACACTTGATTCACACTCACAGTGATTAATTTCCCTTTAGAAAATTGAAATGTTTAGAAGAAAACAATGAAGCACTCGTTCTTTTTAGATCCCAAATCAAGATGTGATGGAAGACAATGATTAATTTTAGACCCAATTTTTGAAATGTGATTGAAGACAAGATTTTTTTTTTTTAAACCAATTGCAATGATGTGATCAAACAAGATTTTATTTTATGTCCCAAAGTGAAAGATGTGACAAACAAGATTAAGAGATGAATGATGAAACAAGTGCACCTGGTTATTTTCGCTTTCCAAATTTTTGATGTGAATGATATTGCTGCTACTGAGCTCCTTATGATCACCTACAAGATAAAAAAAAAATATTATAATGCATCCAAAGAAAAGAAAAAGAAAAGAGAAAGACAAGTTCATCAGAAAATTTCAATTTCAGATACTTTTGACAGAGCCGAATTATATTTTTGTATTTTGACGATTTTTTTGATCTGAAAATGAAAAATAAAGAAGAGACCCCTACTAATTTTCTGAGAGCTTTCCATAAATGTAAAGAAGTAAGAAAAATTCCCTGTTTTGCTCTCATAATCGCGGATTTATGAAAACCATATAGAAAACGAAGATCGAAATTTTTCACATTGTATTTGACCTCCCAACTAAATCTGTAAAACATAGTTAGAATTTCATGAGCTTTCCAAAAATTAAAAAGTTTTGAAAAATTCGTCGATTTGCATCCATAAAATTAAATTTATGAAAATACTTAAAATCGAAATAACTTAAATAAAAATGATGATAAACCCTCGATTTTTTTACTGTAGCCCTTGAAATGATGTACAAGCAATATTGTAAAAAAATTCGCATATGTGTGGAAGATATGAAGAACTTTGTAAAACCTGCGGTTTGGTCCAAAAATTGTCAGATCTGCAAAACAAAGTAGTAAAACCTGCAAAAAACACCATTAAAAGCCTTGTATGCACTACAAAAACCCTTGTTTTCTCCAGAAAGTTGAATTCCAGAATGCAAAATCCTGTCAGAATACCTGTAGATAAATGCTAAAAATTGGGCTAGGCCCCACGGTGGGTGCCAAATTATGTGTGTATGAAAATATGATCAATTTAAATCAATAACAACACAATCAATAAAACATTAAATCAAAGAAACCAAAAGAAAAATAGAAATAAGCAAACTGTTAATGGCAGTTTCTTCGAAGTCGTCTTATTGTCCTCTATCTCTAGCGTTTCGTCTTTGCTCAAGTTGCTCTCAAATCTGGAATGCCAAGCTCAACGAAGTAGGCTACTGAAGAACGAGATTTAAAAATAAATGCATACTATACTAAGAATGCAATATTTTGAAGGTTGATTGGAGGAATGTTGGTTGCTCTGCAGCATAACAATGTGATAAAGGTTTGAAAGAGAATGGTGGATGAAAGATGGAAGATTCCAGAATGATTTTGACAGAGTGAGGATACCTAAGAATCAACCTCCTAAATGAATTGTGAGAGGTTGTATTTATAAAGTTTTCAAAAACTTCTGATTGGCTGATATGATCAATGGCTGTGATAATTCATGACAGATCGAATGAAGAAAGATGAAATTGAAGAGAAAATAGAAGAAACCTAAAAACAGATTTTTCTATTTTATTATGAAAGAGGAAAAAGAAGAGAAGATAAGAAATCATCTTTCTTTAAAAGAATAAAAGAAATATTTAAAAGCTAATAAATAATTAATTAAAAAAATTATTATTTATTTGTGGAGGACATTCAACTTTTCTTAATTAAGCTTTTAAAAGCAAAGAAAGTTGGTGATAAGAAAAGAGCTTTAATCATGTTTTATTAGAATATCTCATAATTAAATAAAAAAAATTTGATATGAGAAGATTGCACAATTAGGTTAAAATACCTAATTTTGATTTGGAAAGAAAACATAAGATATTTTTAATTAAATAAGATTTATTTAATTAAATCACTTTTATGAAATTAATTAAATGAAACATTTAATTAATTAGAAGAAGAATTAAAATGGTGATTTAATTTAAATTCAAACAATGATAATTAATTTAAATAAATTATGTATTTATTTAATTAATTAAGTGGACGTATGAAAATAATTAAATAAAATAAATTTATTTAATTATGGAAGAAGAATAAGATGAATGAACAATATAATTAAATTAATTAATTTTAATCATATGTAGAGGACCTCTAGAAGAAATAATTAAATAATAAATATTTAATTAATTGTCAAGATTATAGACATGACCATTTTTATGCGTATACATTTACAATTAAATCATAAGTGCATTTAATTTAGCATAACATACTGCATCATATAAGAAAACTTAAAGAAAAGATATGTTAGATCTTGGAGATATTTATTGAATAGTCCAAAATAAATTATTTAATAAATCACATTGCCATCTAACACATAAACATAAAATCCATGCATGCTCATATATATATATATACATATATATATGTATGTCAAAAGTCTTAATACATCTCATCAATAGTACAATGTCACTATGGTCTATGGTTACTAGATTCATCCAGATGTGGTGTCCATGCCTGTTGGGAGATGGTGGTATGTGACATGGATCTGCTCATGCTATTCATCTGTTGCATCATCCATAGTGATCTGTGTAGCTCACCATCATGTATCAGTGCCTCCACCTGCTCTCGCTCGACATGGTCTTTATCAACCTTGATTCCAACAACCTCTCTATGAAGTTGCTCAACCTCCAATTGTAAGATGGCCTCTCTGCTAGATCTTAGATGAGCTACTTGAGCCTCCTCTAACTCCACTGCTAGTGCTGATACCTGACCCTCAGCATCCTTAGCACACCTGGATACGCCAACATATACTCCCCTAAGCCTCCACATAAGGCTCGAACAGGTCCATGTGCTCTGCTATCAATGGTGGGGGCATGAACTCTATGGCTATAGCCTCATCTATAGGAAGGGGTGGCAGGGTATGTGCAGGGTCATGATGGACCAAAAAGTGGCAATATGATGGGTATGTGGTTGACAACTTTTTTTTACCCAAAATTGATGAAATGAAAAGGGTTTTTAAAGGAGATTCTCATCTTTCCACCAATATTAATTATGCTTTACTTTTAATTTAATAAGTAGTTATTATTCATTTTCTATTCAAATTATGACTAAAGTCCTAATTGATAAATTGATTGAAAAACATCTATAACTTTCAAACAGTATCACATTTTTTGAATCCAAAACATGCATCACAATCTATGTTTCACATGCTATAGGATTAAAAAAAGAAAAATTGAATTTCCTGAAGTTTTGACCAAGTTAAGGTGGTCAGACATATGAGTTTTTTATATTTTTTAAAAGTTGTAATAAAAAATTCATAATTAATTACAAAAAAATATGCATCACATCGAGACATGAGTCATCTACTTATATCTAAAATATTATAAAAAAATATTATCATTTTAATGTGGTTAGGGAGGTTAGACAGACACCTACTTCTTTTTTTTCCTTGAAATTTAACTACTACTGCATTGAAATTTCAAAATTTCACCAAATAGTTTTTTTTTAAAAACAAACCTAGTAGTTTAGAAATTACATTCAATTTGCTACAGATTCTATTCTTACATATTTTTAAAATAATATAGATAACTTATTCAAATTTTTACATCAAGTTGCCTAACTTTGATTTTTCTGATTTTTTTTCCACTTAAGGGCCTATTTTTTCCATGATGTTCTTGCACAAACCCGACACTATCATTGCAGCTACACATTGGAAAAGGTGCTCAAACTCTATCATGGGCCTTGCATGATAGAAATCATAATAATAATCATTTTCCATCATCATAATATATCCAAATATATGAGCATGATATACATAAAATCATAAAGAATAATAATAAATATCATCACCTGGGTCTATAGCTCATCATTAGTAGGAATCTCAAATGCCCTACTCCTCTCCCTATGCTCTCAGACACTGACATGTGAAGACTGTGACCTCGTAACCCATGTGGGAACTATATCTCTCCACTCAGGGCTAGGAGGACTAGCCTCGCCTCTATCACTATCCTCGCTCATGGGTTGGCTCTGCTCATCCTCTTTCTCCTCATCATCCTCATCATCCTCCTTTGTCTCTTCCTCATCCTCATCTAGGAATAGGTCCATCAGATATACCCTCCTGCCTGACTCCCTGTCATCCTCCCCTGAATCTGGTAAAGGCCCTATGAAACCCATAGGATAATCCATAGGAAAGATGGCTCTTGGCTATGTCGCATCCCACAACTCATCATACACCTATGCCATGCTAATGTAACCTATGTTATAGAATGGGGGCATGTTTGTATCCTCCTCCTCTACATCGCTCGAGATGACATCATCTAATGTTAGCCATTTAAGATCTCCAAGTCTATGGGAACTATGTACTGAACATCTATATGAATCCCATAACTGTGGTCACCTCAGTATATGTCCAAACTACATCATGATGTGATCATAGCAGAAAGGTCTCACTACGTGTTTGTGTAATCCTAGTAGCAGTCTGTCTCTCTACGTCTGCCTCAACTATCCTATTGTGTCTAGCTAGAATAACTCCATGATGTAGGGCCTCCACACAATGTCCTCCTCACTCAGTATGTCAAACCTTTTCCTCTAGAACAACACATCACTACACTAACATTCCTATCTTACTTGATAACTAAAAACCCATGGATACCCCATCATTGTGGCAATCAAAAATCCTACGGGCTGGGTACAGGTGATATTCTCTAGAATCCATTTTTGTAGTAGGGTACAATGTAGAATTCTATGTTTCTCTCCATAGGTAAATCAACCCAAGTCGTAGTATAAATTTTCTAGTATGCTTTGGCCCCAAAAAAAGACCACACGGTAGTGCTCCATGTCTCTAATCATGTGCACTAGCCCCCCTCCAGATGTGCTCCATGGCCATCAAGGACTAGTACCAGTGCTACTATTAAAATTAGGATGTGTCTCATTTGTGGTGAGTGTGCATGCAGTAGCCAAGAAAGCTCAATGCACAGTCTCACGATCTTGTGATGGACCAATTTACCTAAGCAATACTCAATGTCTACCTACATCTCCTCAAAACTCCTGCTTATGCTAAGAACACCCTCTCCCCTTAGATGGGCACTCACATTACATGGTGCACATCCTCCAGCATGACTTTCATCTCCCCCATTAGCAAGTGGAAGGTGCAGGTGTCTAAATCCCATCTTTCATTCACTAGTGCCATCAACTTGGCATCATGGTACCACATGGCTAGCGTGAGATAGGCTCAGTAAATACCCATCTCCTAGAATATTTCCATGTCCTCCTCAGGTAGTTGATTGACAAGCTCTCAAAGTTGACTAAACGTCCACTTTCCCAAGTGTTGGCATGATCAAGATACAATTTTCCATAAGAAAAGAACGAAAATATCATTTAAAACATCTTAAAATCTTAAATGTATGCTTTAATGTTCAAAAACTATGCTAAAGTTGCTCTAGAATATCTTAATTAAGGGTTCTAGAAACAAAGAGGGACACTTTGTGACAATCTAAAAAAAGGAAAGAAAAACCTTCCCGACCCTCTAATTTCATCTAAAAAATTCCATAAAAACATAAAAAATTGATTAAATCGAAGTACAGAGAAGGCTAAATCCACTCACAGTGTGTTGTAGCTCGCCCTGTGTGACTGCCTCCCATAGAAGCTCAATCTATAAATAGGTGGATGGATGTCTGCTCAACATGGTGGCTCACTCTACTCCAAGCTCACTTTGCAAAAGGTAAAAAGATGAAATGAATGTGATTTAAACTCTCTTTTATCTTTCTATGCATGCACTTTTAGGTCACTTTTGTTAAAAAAGAAAAGAGGTGCTTTTTATTCAAATTAACATATTTTGAGCTAGTGAACTCCGTTTTTGATGTTATTTGTTGCATTGAATCATGGTTCCACTCTCATTCTCATCAAATGTCTATTATCAAGTGATGTGGTACATGGAAATTCCCTATGATGGACTTGTCCAATTTTATTTGGTTGATTTGCTACCTTGATTCCACCTCTGCAAAGCAAGCAAAATCAAGGGGGGGCATGCATCTACCCTCGAATTTAATTTTCTAGGAAAGTTATATAAGAGGATTATATTTGAGCTAGTAATGAATCTATGATGCATAATGTGGTTCCTAAAATTGTGGTTTTCTAGGAAACTATAGTAGGGGCTTCATTCTCCCTAATGAATCCATATGAGTATCCTTTAATAAATTTACTTGTTGAAGTAAATAGCTTACATATGCACATACTGTCATATGGGCGCTAAAGTGGGGGCTAAATGTAGTGTAGAAAAATGCACACCTTTACATTTTCACACTTAATTTGGACCTTTTTTAGCACCACTTGCATTTATTTCCCTTTAGGTCACTAATTATGGGCCCCTAAGACCCCTTTTTGTGCATCCTAAGGCATATTGAAACTTTCAACCTGACCAAAACCCATAAACAACCATGAATCATGGTAACCCACCTTTTGAATTGGAAAATTAAGCCTTGTGGGGCCAAGACATCCTTGGTGGTGTCTTAGTCCCACCTAGCGGGACCAAGATGTCACCTAGGGCATCTTAGTCTTGGGGGATTTATTTTTGGGAATTAAGAGTGAGAAATGAAAATATTTGAATTTATTTGACCTTTTGTCAGCCTTTGAGATCCAATAATCAGGTTATTAGGTAGGAATTCCTATAAAAGTAAGATTCAAACCCATTTTTCATAAGAAGTGAATAAGTTTGAGCAAGAGACATAAGTTCAAAAAGTTGAAGGAAAGTTTCAAAGTCTTGGAGCAACCTTTTATTGTGTTTTTGTAGGTTTTTCAAGTATACTTTCAAGCCAAGATCTAGCATTGCCAAGGATTAGTAATGGATTCCTATTATGGATCATGAGAGATTCTACGGTGGAGATGCAACTAGCCATTTATCCAATCCTAAAGACTTGTTTTTTGATTGATTCCATCTTCCATTATTGCTCTATTTTCTACCTAAGGAAGGTACATTTCATGTTTTTTACTTTTTAAGGTGATTAGAGATCTCCTTTATAGGTCATTTACCTTTGCATCATAGGAATATTATTATAACAAATCTAAATAGTTTTTCTTCATGTTCTAGCTTGCATAATCTTAGACACACTTAAGATTAGGGCACACACACATTTCCATTTTCAGATCTATGCTTTTTGGTCAAGGTTTAATTACCAAATAAGGGATTTGACCAAGGAAAACCCCCATCAACAATCAATCCAAATTCCTTTTTGCAAATCTTTTTACAAGTTTAGATCTAAAAACTTGGTGAAGAAGGAATTGTAGATCTTAAGCTTCAAGACCACACTCAAAAATTCCATAAATTCAGAATGGGATTAATAGACCACCTTGGGCATCTTAGTCCTCCTAGAGATATTTTTTAGAAATTCTTCAAGATCTTGATCCAACATTCGAAGATTCTGCATATGCCCCAAAAAATAGTAGCGGGACTAAGACAATAGTAAAGGCATCTTTTTCCTCCCTGACATATCTAGACAACTTCTTTGCATTTTTGGAATCCTCACAACATTTCCAAACTTCCCAGGTACACACAGTATAACTCCTTGTTGCATAATTCCATCATTTGCATCTCTCATTTTGCTTGCACAACTAGGTTTTGTAGGTTGAATGTTCATTTATCTTTTCCAAACATTTTTTTGGTGGTGAACCTCTAAAAGCTGAAAGAACCCCATCCTAGGTCCTCCTCATTGAGAATTGACATGCCTTCTGAGGTTGATAGTCAATCCAATTAGGACTCCTAGGACATAATTGAATGACCAAGATAGAATAGGTAGTCACCCACCTACATTTTATTGTCGGTTCACCTTGTTATTGTTATCTTAAGACATCATTAAATAACTCTTTAAATTTAACCAAATAAATGCCCCTCCATCCTCCAAAAATTATCTAACTGTATGGAAATTTAATTCATAGGATTATCATGATTATAACCCATGGTTAACTTAAAAATATGAAAAACATAGCCCTAGAAGTGACCTTCATGACCTGTTGAATTCAATCATTTGTCTAGAAGACACAGTGCAAGAGCCATAGGGCCCATCATATGCTACAAATTTCAATGGCAGAATTTTGTCCACAAAAATCAAGATAAGCTTGATGTACCATAGATGAACGTGTCTCAAATTTTTATGAAACAATCATTGTCCTATTGCAGTTTTGATAGGATAAATGGAGTACTATTTTTTGTTTTAAATTTAGCTAATGACTTCTAGTAATTGGAGATTAATGGCTACTTATTCATATTTTAGTAAATCCAAAGACTATTTATTCTTGGAGACTTAAAAAGATACTCTCTTATAATAAAAAAATAATATTTATGGGCATGTGCACCAAGGTGGTGCACAAAAAAGTGGCCAAATTCTCAAAAATGAACAAAAAACATTCATGATTTTAAGAAATTCAGATAACGTAATCATTTTATGGCTCATAAAATCCAAGCCATAACATGATTGAATTTTTTAAACAAATAACATGTACACATTATTTTTAAAACAAAACATATATGTGTGTTTATTAAAGATAAACACATACACATTTCAAAATGTGTACACATTATTGTTAATAAAGTTATAAAAAAGAAAAATACTATCCATTATTCTCACGCACAACCTTCATTTTTTAAAGTTATTTTGCTTCCCTTAACTAAGCATAACAAGAAAAAAAATTTCCCTCCTCAAATCTTGCTTCATGATGCCATGTCGGAGAAGAGGTAAGTGACTTTTTTTTCATTTGATTTGTGTTTTCATTAAGAAAAATTTCCCTCCTCAAATCTTGCTTCATGATGCCATAAGAAAATCAAAATAATGAATTTCCTAAGGAAATCCCTAGGATGCCTAACCCTCCTCCTACTCTTCCAAAAAACCTTGGAAATAGCCAAGAGAGTTTTTTAGGGCATCTAGAGAAAAAAAAAGGTTGCAATTCATGAAATTTTTAAAATTGAGGGGTTCAATATGAAACAAGCATCACCAATCCCTTGCGTCAGCATTGGAAGCAATGTTAATGAATGCTAACAATGTTACAGATCAAATAAACAAATTTAAAACTTATAGAGATTCACGTCGTCAATATTATGCAATAAAATTGTCCTATGATGATGTGAAAAAGAAATAAATAAGTAAATAAAACATATGTCTTCTTTTCATGGATCCTAAAACCAATCAACCTATTCCTCCCAATTTAAATAGGTTTCCAATATATTGGTGCAATCATGAGATAAGAAATAGGTTTTGGGATAGGTGGTGCCTGGTCTTTGACCAACCTCTATTTAATCATTATGATGTGTTGCTATACTTTCTAAGAAAAATATATTGTGAGTTTATCCTTCATGAAATACCCAATTAATTTGATATGAAGGTTTTTCAAGGCAAAGGCACAGGCTTTGCACAAAACAGACCAGGAGCATGTCGAGTAGATAAACATGTAAGTCAAAGAAGACTAGCATAAAGACCTATTTATCAAGTGAAAGTTACAATATCCATTAGGGAGAGTATGGAGGTGTACTCTCCATGTAGTTGTTAGCCTGACAAACTCAACCGTCTACCTAAAAGCTAAACCCCATACCCTAAACCCATCAAGCATAAACTCTACACTGTAAATAATGAAAAACTTAGAGATATTAAAGGGAGAGATGAGAGAGACATGGGAGAGATAGAGAGAGATGATATATAGGGAAAAGAAGTAGAGGAAGAAATATGTGAGATAGATATAAGAGAGATGTATAGAGTGAGGGAGGGAGAGATAGGAAGGGGAGGTAGATGGTGGAGAGAGAGAGAGGTTAGATAGAGTGAGGTGGATTTAGAGGAGAAAAAAGTGAGATAGAAAACAATAGAGATGGGGAGGAGAGTAGAGAGGAGGAATGTGAGACTTAACCCTTAACTAGATATACCCATTTAACCTAAAACACCATACTATATATTGTCAATTCCCTAAAACTTATCCCTCAACCTTAGCAACTAAATCCAATAGGTTAAACCATTAACCATATATTCAAGGGTTTGTGTAGGATCATGGGAGGCCAAATAGTGGAGGTGCAACAAAAAATTGTGACATGAGGAAGTGAAAAGAATAGAAATCATGTTTGACTTTTTGGTTGGGTTGGTAAAAAGTATATTTTGCTAAGGTAAAGACCAAGGAAAAATATATATTCGTTATTAATAGATATTCACTTTTTAAAAATAGACATCTATTAATAACATATATATATGATATATAAATAATGGATATCAGTTACTTGGGTATAACAAAAAAAATATGTTATGTATATCGAATCTCCATTATTGAAAACTTACAATTTTTTGATATTGAATTATACATGTATATAATATGATAATATAATATATGAATAATATGCTATATTATTATATATTATATAATACTATATATTATATTATTAATATTAATATATTAATATATTAATGTTATTATTAATTTCATATTAATAAATATTATTGTTAATATATTAATATATATATATGATATACAAATTATATATTAATATATGTCATATTTTTAAAAAATAAAGTTCTCTCTGAAATGGATATCCATTTTCTACATTATAAATAAAAGAAAAGAGGCCACAAATAGTCATTTTAACAGTGAGTGTTCGCAGACGAGTAAAAAATGGATATTAGAAATAACTAATATCTATTTTCGACCAATTTCAAGCAATTTCGACCAATTTCAACCAATTCCCATCGATTTTTCATGACAAAACGTCAAAAAGGTATGTTAAAACACTTTTTTTAGATTATTTTGATTGTTTTATATGTTTTTTAATATAATATAAGGTTTTTTTGTTGAAATTTTAGGAATTAGTTGAAAACTATGTTGATTTGTAAATTTTCAATTTACAATAAGGTTTAAATGGAACAAGATTTAGCAAACACTCTTCCACCAAACCATCCTTCAATTAAGGACCTAATTGAAATAAATATTATTGAATTGAGAAACATTATAGAGAGATACCGTACCCACAAGAATTTATTTTCAGTCACATAGAATATAGAGGTCATAATCAATCATGTTAGGGACATTACTAGATAGCATGCCTCATTTCAAGAGTGGAGAGATTAAAAAAAGTTAGAATATGCAAATAGTTTGGGGTAATGATGAATTTAAAAAAATAGAAATATCTAAACCTGATTTAGCCCAACATTTTATGGATCAAAGAGCATGGCAAAATGTTGGTTTATGGAAAAAAAAATTCCATAAAATTGTGCACCCATCAGGGCATAGTTGCAAACTTTTGGGATGGTTGGTGGATGGTTTTTGATAAACCACCCAACAACAATCTCGATGTCCCTCTATACATTCTTTACAAATTATATGTGGAATCTTTTTAGAAAGAAATGTTAATTATTTTTATTTTAGGCATTTTCAAGGAGTAGGTCATGCCCTAGTATAGACCTAGGGCAATGCATATTACGTAAGGTCCCTATCTTCCCCCTTCTCATCTTCCTCCCCAATCTCCAACACCACATCCAAACCTTGTTGTTGATGTAATCCATATTGATGCAACCCATCATGGTCTCTTGTCCATACACTCTTTAATTGGCCATTTGATTACACATTCGTCATAGTTTTCCTAACTTCAAAAGGGTGGTGCTTCTCATGCTTCAATTGATACTAGTGCAAGATCATCATCTAGGCATATTTGTGTGCCTCATCAATGTAGTACACATGTAGGCATAAATGTCTAGGTCCTATGAGAGATACATATGAGCATTGCCTAGACACATTTGAGTATGAGGTGCATGATGCATCACTTGTAGGAGATGAGGAACTAGTGCATACTACACATGTAGTGGAGATGTGTAAGGGAGGAACACGTCTAGTTCCCTCCACCAATGCAGGTGAGGAGCAACAACATGAATCTTTTGTATAGGTAAAACTTAAATTTATTTCATAGTGCATTTCATTTAAAATTATTATAACGAATAGTATGTTACTAATGTATATTTAAGTCAGATTGAACAATTGATGATGAATAGATTAGAGATGTGCAACATGGCACTCTTTTGGCATTGGCTTTGGCCTACATGTATTGGTATAGTTTTTCTACATGTAAAACTTTTATATTCTATGTATATCATTTAAATCATGATTAATTAAATACATACTAATTTATATCTTGATCTTATTTTTACTTTTGTAGTGTACTCTTGATGTGACTGATGTCACACCTTTTACCATGATGAGTTCTTCTTAATCAATTATATCAGTTGCATCAGCTATTTGGGTATATGTCTTTTTTTTAATATCTAGTATATCTATATAAGTTTGTAGATATGTATGTAGATATATGTTTGTTTACTTTTTTTGGTAACCAATTATATATAAATTTTGTCATTTTTATTTTTCTTCTTGTAGAGTATGCCACCATCTATGTCTATGGATCCATGAAAAAGATATCATGGTAGGACTCTTGAGCATTCTAAGGGACTGTCATTTTCTAAACGTATATCACCCAAAGAAAAAATGCTTGAGGTAATGAATGATTAAATTGGACTTTAATTTATAGTTTAGTATAGTGATTAGATGTTATTTTGAAAGTTATAAAAAGTAGTAGATAACTTTCTTATTATTAGTTTAAATTATTCACCATTGAGAGCTAATTAATCTAATTATTGGTTTGATTTTTTTTTTTTGTGAAGACATCTTCTCATCCATTAGGTAGCACAAAGAGGCTACATTTTGGTGATCCACTAGAAGATTAGGATTTTTTTGACACAACATAGCCATTTGACTTATACATTGTATATATATAGACCATGAGATGGCCTATTCCACATTTTGTAAGTATTGTTTTGAGTTGGCATATATGCCAAATTTGTATATCTACATAGATACACAATTACTTTACATTTTTATATATAAAAATCGATATTCAATATATTTTGTTCATTGTATGCATGGTTTCCTATATTAAAACTTAAAATTTGAATGTATAATCACTTTATAATGGTTGAGCTATGGTGGATAACATGTTATATTGATATTGATTTCTTCCAATATTACACTTTAATAGTTTATGAATTACATAGACCATACTCATATTATAGTACTATTAAATTTTGTTTCCTTGGGAAAATTCACCAAATTTGATCCTTTTACCCCTTGATTCCATGATCCGTTAACATCCTTTTATACCTTTGATAGAACTCTGAACCTTTAGGGACTCTTGTTTTCCTTGAATATTCTTGAGGTTCATTATACCTTTTTCTCATTGAGGAATATTGCATATTATTGTGTACATCTCTCTTGCGTGGAAAGTGTCTGTGTTCATTGTTTGATCTTGTGGCTCATGATTTTTACAATTCTAACATTAACAAGGGTGCTTCTCTTGTATTGTAAGACCCCTTCTAGATTGTAAATTTGAGTCATAATGCTCTTTTTTGGACTTGAGTTCATTAGATTCTAACCCTTTAATTCTCATATTCTTTCCCCATATTCTCCATTTCAATAAATTATTTTGGGATGCTAGTTGGTCTAAAGTGTCAATATTAAAATCATCTTGCATATTTCAGGTATTCTTGCATTTATCATTGGAATGACCTAATTTTTTGGCCCTTGGGAGGAGATCATAATGTTCGTATGGCTTTATCTTCTATTTTAGTAGACCACCCATGTTTTTCTCTTGAGGAAACTAGTGTTATTTCTTAGGGATGTCATCCTTATGGATTTTATTTAGTTTATCATGAATATCAAATTCTAAAACAAGAAAGGGTTAAGTTAAAATATCTTCCATGGTGGAATAAGATTTAGAATAACTATTGTTGGCATACCATAATTTCTTCCTCTAATTTTTGTGTCAAAATAAATGTCTTACATGGGACAACATAAGAAGGAGAGGATTCTAAGTCCCTTCTTAATGTGTTCTTTGTGTGGTTAGTGAGGAGTATGTGGATCATATTTTATTTTAGTGTCTTTTTTATTGAGGGTTGTTAGAGATAATGGTGGCATATCTAAAATCAACCTCTTGTTCATGCAAATTATTCATCTAAAATTTGGGTCAATTTGGTATGTACTCTACTTCTACCATTGTAATTTTGGTGGCTTTGTATATTGGTCCTATTTTATTCTTTGGAAAATTTGGTTAGAAAGAAATCACAAAAGTACCCAAGGTTATTAGAGTCTTATTAGGTATGTTTGGTTGAATATTTTATACTTAATTAAAGAAACCTTAATGGCTAAGTGTTCTACCATTAGAGATTTAAATTCTTGGGATATTAATTTTTTTATAAAATTTAATTTAAATTATTATTATTATTTTTTCTTCTTAGCTCAAAGATAAAACCTTCTCATAAGGTCAATAGAGTAGGTAAATGGTCACCCCCTCTAGGAGTTTTTTCCAAAAATAAACACATGTTTCTTCTCCTGAAAATATAGGTACTATAGGGATTGTTGGAATTGAGAAAAATAATTTTGGTATATTTCATTTAAATTTTTCTTCTACTATAAAGTTTTACACTAATAATTAGATGCGGGATTGACCTATCCTTGTGGGTCTAAATAAATATAGTGAACTAGGTTGGAGGAAGTTAACACATTATATGAATTTCATGATTTCATTATGTCTTCTAAATAATGGAAGGTCTCATGAATCTTCATAGAGGTTGGAATCTCTTGTGTGTAAAATTATTCACATTTCATAAAACTTTGATTCTGAGTCCTTTTAATAATTTTATGCACAAGAGATTCTAAACAAGCATAGAGGAGATAAAACATTTGAATAGACACAACCTACATATGGTATTAGATAGCCAGGGGTCAAATTATAAAGGAGAAATATCCAAGCATGAGGTGTTGATGTGTATCAACACCTCTCTAGTCTATAAACTAGCTAGGCAACTCAAAAGGAAAATATCTAGTATATGCCAATGAGTCATACAACAATGAATGCCTAAGTAGGCTTAGGTCATCCTATGTGTATGCAAGCCATTAATGAATACAATGACACCCACACCCTTAAGCATAACTTAGGTGGGCATAGATAAAATGGGTCCCGACTACAAGCCTGGTGAGGTACCCATGTATAAATCAATCTCTCTAAAGAATAGAGTAAGAAAACCTATTGAGAAAAAACTATCCTCCAAAAGGAGAGAAAATGTGGAGAAGAATAGAAATCCCTGCCAAGGATGATGATGTTGATATAGAACACATGTACCAAGAAGAGCTTGTAGATGAATGAACTTACTCTCAGTCAAGGGTTTGGTGAAGATGTCAGCAACCAACTCTGAACACTAGCAAAAGACTAAGTCAATGATTTGACCATGAATAAACTATCAAATATAATGCATATGAATCTCTATGTGTTTGGTTTGTTGATGTTGAATCAGATTCCTACATATTTGAATAGTACTTTGGTTATCACAATAGATGACTATAGGCTTCCTGAAAGGAGTACCAAACTCAGAAATAATGCTTTGAATTCACATAGCCTTTATAGCTAAGTTAATAACCCCCTTGAACTTTGCCTCTATGGATGATATAGCAATAGAATTCTACTTCTTGCTAGACCAACTGATAGGACCTAAACGAAGTGAAAAGTTGTAAATTGAAGTGCACTTATGATCCTCAATGTCACCAGCCCAATCTGAATCTGTGTAACCAACTAAGTCAAGTGATGAGCCAACTCTGTAGTGAATCCCAAACCTAAGAGTACCATGAAGATAGTGAAGGATCCTCTTAGCTACTTTCTAATGCAACTCATGAGATTTCTGCATGAATCTTGAAAACATTTCTATTGCATAGGCAATGTTTGGCTTGCTATGTGTCAAGTATATAAGACTACCAACAAGTTGTTGATACAATGTAGCATCAACCAGTGGTGTAGTAAACGAAGTCTCAATATTGACTCCAAAAAGAAAGGGAGTTAGAGATTGTTTGCAAGTAATCATATGAAACCATGCAAGTAGATCAAGAGTATACTTGGGTTGTGCAAGAGTAATACCCAAAGTTGACTATGAAATCTTGATTCAAAAAAAGTGGTGCAAAAAACCCAAGTCTGTCATGTCAAATATATCTTGAAGTGATGTCTTCACTTCTACAATGGAAATTGAAGTACTCCCCATTGTTAGCTCTCAAAAACAAAGGTTCGAACCATGAGAGGTTGCCAAGCTCTCACAACGTTTGAGGGTAACAAACAAGGCCAAATGATTTGAACCTTCTTCTCTTTAGGTGCAGCTAGACCTGGGCAGGTATACCTATTTGAATAAAGAAGACTTGACCTTTGTTCATTTCCTAAAGCAATTTACCCACATTGGCAGATGGGAGTGGATAAATGAGTTTTGTTTTGGTATAAATTGTATAAGAAATATCAAGGCTAAAACTAATGTGTTCATATGTAAAAATGAATGAAATTAAATAATGAAATAGTAGAGACTAGTACCTTATTGGGTGTACGGAGTCAAATGAAAATATGAAATGAATAACTTCTTTCTAGCAGATACTCAAATTGTTCGGCATATAGGTTTAAGTTTATAACTTGTATAAACATGTAGGAATGTGATTACCAAGCTCTTCTTAATTATCCAAATGAGATTCCCTAATTACTATGATTGACTAGAAGGATTTAATCTCTCCTTGAAAGAACCAATTAGTCCAACTATACAGATACAACAAGTGTGCACTGATAAACTAAAAAATATCCTTGATATATCAGTTTAAACAATTAGAAAACATCAACCTTGGAGACAACTTCAGTAATACTTTCAATTCACACAAAAAACAATTGATACTAGAAAAATGTCACCACATCAAATGAATTCAATTGAATTCTCCACTGTTTCAAAGATGCATCATAGTCTCAAAATTATAAACATTTTGTATCCTACTATATTTTTTGCTCGCTATATTCTTCTCTCTCTTTCGCTGTAAAAAATGGGCATATATTGGCCACATGAAAGGTCGCGTCCATTCGTATTCAAATCCTGGGAGATCCATCTATTCGGGCTTTTACTAACATTCATCAGACACCCACAAAGACATCATGTATTTCCACTGATGCCTTGAGTCTCTCCGACTACCACAAACTATATATTACTTTGATGTCCTCCAGTCTCATCGATATTCTGAGTCTTCCTAAAATTCAATATATCATATGTCGCTATGGTGTCATGCAATCACACTGTCATCTTGAGTCTCCCCAATAGTTATTCCTTCAGTCATGAGTGTATCACTAAGACTCTCGTCGATGAAAACTATCACTGTAACATTGTGAGTTGGGCAGATGCTCCACAGATTACTTCGTGTCTTGTTGAGAAATTTCCTTCAGTCTATTTTCTGATCACTGAGACTTAACAATTTTCCTGCCGATGAAGCAACACTCGGTATGACTCTCCTAGTTCTCACTGATGAAGTCTGTCTTGCCAATGACGAATCCCTCCAAATGTGTCACCAATTCTTTACCAATAGAACACTTGTCACTGTGACATAGGGGGTCGATAAGACTCCCTGACTTCATCCTGATGACAATGACAGAACCCACCTTTTCTTTATCAGTAAGACCGAGTGAATACTCTGAGACATTACACTAATGACTCTTGTCTCAGCGACATAGTTCTTTGTGCTTCATCGGTATGATACACATGTGCTCGATATGAATTATTTTGATGAACATTATCTTGCCAATAGGATCATGTTGCTGCTGAGACTGTGAACTGCATCATGCCAATATGAATCCTCAACTGAAATCTCATCGGTAAGACATTCCCGATGTCTTTCCGATAGGCTACAAAAAGACATACATTAGTATAAAATGCTTTATGGATCAGTGAGACCTACATCATGTTACGCTGATATGGTTTACACATTCAAATGCTTAGGGCCAAGTGAATTCTATGGGACCAAATGATGAAAAAAAACTAAAGCATGGGAAAACATGTTATACAAAGCGGATTCTTGTACTCATGGTATGGACTTCTTTGGAAACTCATGGGTACAAATAGCCATAAATTTTTCAAAATTTTATAGTTCTAATAGTGGCTCCATCTAGGGATGGATGATTGTGAAATCATTGCAAGGATCCAAATTTCTACGTGAGCAGACCAAACTTTCATGGTGATGGATCAGTGAGCAAGATGGAATGAATTGAAATGGAGATGAACATGAACCTATACTACTATACATGGAAAGATTTATTTTAAATGAAGGAATTTCAGGATTGTCCATGTACTGGCAATTCTGGTTCCTTTTATTTCTGAAACTACTATGCATGGAAAATAAATTTTTGAGAGGAATGTCAAGAGATGTCCATACACTGGAAATCCTTAATCCTCTATATTCCTTTGGCAACAAAATCAGAATTCATTTTGGTAAATGATGGCTTAAGGCCACCCAAAAGAAAGGCCCATACTTTCCTCTGTCATAAATTTTATTCTGATTTGAACTCAGTGAACTTCTCTTGAAAGTATTCATGTCATCCTCATTGCTACTCTTGTTGTCATAAAGATACTTGCAACTCTTTCCCCCATTCCAATCTAGGTCCTGCATCATGAAATGATATCCCTGCTGATTTGAAAACTAAAAACATTCTTTATTCATCATATAACTGAGATTAATCTGCACAGACAATTTGCAATCATAATACAACCAAGGAATCCAACTTTCATGTACATGAGGAGGGAAAATATCATGATCATCTTTGTCACTCATCTCAAGATTCGAATCCTTCTCACAAAAATATAAATGCTCTATCATATCAACATTATTTGAGATAAATAAATCTGAAACATTTTGCACATGTTCCATATCACCATTTGACACTAAAATATGATTCATATCCTCAATATCATGCATATATGAACCAATCAAGGCTGGACTCCTAGCATCCATGGTATGCAAATAAATTTCTTCTCCACATGAGTTAGAAATTTATAAATCACATTCCTCTTCTTGAATGGATATAGATTTTTGATCAACTTCAAAGGTTTCTCCATCATTTCGAGAAATGCACTAGGAGTCATATGAATCATTGGACAAAGAAATTTCACTGTCAAAACAAATGTAGGCTTGACACAAGACCTCAAAATCACCTTCATGTGCACATCTCTGGTATTCAAGAGTTAGCATATCTAAAATTCGCTCACTATTGAGTGAACACGTTTCTTGTTCCATATCTTCCATTATTTCTCCCTCTTCTTGATCTCCATAAGAGCTAAAAATATCTCCTTGTTGTAGATCATGATTCACATGATTGTCCTCAAACTCTTCTTCATTGTGGCATGATACATCCTCATCATGGAGTGGATTCGAAAACACGAAGAAATCATTCTCTTTATTATCAACAGTGTCCCTATAGTTCTCAACTGCAGCTGGAGGTGTTATTTGTTCATTGTCAAATGGACCCACATTTTCCATTACTTCTTCTTGATCAATACAAGAACTGCAAGAATCACCCCGTTGTAAGTCAAAATCCATAGGTTCATCTTCACAATCTGAATATTCATTAGATCCCTCATAACATGTACTACTTTCCCTATCACAATCTGTTATGCATGAGAGATCTCTTGTATCTTCATCTTCATCATGCAGGCTATCATATGAATCATTCTGACCTGCACATGTCTCATCTTCTATTGGTTGCATTGTTTGATCAATTTCTCTATACTCATCAAAAATACAACTATTGGAATCAACATTGATAGTGTTCTCATACCTTATCCTCTCCATGGAATCAATAAATTTATTCACTCGATCAAAGGCATGTTGTATTGATGATTCTGGCCAATAAGTTGATTCAGGTTTCCAAACTCTTATGAATTGTGCAACAAAAAGGGGTCTTGTAGGCTTACAATTAGGAGGTAATTGCATATAGATATTTACCATCATGTTGTATAGAGAGCTTTCATCTTCTCCTTCACATCTCCTTATGTTAAGAAATGCATCAAAGGGGTAAATTCCACATTTTGATTCTGCAATGGAATCTTGGCTTTGAGTATGTACATACTCATCTTCTTCCTCCTCAAGATGTTGATTTGGATATATATTTTGTTGCAAGTTTTGATTGACACCTTCATGTGGGATGGAATTGTGTTGATCATATTGATAGTCTTGATAGCTTACCAACCTTTGTATAGGAGGGACTGGATAAGCATTTACTTGCTTTGATGGTTGTGGTGAATAAGTGTTCTGTTGTGTATGATATGCATCGCCTCTATTGTGAAGATTTCCAATTGTATTATCAGACACTTGTGGAGCCCAAGAACCACTAGCATTTGAATATCCTTCCTCATGAGAGAATGGTATATATTGTGGTGTATCTAAAGTAGGAAAGATACCCAATTCACTTAGCTTTTGAAGTAATGCTCTCTTGCTCTCAGCTACTTCTACTTTCTCTTTGTTTAGTTCATAACGTAGCTCACTCAAAGGTTTTTCCAGAAGGTTGTTGTACATTTTTCATCAAATTTTTTCTAGAGTTTCCACCTGCTTTTTCAAAAGTAGGAAAATGATTCTTTTGAAATTATTTTTGATTTTCCCCAGCTGAATCTCCTCACTCCAAATGTGAAATTTATATTGAATCTTTAAATGGATAGGCTGGAACTAAATTTTCTGATGTTATTCCCTAGTGGAGTTGCCAATTTGTTATCTCTCAAAAATGCAGGTTTGAACCATGAAAGGTTGCCAAGCTCTCACAACATTTCAGGGTAACAGGCAAGGCCAAATGATTTGAACCTTCTTCTCTTTAGGTGTTGCTAGACCTAGGCGGGTATACCTATTTGAATAAAGCATACTTGACCTTTGTTCATTTCCTAAAGAAATTTACCCACACTGGCAAATGGGAGTGGATAAATGAGTTTTATTTTGGTATAAATTGTATAAGCAATATCAAGGCTAAATCTAATGTGTTCATATGTAAAAATGAATGAAATTAAACAATGAAATAGTAGAGACTAGTGCCTTATTGGGTGTACAGAGTCAAATGAAAATCTGAAATGAATTTCTTTCTGGCAGATACTCAAATTGTTTAGCATATAGGTTTAAGTTTATAACTTGTATAAACATGCAAGAATGTGATTACCAAGATCTTAATGATCCAAATGAGATTCCCTAATTAGTATGATTGACTAAAATGATTTAATCTCTCCTTGAAAGAACCAATTAATCCAACCATACAGATACAACAAGTGTGCACTGATAAACTAAAAAATATCCTTCATATATAGTTTAACCAATTAGAAAACATCAACCTTGGAGACAACTTCAGTAATACTTTCAACTAACACAACAAACAATTGATACCAAAAAAATGTCACCACATCAAATGAATTCAATTGAAATCTCCACTATTTCAAACATGCATCATAGTATCAAAATTGTAAACATTCTGTATCCTACTATATTTTTGCTTGCTATTTGCTTCTCTCTTTCGCTGTCAAAAATGGGTATTTGTATATTGGCCACATGAAAGGTCGCATCCATTCATATTCAAATCTTAGGAGATCCATCTATTCAGGCTTTTACAAATGTTCATTAGACACCCACAAAGACATCATGTAGTTCCATCGATGCCTTTACTCTTGCCAACTACCACAAACTATATGTTGCTTTGATGTCCTGCGGTCTCATTGATGTTCTGATTCTTCCTGATAGTCAATAGATCATATGTCACTATGGTGTCTTGCAGTCACATCGACGTCTTCACTCTCCCCAACAGTTATTCTTTCAGTCATGAATGTATCATTGAGACTCTTGCCGATGAAAACTATTGTTGTAACTTTGTGAGTCGGGTATATGCTCCACAAATTACTTTGTGTCTTGTCGATAAATTTCCTTCGGTCTATTTTCTGATTGTCGAGACTAAACAATTTTCCTGTCGATGAAGCAATGCTCGATATGATTCTCCTAGCTCTCACTGATGAAGTTTGTCTCATCAATGACCAATCCCTCCAAATGTGTCACTAAGTCTTTACCAATACAACACTTGTTGTTGTGACATAGGGGGTTGGTAAGACTCCCTAACTTTATCTTGATGACAATGACATAACCCACCTTTTCTTTATCAGTAAGACCAAGTGAATACTCTGGGACATTACACCGATGGTTCTTGTCTCAGCGACATAGTTCTTTGTACTTCATCAGTATGAAACACATGTGCTCGATATGACTTATTTTGATGAACATTATCTTGCCAATAGGATCATGTTGTCACTGAGACTGTGAACTGCATCATGTTGATATGAATCCTCAACTGAAATCTCATCGGTAAGACATTCTTGATGTCTTGCTAATAGACTGCAAAAAGACATACATTAGTATAAAATGCTTTATGGATCGGTGAGACCTGCATCATGTTACACTGATATGGTTTACACATTCAAATTCTCAGGGCTAGGTAAATTCTATGGGGCCAAATGATGAAAACAAACTAAAGCATGGGAAAACATGTTATGCAAAGTGGATTCTTGTACTCATGGGTAGAGATAGGCATAAAATTTTCAAATTTTTACAGTTCTAACACCAATAATCAAAATATCAACAACATATAGAACCAATATCAAAAGTGAATCATCCTACCATAGTAGATACACATTAGGATCAAAATGACATCTAGTAAAACCTGATGATAGGAGGTAGGAGTCCATCTTGGCATACCAATATCTAGGAGCTTGTTGAAGGGCATAAAGAGATTTATTAAGTCTACAAACTAAGGATGAATCCTGAAGAAAATCTGGTGGTTGTTCCATGTAGATTTCCTCCTTAAGGTCTCCATGAAGGGAAGCACTCTTCATATCCATTTGATGTACATTCCATCCATGTGATGCGACTATAGCAAGTGTGAGTCTGATGGAAGTCATCTTAGCAACTAGTGCAAATGTTTTTGTATAGTCAATGCCTGCAACTTGTGAAAAACCTTTGGCTACCAATCATGCTTTGTACTTATCAATTGACCCATTTGTTGTAAATTTAGTTCTATATATCGACCTACATTGAACTATCTTCCTTTGCTTGGGAAGTGAAGTTAAATACCAAATATGATTTCTAATCAAGGAATCATATTCCTTATCCATAGAAATATCCCACTCTGGTATGCCTGATGCCTCTTTTAAATTATATGGATCAAAAACTAAAGCAAAGAAGGCACGTGGCCCCACCTAAAATGCTACTTGAATAAATCTATCATCTTCTTAATCTTGTACCCTTGTATCTATCCTATGTATAGTGTAATATGTGGGTGATTCTGGTCCAGATATATCAACTTCTAATGCAATCCCTGAACTAGATGAAGATGAACCCTCATCACTGCGAGAATTGGAAGAAGAAGATACTACACTATGAATCAACTAAGAATGCTCTAAATCATCAGTACTGTAATCAAGATCTAAAGAGTCCACAATATGTTGAGAAGTGTCAAGTATAGTTTCAAGAGATGTTTCTTGAAGCTTAACACTTCTCTCAATAAACAACTCATGTGTGGTAGGGTGGAGTAGGCGATAGTCTTTTCAACCATCTGAATATCCCACAAAGATGTAGGGTTTGGATGGTGGGTCCATAGCCTTGCATCGTTCTTTTGGAATGTGTGCCATGACATGAGAGCCAAAAACTTTGAAATGATCAACTACTGGTTCCCATTCTTTCCAAGTTTCAAAGGGAGTGATACCTGTAGACACCTAAAATATACTACTTGATCTCGTGAACCTAATCCTAATTTACTAACACTAGTTCATCCTAAATCATCTCCTATACTAACCATTTAATTGAATAATTTTTATTTGATTCAATTCATCATATTTCATCTTTTAATTAAATAAATTGATTTTATCTAATTAAATCACCATCTCTTATTAATTAAATAATTCACTTTATTTAATTAAATCATCCTATTCTCCTCTTTAATTAAATAAATCAATTTTATTTAATTAAGTCATCAATCAATCCTAAAGTCATCCCCTTTAATTAAATAAATTAACATGTATTTGATTAAGTCTAACAAAATTCCCTTTAATTAAATAAATCCAACTTTACTTAATTAAGTCTAAAATTCATTATTCGTCACTTTGATTTATTTAAATCCTAAAATCTAAATCAAATTATCAAATCAGCTAATCTCCTCTTAAATTAATCAAATCCTAATTAATCCTAATCTCAATCCATCAAATCCTCTAGATTTTACAAATTGCTCATGAAAATCATTTTAATTTCTTTATTAAATCTTTGTTTTCATTCAAAAAGGCATCAAACTCGGAATATTGTCCAAGTTTGAATTCCTCCCCCAAAAGTACTTGTCCATCCAACAAGGCATTAAAGGCCTCTTACAAGTCCTTTTTCTTGAGCCAAGTGGCAACAACTCATCTTTCAACTCTTCCTTCACAAGCCATCTTTTAAATTTCAAATTCCACCTAATTGCATTTATGATACACATTGATCCAAATGTGCTCAACCTATCTTTAATAGCATGTTGACAAGTGGTACAATGCCATTGGGTTAAGTTTAGTCCCAAATTCATCCCTTTTTGCATTCATCCATCCTTCTCCATTATAATTAGAGGCCTTCTCTATTTGTTTGATCATCCACAATCCATGTAAGATCACCATGCTCATTTGGGTCCACAATCTTAGGCATTTTCATCCATTTTTATCCACATTTCATCTTTCATAGCTAGGTTATGGAGAAATTTCATCAAAGAGCATCAAATCTTCATCGTTGATCATCAAGCTTGCAAGTAATTGGTAAAGGGCCATTTTCCACAAAAAAATGGTACCAATTCCCCCATGGGATTGAGAGTTTGTTTATTTTGAGCAAGATTAGATAGTTTTTATTCATGTTCTTCATTTATTTCTTGTTCTTGATATCTCAAATGAATTTCATGGGGAATGTTGTTTCTAACTTGAATATTTGACTAATAATGTGTTTGTTCTTTGTGTTTGTGTAGGTCTAGGATCACCATTCACATTTTGGCACTAGGAGGGTGAACTTGAATAATCTAACATGTTTTTCTTCAAAATTTTGTTGTTTTATGAAACATTTTGTGTCTATAGGAAAGTTTATTGCTAACAAAGAAACTACATTGCTACCAGTCCAATGATGCCATTTAGCACCACTATCAAACTCCAAACTGTGACGTTGTGTTCTTCTCACCAGAAAATTTGAATTCCAAATAGTGATTCCATTGATCCAAACTCCAAACTCTATTGCTGGTAAAAATAGCATCACATTTGTGCTCACTGGATTTCCATAGTCCACCACTATCAGTCCCAGTGGCACTATACAACCCCGCTGACTACTTCAATCTGCACCGCTAGAGTTGGGTAAAAGGAACTTTTCAAATTAATTTCAACATGTTCCTTTTCATTTTGGTTGCTTTTGACTACTAACTGGTTTTTAGCTTCTATTTTTGTAGTTTTAACTAATTTTGTAGGTTGGCTTGCTCAAAAAGTGAAGGGAGGAAACAAAGACAAAGGCTTCTTTATGGAATCATCATTTCATTGTATCAAGTGTTTTTAAACACTTTGGGGGAGGAATTATAATCCCTTTTCTAAGGACTTTGTCATCTTCATATGTTTTTAGGACTCACTAATTTTTGTTTGGGCTTAAAAAGAACAAAAAAAAGGGATTAAAAAGAACTATAGGAAACTTACTAGATTTTTTTTGGACTTAACAATTGAACAAACAAATCTCATGTTTTCTTTTGGTGCTTAAAAAGAATCCAATTCTTGCTTTGAAGGATTATAAAGAACATGTGCCTTTATGATTTCTAATCTCTTATCCAAAGTAATATCATCTAAAATATTTATGCGCTTCTCTTGCCCTTCATGGTGATGTTGAGAATCAAAAGGCTTTTTGTGATATAAAGTTGTATAAGTGATTGCCTCCACACTTCAATTTGGATTCTTAAAATTAAACAAGATCTTGCTAGTGTGCTCATGGAGTATATCGTGTGTGTTCTCTCTTTGTTTCTCAATAAAGATTGATTGAACTATGGATGTGCTTGCTCACTTTTGTTTATCCTTAGAGGGCCTACTTGGTGGGAAAAAGTAATCACCCCAGGGAACGTCCCAACTGGGAAAACACTAAAGCCAACCGACTTCCACCTAGTATATAAGTGTGGCTACTTGAGGAAAGTTCAAGTATCATGAGGATTGTTTTGAGAAGAAGGGAAACAATGGTCTCTTGACGTATGGATGATCCCCCACGAATGGAATGCCTATACTAGAATTGTGCCATAGAAAAATGGACCCTTTTCTTGACATGGAATTAATTCATGATAATTGGACTTAATGAGGCCCTAAATCTAGTGTTGTGAGGTATTTTATGTGTCCACTCTAGGTCTTGGGCCCTTGCAAATCAAGCAACATGCTTTTAATGATGTCTTGTAAAGGTGTTATAGAGTCCTTCATGCTTTTCTAGACCTAATGAACCTATTCCTCTTTCATTCAAAATTATATAATGTGTTTAATAAAATCATTACATCAATCTAGAAGGTTCTTAGTGTAAAGTTAATGATAATCAAGTGTTGTAATGTGTCTTGCACATTCACATTGATTCTTGAGCATTTCTAAGCTATGTGGACCTCATTTTAGTGTTGTAAAGTGTAGTTAATCACACTTTCACATTGATTTATGTGAACCAAGCCCTATTCAATATTTACATCATCACTAATAGGTTTCAATTGACCCATATTGTGCATACTGAGGCTTTAATTGATCAAATACCTGACAAATGGCATTTTAAACCTTATTTCCTAATTCCTTTGCTTCTTAGATGTTGGAATTGCCCCTGTGGGACCCATTCATCATGCATGGTGAATTATTCCCATCCAGGTGGGACCCATTCAACATGTGTGGCGAATGAGTCCTATCTGGCCCCCATTTTGACCTTTGAGTGGGAAAAAGTGAAATTTAAAGTTTATTTTCACTATATGTCAACCTGTGATGTAGTATTATCAGGTACTAAGGCACACTTGTCTATAAATAAGTATTTTTACCCTCACTTTACATCTCCCACATATCTAACAACTCATTATTAGATCTCTCATCTTGAATTCATCATCTATCTTCCATTCTAAGTCAAGCAACTTAGGGTTTCTCCATTAGAAGTATTCAAGTTGGTATTCTAAAGAATCCAAGGGATGAATCTTCATGTATTGCTGCATACTTACAAGATCAATCATCATTTGAAGGTAATCATTTCCATTGTTACATGTTTCATTCTTTTATTTCATCAATTTGGTTTAATTACCTAAATGAGGTTTAACCAAGGCAAACCCCCATGCCTTAACAATCAACATTTATTCTCTCTTTCTTGTGTGTTTGCATATTTAGGTCCTTTGGAAGCTTGGAAATCATTGTAGATCAAGTTCCAAAGTCATTCAAGTCTTTTACTCTTCATTCAAATCAAGAAATCAACAAAAAATCATGTTCAAACCCAACTCCGGTAGAATCAAAAGCAGACATCTCTACAAGAGGGAATTACAGAATTGAAGCTACAAAATCATCCCCTAAATTTTTAGATCCCTGAAGGAGGACTGATTTTCCAAGCATGGCGAATGAGTCCCACCTGTAAGCCTGAAAATTGATTTTCTCATATCTTAGCTCCTAGTAGTCAGAAATAGGTTTCTGAAAGATTTCACCAGCAGCAGGACTGATTTTCCATGCTCGGTGAATGAGTCTTATTGGTCATTAACAACAATTTATGAGACATTATAGACCCTTCCAGTGACATCATTCTACCTCCAAGTGCACTTTGATTATGTCCATCTCTTTCTGTCCTGCATATTTTACCCATTTAGTTCATTTTAGCAATACACAATGTATTTTCAAACATGCATTTCATTAGTCTTTCATTCATAATTAGTCAAATAGATCATCCAATTGCACTTAGATCATTCCATTTAGCTCATACAACACCCTATAAGAGTTAGAGAGTCCATTGGGTCCAAAAATCTATGGTTCATTTTGGTGAACCCGCCTTTTACAATAATTTTTTGTCTAATTTGGAGTCCTTTATCATTGATCTAGTCTTACATTCATTTTTCATTTTGATTTGCATTAGTTTCTATGCTAGGTTTTCAAAATTGCATTCATAAAAAGTGCATTTAGGTTGCATTTGTTGCATCTAAATTCCTTTAGAATTTTGCATTTTTCATTTAGGTCTGTGTATTGGCTCTCAGAGCTCCTAAAAATCAGTCTAAAATTTCTTAAAACTTTGAAAAAATTCCAAATTAGGACTCATTTAGAACCTTGGGTGAATCAATCCCTTATGACCCATGAAACAACACTTTACAAATATCAGAAATTGGTTTTTAGTCTTCTAATTAGTGCCTTAGCCTACATATATCAGTTAGTTACCTTTCTGTAGTATGCATTTTGTTAAATCTAGCTTTACTTAACTCATTTCATGCATGGTTTCATTTCACTTTTTGCACTCACCATATTTCATTTTGAAGATCATTGCATTGTCCTTTATTTCATTTCAACATGTTTTCTTTTACAAGATGTGCTCTTGCTTTGATTAAACATGGATTTAACATGCATAATACTCCCTTTTATGAGTTTCCTTTTGATACCCACAATAGGAACTTTAAGAAACAATCCATTAGTTCAATTCTTAATCTTACATTGCCTATTAGTGAGAATGGTAATGTTGAAAGTCCTAACACACATACTTATTCTTCTTCTTTCAATACCTCTCCTACTAGTGATGAAGGTATTGAGATGCAAGAAGTCACAAACTTTGAAGGTAGTGATTTTCCATCTCCTTATTCCCCTTTGCATGACCTTACACAACAAGAGCATGAAATCATAAGCACATTCATAATTATTGATCACTTTACCAAATCTCCCTGATCATGATACTCAATCTTGTTCATCTCCTAATACCCCTTCTCGATGTAAAGAGGATAGGTTGATATTAGAGGATACCCCTATTAAACATCATGCCACCCTTGATCCTCCCTTCCCTAATGTCCCTATCCTATGGGAGGATCTATTTTAAAACCATAGTGGTTCTTCTCTTGATGCCTCCTCGACTTGTGATGAAGCTTCTTTCAAAGACTCAAACTTAGATGAACATATTACAAGCTCTCCTTGTAGGGTAGACACTATGGAATAAGATAACGAGACCTTACAAACAACCAACGATCAAATACAACCTTCCCCTAATCTCCCCCTTATCAATAATCAAACTCATTCAACCATTACTACCTCCTTTAGTGGTGATGAAGTTCTTTTAGATGAACCAAACCTTAATTGTTACGAACATGAGGTTTGTTGTTCTCTTACCAACTCTCCTCCTAGGGAGCATATTATGACCCACGACAAAAATAACATACCCTTCCAAGACAATAATGAATCTCACTTGATAAGGGATGTTAACAATATTCAACCTAAACTTACACTTTACCCACCTTCACATCTGCTTCATCCTTCCAGTAGACCTAAATTTATCCTTTACCCATGTTCACATCCCCTTCATCCCTCTAATGTATCGCAGCAATCTAGTGATGATATTGTTCCTCATACATATAACACACAAAATAACCTACAATCGTCACAACCAATTCCACCATCATTACCTTTGCTTAATCTACCTAGTGCTCCTTGTTACATCCCACAAACAAAGGAGTATGATCTTATTAAAAAATTAAGGAATAGTCCTGCAAAAATTTCCCTTTGGGATTTACTTCATACCTCCCCAACTTACAACAATACTCTTCAAACAACCTTACAACAAATTGTGGTTCCTACTGGTACAACTCTGAATGATGTGGAAACTTTAATTCATAAACCAAATCACACTATTCTTGACATTAATTTTCACCAACATGAGCTCCCTTCTTTGGAGTTTCAAAAACAAAGTGAGGCTTTCATGATTATTGCTCAATACAAATGAACAGGAATAAAACAAACTCTTATCGACAATGGTTATGATCTTAATTTGTGCGGTGTAAGTCTCCTTGATCACTTAGAAGTCGATAGATCAAAAATCATACCTAATTCTATCTCTATTTGAGGATCTGATAATACAAGAAAGCAACCACTCAGTGTAATCACTTTACCTATTATCGTTGGCATGGTTAATTTACAAACTCCTATTCATGTCATACCTTATGATCTCTTGTACAATATTCTTTTAAGCAGACCATGGATTCATGAAATGAATGCAGTTCCTTCAACCCTTCACCATATAATGAAATATGTCTATAACAATAACATTTATCAAGTTAAAGTAGATCTTGAGCCTAAAAGTTGCTTGAACTTTGGAAAAGGGGTTATAGGTCCTCTCACAACCTTAATTCTAGACAACATCCAACATAGATCCTCTTGAAATTGAGCATAACAATGAGGAATTTCCATCTAAAATATTTGATGATGATTGGGGCTTCTTAGACTTCACATCCTCATTTATGGGCGAATCCATACTCACAAAAAGAACAACCAACAAGAACAACCAACCATCAGGACAACACAAAGTTTTGATAACCTTTCACAAGCATCAATCTCAAAAACTTTAGACAATGTCACACACTCCTCAATACCCCTTGACGAACACAATAATGAACAACCAGCTGATTCTGCAACACTAAAAAAAATTATGGAAAAGGATATGATTTCATGAAACAACTTGGTTATAATGGAAAAGGATGTGGTGCTCAAGAGCAAGGTATCTAAAACCCTATAGTGCTTAACACACAACAAAAAACTCATGGTCTTGGTTATTGTTGTTTCACCAAGATCAAAAAGCTTGCATTCAAGATCAATACTATCACACAAACATCTTCCTCAACTCTTTCTTACTCACATCAATAACCTTAGTTGCTACTCCTTTCCATGCAATAGTTGTATGATAAACACATTCTCACTATTACATGTCTTGCATCCATTGCAAGGGGCAGTATACCATCATCCATGCTAGGGTCATCTTTGTCTTGCACTAAGTGGGGGGAAAAGGGGTTTGATAGCCTTATACCTTGTATGTCACTTGTCGTTGTCTCTTTTGACTAGTTGTTAACCTTTCATGAACATTTAAGAACACGCTTGAGATGTGGATGGCATGCCTTAAGATTGAATTGCATGTGACATACTCCCTTTATTTCCCTTGACATGACGCAGCCTAGATTCAAAACATATGACTTGGCATAGAGCTTTCTAGGTTGGCTCTCCTGTCTTGTTTTTCTTTTTTTGCCTTTTTTTTCTTCTCTACTTTCAAGCAATTGCTCACAAAACAATGTGTAGCAATTCATTTTAAGTGGGGGGATGCATTACCATTATTTCATTGTGCATTCATGCTTCTTAGTGTAGCCTTGTCATTTACATGATGCGTTTGTCAGTTTGTGAATGACATAGGGTGTGATCTATCTAAGTTTATTACATTAATCTTTGTGGTTTGATATGATGCATTGCATCCCCTAAATTGTGAATATACTATTGTTTGATTGGTCCTCTTTTTGGAAACATTAGACACAATGTTCCCTAAATGATTGACCTTACATAAACTGAAGAAGACTCCCTTGAACATATTTTGCATTACATTTTTTACATTTTACATTTATTGCATTCTCATTCAGCCACCTTGCATAACACAACTTGCATGCCTGTGGTGTCATCCTATTTTGATTGTCTCATGAAATTTAAATTGACATTTACATTTCATTTGGCTTTGTGGCGCCTTGTTAAAGTTGTCAAGCGATATAATTTTGGCATGGTTGAGCGGGAAGCCCAACTAGCGGCATGACTTTTCCCCATAGCCAATTTTATGTTTGTGAGTACATTCCAACTAGCGTACGTTACTCTTTTCCTTTTCCATATGTTTTATCCCTTCTCACCCTACAGATGATCTAAAGTTCTTTGGGCCCAGAGTGAGTAAATATTTTCCATCTCATTTCTCTTTCTTCCTTACCATTGTGTGATCTTGTATTTGGGGGCTTGGAATATATGTAGATCTCTCTTGAATGTCTACTTGAGTGTGAGGAAGCAAGTTCATCCTCTCACTAAAGTGGAGGCTAAAAGTGCCATAGAAAAATGGATCCTTTGCTTGACATGGAATTAATTCATGATAATTGGAGTTAATGAGGCCCTAAATATAGTGTTGTGAGGTATTTTATGTGTCCACACTAGGTCTTGGACCCTTGCAAATCAAGCAGCATGCTTTTAAAGACGTCTTGTAAAGGTGTTGTAGAGTCTTTCATGTTTTTCTAGACCTAATGAACCTATTTCTCTTTCATTCAACATTATATAATTTGTTTAATAATATCATTACATCAATCTAGAAGGTTCTTAATGTAAAATTAATGATAATCAAGTGTTTTAATGTGTCTTGCACATTCACATTGATTCTTGAGCATTTCTAAGCTATGTGGACCTCATTTTAGTGTTGTAAAGTGTACTTAATCACACTTTCACATTGATTTATGTGAACCAAGCCCTATTCAACATTTACATCATCACTAATAGGTCTTAATTGACCCATATTGTGCATCTTGAGGCTTTAATTGATCAAATACCTGACAAGATGACATTTTAAACCTTATTTCCTAATTCTTTGCCTTCTTAGCTATCAGAATGGCCCCTATGAGGCCCATTCACCATGCATAATGAATCAGTCCCATCTAGGTGGTACCCATTCACCATGTGTTGTGAATGAGTCCTATCTAGCCCCCATTTTGACCTTTGAGTGGGAAAAAGTGAAATTTAAAGTTTATTTTCACTATATGTCAGCCTGTGATGTAGTATTATCAGGTAATAAGGAACATTTGTCTATAAATAAGTAATTTTACCCTCATTTTTACATCTCCCACATATCTAACAAATCATTATTACATCTCTTATCTTGAATTCATCATCTATCTTCCATTCTAAGTCAAGCAACCTAGGGTTTCTCCATTAGAAGTCTTCAAGTTGGTATTCTAAAGCATCTAAAGCAAACACCTTTAGAAGATGGAATTGCAGATCTGAAGCTACAAAATCATCCCCTAACTTTTCAAATCCCTAAAGGAGGATTGATTCACCAAGCATGGAGAATGATTCCCACATGTAGGCCTGAAAATTGATTTTCTCATATCTCAGCTCCTGACAGTCAAAAATAGGTTTCTAGAAGATTTCACCAGTAGCAAGACTGATTAACCATGCTTGGTGAATGAGTCCCAGTGAGAACCTTCTAGTGGCATCATTCTGCCTCCAGGTGCACTCTGATTATGTCCATCTCTTTTTTTTTCTGCATATTTCATCCATTTAGTTCATTTTAGCAATACATAATGTGTTTTCAAACAACATGCATTTCATTAGTCTTGCATTCATAATTAGTCAAATAGATCATCCAATTTCACTTAGATCATCCCATTTAGCTCATACATCACACACATCCTTTATTTGAATGAACTAGTTAGCTTTTTTAGATCTAATCTCTCTCGTTTTGGGTGAAAAACCCTATAAGAGTTAGAGAGTCCATTGGGTCAAAAAATCTATGATTCAAGAACCTTTTGTTTAGAATCCCAAATCCTTATCTATTTGTTGGTGCAAGAATAGTCGTTCTGAAGTTTCCCCACATTTTGTGGTTCTTGGTAGAGATGAGAAGTATGCCATGGGAGTTTCATGGGTACTAAAGCTTGGCTGACTTGTAGAAGTGAGTGCCATGGAGGGGATCCAGTGTGGTCAAGGTTTTAATCATACACCAAGAATAAGTGCATCTAGATTTATCTAAGTGGAGATTCAACAAATATTGTCTCTTTCTATCCTAGGGTTGTGCATCATTCTAGAATCAAAACCATTTGCTTGGATCTTAAACATTCGAAAACAAACATTCAACCATGATCATCAAATTTCAAACCCTTTAGAGGAAGCAAATATCTTTCAAAAGTCTAAGTGCTATTTCTTTCCCTAGGGATTCTATCCTTATAGGCTTCTAAGTATTTGGATTTACATCTCAATTTTCTCTTACTAAAGTCAAAATTAGGGAACTATTGCCTTGATTCTCTTAATTTCCACATAATGGACCTTGTGGGATGAAAACAAATTGAGACATAGACATTCAATTTGAAACTTAAGCAAGACATTGGATGTGGTAAAATCAATTCATTAATCAAGATGAAATCAATTGAACCCCACACATGTGCTTGCCTATCTTTTGGTCATATGATTTTCCATGCAAAAATTGATCTTTTGGTTTGAATGACTCTTAGGGTAAAGCATGTTCTTCACTATATTGGTCTTGTTAACAAATTCCATCTTAGTTTCATCTAGGGTCACAATCAAACACTTCATCCATCTCAAACATCAATCAAATCCCATCTCACAAACAATTCTTAGAATCTTCAAAAAATACTTCATACTAAACTTTTGGAAAAGTCCTCTAAATCAAATCAAAATCATCTTGTTTGACTAGGTGTGTGTAGATAAAACCTTCTTCATAGACTTAGTTAAATTATCACCTTGTGGAAAAATTTATTCCAAGACAACATCCAACCTCTTGGAGTTTATGAGTTCATTATCAAATCCAAAATTAAATCAAATCAAAAATCCAAAAGTCCTAAAGTCTAGTATTTCCTCCAAGGTTCCTAAAAGTTCAACACCTATATCATTCACCTCATCATTGGTCCTAAATCCCTCAGAGGTCAAAAAGGTCAAAAAACAAGAAAAACATGGAATATAAACTTGATTCATACATCATGAGTGGTCTAAATCAACCAAATTTCCAAAGCCTTACAATGCCAATTGATTATCAAAACTCACATTTACGCAATCCATACATGAAATCATTATCTCCTACAAACCTCAATGGTACAAAAAATGTGAGTATGCCCAATCTAAATGTTGGAACACCTTTCCCTATGGTAGGTTTAAATCAAATTCCAAGCCTACAAATCTGTCAACCAAACAATTAATGCATGAGTCTTCAAACAAACAACATTATCCCACCAAATCCATACATGCCAAATGTGAATATACCAAGTACAAGTTTACTAAGCATGAACATTTCAAATCCACACATGGTAAATTTTGGGATAGATATGTATTCAAATCATACCAATGTTGTTCAAAGTCCAAACAATATGTTAAAAACTCCATGTATTGATCCAAGTCAAGGTAACACCATGCAAAATCAAAGTTACCTAAATCAAGGCAATGTGATTCCCAACCACAACAATGATCAATGTCAACCTATAATGCCAAATTTGAACATCATCCCAAATCAGAACATTATCCAATATCAATTTTTCCATGATCCCATACAAACACCACAAGTATGCATTCCAAATCTAGTTGAACAAAAATAAAATCAACTATATCAATGGTGTCAAGATCAAAATCAAGATCAATTTTTTTGAGATCAAATTGCTTCGCTTGCCAAAATAATTGACTCATTGTGCCAAGAGACATCTCCACCCCAAAATCAATACACTCTTCCACTGGTTAAACCATGTCAACAAAGCATTGAGTCGTGTCCACAACCACATCAAGAACAATGTATCCAATGTCAAGAAGTTGGATATCAAGATCAACAACATCAACAACAAACCCAACCTCCACATCTCAAAGATCAATCACCACATCTTAAAGATCAATCACCACATCTCCAAAATCAATTACCACAAGGTTAATTTAAAGTACAAATCTCACAAGGTAACAAATGAAAATACATACCACTTGAGGAACCAATTGAGTCTATCATGCAATGGCTAGTCCAAGAAAATTTCATCAAAATTCCTATTTATGAAAATTATCAAGAGCCTCAAGTTAAACCACCATGGTATAATGAGAAGCACCTTTGTGATTTTCACAAAATAAAGGGAAATGTGACATCAAATTGTATTCAACTGAAAAATATCATCCAAGACCTTATTGATCAAAAAATAATAACTATTGAGGACAATGATGAAGATTCAACTAATAGTTTTAGCATTGAAAATCTCCCCACTACAATTGTTTAAAACAATGATCAAGATCTATCCATCAATGAGCACCTTGAAGATTCTTCTACCTCATCCAAATATCAACTCAACATACATCAAGAGTCACTTTTTGATCATGATAAAAACCCCTCGACAATTTCTGACAATGATTTATTTCAAGGAGTGCTAACATTATTTGATCCTATAATCAATGATCCTTCCACCAATGATAATTTTGACAATACCTCTACCTCATCCAATGAGTTCAAGGACATATCTCAAGAATTAATTCCAAATCATGATCAACATCTTTCACCAAAGTCTAGCATTAGTTCTTTCCAAGACATATTGACATCCTTCGACCTCATGGTTGCAGATATTGAGGGAATATTCAATTCAATATTTGATCCAAGTCCACTCAAAGATCTAGAGGATATTGAGCCACTTCCCATTGCTAATAAAGATATCCAAGAAGCCTTTATAAGCAATCTATCCTTTCAAACTAATCCATGTCAAGAACTTGATCCAAAGCATGTCAAAAGAAATTCCAAAATCATTCAAGATCAAGAATTTGTATCTCCAAGATACTACAATGATCTAATGGACACTCTCCTATCTATACAAGATGTCGCAAATGATGATCATATCCATATAGCAAAAATTTCTCCATTTACTCATGAAATGCTTGCTCCTAATGGACATGTAGATGATCTTCTTTCAAAACAAGGTCTCATACTCTTGATATCATTACCAAGGGACAAGATTTTCCTACTCTTAACATTTGTACACATGATCAAGATATAGAAAAATCTGAAGACATTAAAAATGGGTCATGAAGAGGGCTTCTACAGAAGTTGTGAATCAGGAACATCTTGTTAAGGCATATAAAAAATGAATCATGAGAGAGACTTTTACATGGACATCTATTTGTGCTAGTCTAGGTGGACATCTTGTGAGCATCTATTTGTGCTATTCTAGGTGGAAGCATCTCACCCCATCCATAATGAATCCACAACATTCCATCCATCTTATCCATAATAAATCCATTCATCCATGAACCATTTATCTAATCCATTTTCATCTATCTACATCCATCTTCCAACTTATCTTGATCTTGACAAAGTTTGGTGCACACTTTACACTTGCTTATGGTAAAAATCTTGACATGAGTCATTTTCATTGATCCTATCCTATCTGAATATTATCTGAGCCATGAAGCATTCCTTCATTCAAAAATCTTGTCTTATCACAAGATAATACTTGGCATCCCTTAAGTGCTTACCACATACATCCATCCACACACCTATCCAAGCATCCATCCATGGCATTCCATACATTGCTAGACACTGGGGGAAGATATTTACATCTTTCTTCAGGAATAAATCTTGATCTATATCTTCCAACTTATGTGGTAATCTGAACATTGGAAAACATGAAATCAAATTGATCCAAACATTTATGAGCCAAAAAATCCAAATCACTAGCCCATGACGTATTTTGATGAGAATATGTTATCAAGTTTTATTTTTCATCAAACATCAATATAAAAAATCAATATTAGTTACATCTAATCTATAGCTCAAAGTCATATCAAATCATTCAAACAAATTTTGTTCCAAATCAAGCTTCAAAATCCTAATCAATCAAATACAATCAATCCATTATCATCTTGAGATATCCTTCCCAGTCTTTGTGTTTCTTAAACACTATCCTTGCATTGTTGTGTATCCTCAATAGTGTTATCATCATCAATCCCTCATCATCTTGGGATATCCATCCTAAACATCATGTTGCTTAACACTATTCTTTCATTGTTGTGTATCCTCAACAATGTTATCATCATCAATCCATCTATTTGATCAATCAACCTTAGCTTGGTTTACAAATTTAAAAAAAAAAAGCAGTGATAGCATCACACATATCCATATCCAAATCGTCAAAATCATGCCATAATCTAAAAACATCTAGAACATATCAAAATCCCAAAACAAGTCAAAAAGTCAGAATAACATCAAAAACATGCTATCCAATCTACGTTGTCTTTGATCTTAAACATAGGAAAGGCTAACATTTGATTAGCCCCCGACACACAAAAACACAATAAACATTAAAAAAACACAATAAACACAAAAAAAACATTCAGAAAAAACACAAAAACACAAAAAAAAACATTCAAAAAACACAAAAAACACAAAAAACATTAAAAAACACAAAACACAAAAAAAATCAAAACAAAAAACAAAAACATTCAAAAATCTCATAAAACACAAAAAACATTGGAAAATTTGAAAATCAACCTCAACAAAATTCAAAAAACATCAAAAACAACCTCAAAAAATTTCAAAAAAACATCAAAAAATCCAAATATTTGAAAAAATCCATCTGTCCCATCTCATGATCATCTGAAATAAACATTTTCTCATAATTAATCAATCATCGCCATCAACCTTTGGTGAAATAGTCGAAAACAAGTCCAACGGGTTATAAGTGAAATCTCAAATGTCAATGTCTCAAGTCTAGGTCAGTAAGTAAACAAGTTGGTAAACTCTTGGTATTAATAGCCTATCATCCATTCAATCCCAAATCATTTGATAACATCATTTCCTAGGATGCATCTTTCCTATAATGGACATCAATATCAGGCATCATTGTAGTTTAGTATTGGCTAGAGGTATGAAGAACATTATCTTGTTCATTTGCTTGATCTTTTCCTTTTGACTTATCTTATTGCACTCATTCCAATGACCTCTTGATGATGTCCAAACAAAGGGATTTAGAGAGAAATGAATGGGGCAATGATCATTATCTTTTGTCTATTGTGCTTGTTGGATATTCTTGTAATATAACCTTGGTCATGCCTACTTTATTTCGTTTGTAGGGAGGGTGTTTTAGTGTCTTGTTGACCACATAGGAAGGATTTCCTTTCTATGTTTGGTCCAAGATGTTTGGAATATTTGAATTGCATTTTAAATGAGGTTCCCTATGTTAGGTGTGAATAGGAGTACTCGTATTTGATTGTCGAGTCAAAGTCCATAACACTAGGTACAACACCATCCTAGTTCTTTATACCTTGATGCATCGTGCCTACATGTGTTATCAAAAATAAAGTAAGTAAGCCCTTTTAAAATCCTAATTCCTGATAAGCAAAGCATCATCATCATTATCGTCATCTCTAATAAAGTCTTGTAGATCATAGACTTGTTGGATCCTCTTTTCATCATCTCATTTCTTCTATCCTCTTTTCACGCTAACATAATATCATGTCTATCAGCATCCACAAACTATTAGCATACATACATCTCACAATCATAGAATATCACATCATCCATCTCATATACATTACATCATCATTTAAGATGTTTAGGATAATATAAATTTGTTATTCTTAGTATCTTAAAGCCATCTCATTTGCATCATCATCATAACTATCCATACGTCCATCTTGAACCTCTTTGTCATGAGATTGACCCTCAAATCCAAATTTTTGTCCCATCTCTCAAGGGGGCAGTATAACAGCACAATTCTTTCACTAGGTAACAGTGGGGCATCTTCAAATATCAATTTTTTTTTTTAATTTTTATCTTGGCAAGGTTATTTTGTGAACCAACGTAGTAGGTACATTGCTTCAAAGAAGGGTAAAATGTAGACACGTAAAATATACTAATTGATCTTGTGCACCTGATCCTGATTTACTAACACCAGTTCATCCTAAATCATCTCCTATACTAACCATTTAATCAAATAATATTTTTTTGATTAAATTCATCATATTTCATCTTTTAATTAAATAAATCAATTTTATCTGATTAAATCACCATCTCTTGTTAATTAAATAAATCTTTTCTGTTTAATTAATCCTAATGTCCTCTTTTAACTAAATAAATCAATCTTTATTTAATTCAATCATCATATTCTCCTCTTTAATAAAATAAATCAATTTTATTTAATTAAGTCACTAATCAATCCTAAAGTCATCCCCTTTAATTAAATAAATTAACATTTATTTGTTTAAGTCTAACACTATCCCCTTTGATTAAATAAATCCAACTTTATTTAATAAGTCTAAAATTCATTATTCCTCTCACTTTGATTTATTTAAATCCTAAAATCTAAATCAAATTGTCAAATCACCTAATCTCCTCTTAAATTAAACAAATCCTGATTAATCCTAATCTTAATCCATTAAATCCTCTAGATTTTGCAACTTGCTCATGAAAATTATTTTAATTGATTTATTAAATCTCTGTTTTCATTAAAAAAGGCATCAAAGTGGGAATATTCTCCAAGTTTGAATTCTTCACCCAAAAGTACTTGTCCATCCAACAAGGAATTAAAAGCCTCTTACAAGTCCTTTTTCTCAAGCCAAGTGGCAATAAATCATCTTTCAACTCTTCCTCCACAAGCCATATTTTAAATTTCAAATTCCAGCTAGTTGCATTTATGATGCACATTGATCAAAATGTGCTCCACCTCTCTTCAATAGCATGTTGACAAGTGGTACACTACCATTGGGTCAAGTTTAGTCCCACATTCATCCCATTTTGCATTCCTCCATCCTTCTCCATTATAAATTGAGGCCTTCTCTATTTGTTTGATCATCCACAATCCATGTAAGATCACCATGCTCATATGGGTCCACAATCTTAGGCATTTTCATCCATTTTTATCCACATTTCATCTTTCATAGCTTGGTTATGGTGAAATTTCATCAAGGAGCTTAAAATCTTCATCATTGATCATCAAGCTTGCAAGGAATTGGGAAAGGGCCATTTTCCACATCAAAATGACACCAATTTCCCCATGGGATTGAGAGTTTGTTTATTTCGAGCAAGATTAGATAGTTTTTATTCATGTTCTTCATTTGTTTCTTGTTCTTGATATTTCAAATGAATTCCATGGGGAATGTTATTTCTAACTTACATATTGGACTAATAATGTGTTTGTTCTTTGTGTTTGTGCAGGTTTAGGATCACCATTCACAATACCCTTTAAGGATTTATGTGGAACTCTATTTTGTATGTAACATGCACAGTTGACTACTTCTGCCTAATATGATGGTGTGAGGCCCTTAGAGTGAATCATATAATTATCCATCTCTTTAAAGATCTACTTTTTCATTATGCAACACCATTTCATTGTGGAGTGTAAGGAACTATGAGTTTTAGATCTATCCCCTTTGATATACAAAACTACTCAAAAATATTGTTGACGTATTCTCTCCCATTATCTATTTGAACAACCTTGATGACATTCCTTGATTGTTTTTTGACAAGAGCTTTGAAATCTTGAAAAGACTAATTTTTTTTTTAGTTTTTCCTAAGAAAGTAGACCCATGTAAAATGTCAGAAATCATCAATGAAGGTGGGAACATATCTAGCCTTTGTAAAAGATGGATGGGGAAAAACCCCTAAAACATCATTATGAACAAGTTCTAAAATTTGTGTTGCTCTCCATGATTTACCTTTGTCAAATTTTGCTTTTGGGTGCTTGCCAAGTGCACACCCCTCACAAGTCCCTTTAGAAAATTTAACCTTAGGAAATCCCTTAACCATATTTTGTTGACATAGTTGTTCAAGATAGTAGTAGTTAAGATGGCCAAATCACTCATGCCATAGTTTTCTAACTTCATTTGAATGAGTTAGTAGAAATTTTGGAGAAATTTTTGTGGAAAAATTAGATAAGGTATATAATCTGGATTGGTGATTTTCCTCTCCTATTGCTACGAAATTATTTCTTTGTAATTATCTTATCTAAACTGAATCTGGAGAGAAGTATACTCTCATTACCTTCCCTAAATGAGTTATTTGATACACTGAAAGGAGATTAGTGGAGAGTGATGGTACACTTAGAAAAATGGAAAATGCTCCTCCTTCAACTTCAACAAACCCTCTCCCTTTTACCAATGTTGGAGTATCATCACCTAAGGAGATTGTGGACATACTTGATGGTTCTAAGGATTAAAAGACAACTTATGAAGAACCCATATGGTGTGAAGCACCACTTCTAGAATCCATGATGGAGATAAAGATTCTTTAGCAACTAAGGCTTTGTCCTTTTATTTCTCTTTTTCCTTAGTATTATCTTGATTTTATGAAGATTCCTTGATAGAATTAGGTAGCCCTATATTATTCTTTTTAATAATTTATTTTAGTTCTAACTGCAATTTTTTCTTCATGTAGTGATGTTCATAATGTACAAGATTTTTACAAAAGGTGCATGCAACTCTCTTTTTACCTTGAGAACCCTTTTTGTCAAATTTTATTTCTTTCTTAACTTCCTTGTCCTTTTTAGTGTTCTTCTTCTCCCCTTTTGAAGTTTGATGTGTTTCATTCCTTGCAAGTAGGGCTTGAGGTTTAGTAGACTTCAAAGTACCAGTTTGAATTAACTTTTCTTCCTCCCTTGTGAGGTCAACAATGAAGTTATCAAGTGTGGGCATTGACCATGAGGCTCCAAGAGCCCTTTTATTAGAGTAGAAAGTTGATACAAACACAAAAAATTCTAGACCTAACTTGGAAAGTATAGAAAGGATTAATTGATCCTATTTCTTGTCAATTCCACAATCTTTTAAGTGCAACTTCAAGGATTTAAACTTAGTAAGAAATTCTTGTAAAGTTGAAAAATTCCTAGGGCTAAGACCTAAGAGTTGATTTTCCAACTCATTGCTTCTAAGTTCATCTATTTTCCCAAAATGTTTGTCAAGATCTTCCCAAACTTGGTTGGTTGTTTTCAAGTTCTCAACATGGAACAACAAATCAAGAGATAAATTTAGGTAGAGAAGGTAGAGAAAGCCAAATTCTTGATCACACTTATTGAAAAAAAATTCTTTGTCTTTAGTTGCATTAGGTTCTTTCTCTATTCCCATAGTTACCCTATATAAGCATTTGTTCTTAAGTACAAGAATTAATTTCATCTTCCAATCATGATAATTGAAAGGTGTTAAGGGCACTATAATAACATTAGATTCCATAATTCTTTGACTAATATAGTTGTTTATAGAAATGCAAAAAAAGAAGAAGTCAGAAATGCATGCAAAAGTGAAAAACACAACAAACACAAGCACTTCTCAAGGAACTATGAAAATTAACCACACACAACAACCCTCTTGATTATTTGTCCCCACCCGCACCCCCCTACCAATTTGGCACTTTATAGAAGGAGTGATTGTAACTAACCCATAAGGACACAGACAAGTACTTAATAGGATGAGTGAGATTTTGTGCTCCATGAATTCAGGGCAAAAAAAGAGATGCACTTTTGCAACAAAAAAAAAAATGGAACTCAAATTTGAGTTATAGTGCAAAAGTTATTACACTTCTAAAAATTTCTGACCCTTTACAAAATTGATCCTCCTTGCAAATAATTTTTCTATATTTTTAGATAAAATTGTACTGCACCAAAAAGTCAAAATGAGGGAAAAAAAAGGATATAGAAGCCCTCTTGAAAAAACACTGACATCAACAAATCAAGTCTTCTACATTCAAGCACAATCAAAGATTGGTGTCTTCAGGTCTTTACTTCAATTTGTCCATAGTAGTTGCTGTCAAACTCGTGCCCTCCCCTAAAGCCCGAAGCTTTGTAACAATAAAATTGCAGGGACAAAGGAAAATATGAATAGTAATGGAGCACAGTAGGGAGGAGGAGCTACAGGTGGTGGAATTTGTGGCCTCTCACACATGGATACCAGATCTCTCTACAGGTTGAGCAAAGCCATAGCTTGGTGGCATATTCACTCCCTAAAGGCATGACTTAGAGATACCAAATCTCTATGTAGGTCGAGCTTTGAATGGGGATGTAATGAATTTTTAAACAAATCTAGTCCCGTACCATGGATCCACTTCATGCTTTCCTCTTTTGTGCCTATAAGGGATGTCACAATTGGCCAAATCTAGTACCACAGTCTCTTCTTCACCTTGGCCCAAATCGCTATAGTACACACAGAAATGCCCCAACAGAAGAAAAAAAAAAAAAAAAACCTCGTCTTAAGAAGGCAATACGACAACCTTATAGATGTTGTTCTCCCCTCCAAAATGCAAAAAATCATGCTTCCAATTGGTGATTCGCCTCCAGTGGATAATTCTCAGCTTGCAAAAAAATCAAAAACAAACCGGGGAAATGAATTGGTCAAAAAACAAACTATCAATTTCACCTTTACGACCTACTAAAATTCTGAGTGGCTTTGATACCATGAAATAACCATTACTGACAGAGATTCTAAACAAGAACAATGGAGATAGAATACATAAACTCAACCTATTGTATTAGACAACCAACAGTCAACTTATAAAGGAGAAATATCCAAGCATGAGGTGTTGATGTGTATCAACACCTCTCCAGTCTATAAAGTAGTTGGGCAGCTTAAAAGGAAAATATTCAGTCTATGCCAATGATTCATACAATAATGAATGCCTAAGTAGGATTAGGTCAGCCTGTGTATGCAATCCATTAATGAATACACTGACAGTTGGTAGATTGATGTAACCATGGTCTCATCAAATCTCAAAAACATAAAGAAAACAAATGAACTAGGTTGAAAGAAGATAACATGTGAGATGGATTCATTATTTTTTTCTCTCTTATAAATAATGGAAGATCCTATGATTATTCTTAGATATTGACATATTTTATTGAGAAAATTAATCACCTTTGATGAAAATTGATAACATCTATTTTTCTTATTTTCCTAGAAAATGGAATGTTGTTTTAGACTATTTGGTTAGATGTGCTTCTAATTTTGATCAAATTTGGAATGCTATATATTTGGATTCCATTTCTTTTGCTCAGTGTTTGTATCTTATTAAATAACTACACAATGATTTGGCTTCATTATTCTAAACCTTTCTTCATGAAGATTTTGTGTTTTTATGGTTTTATAGATTCTTTCATTTCTTGGAGGTGGTTGGTTTGTGGTAAACTTCCCTAAATTTTTATCCTTTAGACTCTAATAATAGTCGTTATTGTTTGGATCTTTTATTTTTTCTGAATTTTTAATTAATATCATAGTTAATTTTTCTTACTATGAAAAATAGAATATTATAGCTATTTTAAATAAAATATATATTTAGTAGATTAGTTATATGATTTTATTTTTCTTCTTGAATATTTTTAAAACATTATTTTAATATTAAAATTGTGAGAAATATGAATAATATATATATTTCTTGAGATTTTATTCACTCATATAGAATATTTTAATGTTTAATTGCATGACTATTCTATATTTATTTAATTTAAATCAATGTATTTCCCCTCTTTAGAAATTTTATTATTGAAATGTTTTTTTCTCCATTTAAAATTTAGTTGGAAAATATTCTGAAATTACTTCTTCTTTTATTCTCCACGAATATTGCTTAGTTAAGTTTGACAATTCCACATTCTAAATATAACTATATATCACTAAGTTATTATTCTCCCTTTGTGCAAAAAAATGTTGCATGCATTACTATTGTGGTTAGGTGGTCATGAAAATTATGCTATTCAATAAATGTGTAAGGTATGGATTTCATATTAATACAATATCTTCAAATAGAATTAACATAATAAAATTTATAAAATAAAAAATGAATATAGTATAAGTATGCTTCGTGCACTCCTCAATGTCATTTTTTTTTAGGCTTGTGACTGTGTATATTTGTGTGAAACAAATATAGGTTTTTCTTTGTCTAGCTTGCTTCCACAATAACCAAAAAATTTAAATTTTCTCCCTAAAGAGTGTGAGAAATTCCAAAATTAATGTGAATATTCTACCTATTTATTGGAGTACTCAATATAAATGTATGGATATTACGAATAGTGAAAATAAGTTGATGTTATCTAAAGTATGTAATTTTCATCGTTTCTTGACAATTGAGGTGAGATGTACTAACTCTCTTGGTAAGACACAAACAAATTATTTGAAAGCTCAAGATTCTAGTGATGTGTTCATATAATGACCATGGAAATTTAATATTGAGGAGCATTTACCCTACCCACTTCTCCACATTAACATAAGGAAATGTGACCATAAAATATCCCACTACATAGGATTATAGGTAATCTAAATTTTCATGCTAAAAAAATTAAACCCATTTTTGTTTAATAGTATACTACTAAAACTATTAATATGTATTTTTTTTCTTTTCTCTAGCCCTATGTGTAGCTAACTAATTTTATGCAATAATTATTACCATATCCATTTTTATTTTGTATACCCATTTCCTACTAAAATTATAAGAAAATTGGTGTAATCAAAAGTTGTAGAAAAATGAGGTTTTATTTAGAACTTGAATCATACTATTGTGTGATATATTTCATAAAAATACTTGGGACAAGAAGCTATTAGTATTTGGAGAATATCGTAACATTTTGGTCTCTAATAGAGCAATGTATGACATTAGATGCATGGATATTTAAGATGATCTAGTAAATTTGCACACATTGAATATTTCTTGTAATTATTGTATAATATTATTTTGAACACATATTATTGCGAACAAGTAAAAATCTCTACTTCTAGAGGTTTGTGATTGACTTAGAGGTGTACAACTTGAAATAAAAATATAAGTAAGTAATTATTTTTGAAAATGTTGAAATTACTAATCTTATGGAAATTCAAGTTGTGAATTTTTTAAGTATCACAATTTTCACATTGTTTTTCTATATTTTCTCTTGAATAAAATTTCAAAATATTTTTCTTGTATGATCATTTATCTAAGATCAATATATAATCTTGTGAACACTTATTAGATATTGATAAAAAAAAAAATTTAAAAACACACACACACACAAACACACACTAGAAATCGCTTATGGAAGATCGATAGTCACTACATAAAAATACAATTTATCAGAAATTACATCCATATTGAAAACCAACACTCACCATTTAGAATTCTACATAATATTTGCCTAAATGTATTTGGAGTTGGTTAAATATAATGATAAGTCAATCCTTTAATAAATTAATCTCAAACCTTTGGACTTGGTCTACTATTTAAAAATAACATGGTTTTCTTATAAATATCTTAAATTAAATAATATAGTGCTACAAAAATTAAATAAAAAATTATTTTGAAACAATTGAATTATCATCGTTTTAACTTTTTTATGTTGAAAAGTTTCTATATATGGCATGTTAAGTATATATAAAAATAGGTGGTATGGAATAAGGTAGATAGAGCCTAGTATGCCAAAAAATTCTTATGTAGAACAAGGTAAGTAATTCATGTAATTGATCACACAAGGACCTCTTCTAGTGGGTAACCTTTCATACTTAAGTGGTGTAACTTTGAATTAACATCCATCTACAATAGTGGTTTTTTTTAGTTGACATTTAAATAAGCCATTGGTGACATCCAATAAGATAAGACATCACAAGATTGCTTTTCATTCTATAGGTTCTAAAATTTTGTTAATTGATATGTATTTTGTTCTTGTTTTCCAACTAGTGGTGCAATTTTGTTAAAAAAATGAATGCTAAGGATGACAATCAAGATAAAATAGAAATGATAGAGAATCATTTTGATGCTAAACTATACCATTTTTTCTACTAACAACTATTTCACTCTTATAACTAATTTTAACATTCTACGAGCTTTATGGGGTTTATAATACAATACAAAAAATTCATTTTCAAATGTTTTTGAATGAGGACTCACTATTAGTTTGTAAAAATGTCAATTTTAATTATTTAAATACTATTGTGTAAGTTGTATAGAGTTCATAATGAAAAATATAGACAACCTAATTTTCAAATAGGTTGTTAGGAAAAAGAGTAATTATTATCATATTAACTCTACTTTTAGTCATGTTATAGTCGTAGGTACTAGTTAATATGCAACACTATTTTATTTTGTATTTTATTTTGATCCTTTATTTCTAGTGTAGTTTTCTAGCATGTAAATGATATATTTATATGCAATAATCAACATTTTTCTTGAGCTAAACTTCACTTTCCATTTCTTAAGTTTCTATATTCAACCCTTGAATTTGATGTTATATATCTTGAATCAATTTCATAGTTTCTAATACTAACCTATAATGTTCCATAGATGCTACCCTTATCATAGTGCTGTATACAATCTAAAATATTCATCTCAAGTAACAAGACAATTTAAATGATCAATTAAGTTCTATAATCAAATAATGAGTTGTTTAGGCCTATTAACAAGAATAGGTGCGACTCCTATACACTTTAAATTCTACTTATCTTGGTGGGTGTTCCTTTATGATTTCATAAGATAATTAAATAGGAATGATAAAATTTCTAATGCAAATAGAGATCAAATTTTACGTGGAAGATAATCAACCATATTTTTTTATCATTGACTACCTTCCATGTTGATTAAGTTGTATTTTCAACTTGAGATCCTTTTAGAAAGTTATTATCTACATCTTATAAATATATATATTAGTAATGACTTGAAATGAGAAATTTACAACGACTCTTTATACAATTAAAAGTGATTTGTAATTTTTTTTAGTTAAATCATAATAAAGAAAATATTATTTGAAATAAGAACTCGTCAAGGTGAGTCCAAGATGATTATTAGTCAAATAGTTGTAATGGAAAAAATGCTAGATAGAAACCTGTACTAACATTTAGATTTCAATTTAGATTTTAATGAAAAAAGTGCTAACATTATGAGTTCAAATTTGCATCCTATCTGAAAATAACTTTGGATTGTCTTGGATTTACATGAGTGGAAGTCCTAAAATTGGCCAAAATTTACTAAATCATGTACTTAGTGTCATCCTAATTTTTTTAATCATTTTTTTCTTAAAGCTAGTTTTCTTAAAACCAAACTTAATAAAATAAAAAAAGGCTTATACAGAAAGCTCTATAGATTCTATAAATCTAATTTATTTTGCATTACAACTTTAATACTTAATTAATATTTATTTTGGAAGTATAGCATGTCTAATTTTTTTTCTAATTATATATTAAAAACACTCAAAACTTTAAAATCATGTGTATTTTTTTAAAAAAATCTATAAATTATGTCCCAATATAAGATTTGTTGGTTTTAGTTTAAAAAAAAAGAATTTTCCAATTTCATATTCCTTTTATCAAATTATATTTGTCAAAAATAAATTTTATTATATATATTTGAGAAGTCACATTTAAAAATTAAAAAATAATTATTTATTATAAAAAACGAAGAAATGTGAATCATGTCTACCCATGTGCCCTTTACTTTATATACAAGGTCTAACGAAAAAATATTGCATATACCAACCTACTTTTTAAAAATAAATTTAAAAGTGTCTCTTTAAAATATGTTATTCATGTCAAAATAATTTGAAAATATATAGTTTTTTTTTTTAATAATCCATTACCTATATCCATTTTCTCCAATTTCTTTGATTATTAGCTATATTCAATTTCTACAATTTTTTAACTATTTTTTTAATATTTCATAGCTAAACAGTTTACTTGAATTTGATTTATAAAATAACTTAAATCTACTTTTTAGAACTTTAATGTTTGAATCATGGTTATCTTGCAGTCACCCACTTGTTAATAAGGGTCTAAAGATGGAAACTTGTTTTCACTTGCATCATTCTACAGTCCTTTCAGTGTAATGTTCAACCCTGCTGCTCCTCTCACATTAAAGGAGAAGATCAAGTTTTTACATCTTTTCCAAAGCTCTCTTTCTGAGATTATATGAATGTTATACAGTCAACTGAACTATAAAGCACACCGTTATAATAAGAAATTATATATTGTACGTTTAATGGAGTTTGCAGAATTGTCCTTTGTCTGCAATTCTTTCTTTTCCAAAGAATGGTTGAGTGGTAAGCTCATAACAGTCTGTGATAGTATTGAATTATTGAGGTTGTCTTCAATCAGCAATAAGAACACGATGACTCGCCATGCTCTGTAACTTCTGAGACCACGTCTTTTGCTTTTTGCTTTTCCCAAAAGTGGAATTTTCACCCTTTACCTACTTTTGTAAGAACCTCACAATACTGTGGATAGATTCTGGATAAGTGCGTTTCTGATCAAATAATGATTCAGAGGTATAAAATGTTGAAGGTGGACCCCATTGAAATTTTAATGGTGTTTTCAAGTTCCATTGGATAGATTCTGGATAAGTGTGTTTCTGATCAAATAATGATCTAGTGGTATAATATGTTGAAGGTGGACCCCATTGAAATTTTAATGGTGTTTTCAAGTTTCATTCAATTCTTTTTGATGGATGAATAATGGTTTTATTCAATGTTATCAAGTTTTCAGAATTCATATTGCTTAATTTTGCAACATTTTTAAATTCAATTGCATAAGAATTTTTGCATCAATATTTTGGATCACACTCTTGATCTATCATGAGGATGAAGAGAGCTCAAAGAGAAAAAAATGGATAGTTGCAAACCAAGGCCAACCTAAAGAGACATGGGGAAGGGAGGAGGGAGAGAAGGTTGCACGTAGACTAAGGAAGGCAAGACATTTTCCTTTTATTCCTACTTATAGATTGTCTTCCTTGGTCTTTGTGAAGTCTTCTCTTCCTCCTCCCTCCCCCCCATCTCTTTAGCTTGGTCTTGGTATCCAACTATCCATTTTTTCTCCTTGAACTCTCTACTTTCATCTTCATTGAATGTGATTTGAAATGTTGATGCAAAAATTCTTGTGCAATTAAATCTAGAAATCATTGTAACAATAAAGGTTCTATTTGTTTTTTATAAATTACAATCTTTATCATTGTATTATTTTTCCTATCATTTACTATCACTAATTAATTGAATAATTTATATTATTTTGTTAATTAGGTTAATGTCCATTCCTTTATTCCAAAATAATAAATAAAATTAATTTAACTTATTTATCTAAAAACAATAAAAATGTAATTTTGTACTTGTATTTTATTATAATAATGTGATTCCCTCCTATTTTTAGTTCATACACAACTAATTACTCAAAATAAAAATAAAATACTATTTATCCTCATCCATTTTAGAGCCCAATAAGGAGTTGTTATAGCTCTTCTCATTTTTTTAGTCAATAAAAATTCCTTACTCCATTTCAATCAATATCCACTATTCATCAAAGATCAAATCCTCTCAATTCACATTCTATTCAAATATCTTTAAATTTAATTTGAACCTTTAATCAAAGGGATACATGTTTTTTAGAGCTTGACAAGCACATGTTGTACAAATATCATGCCGATCATTAAAATATCATATCAAAAGTCTTGAAAAATATCTATTAATCTACATCTTCATTCATACACAATCTAAACCTTTATATATAGTTCTTAGTAAACAACCACATCTATTGTTTTTCTCAAGTATTTTTTGAGATGGAGATTCCTTTACAAAATTACTTTACATTTAATTTTCACAATTCAAAAATGAAAATTCAAATACAACTAATGAATATATAAATTTACGAGTAATAATATATGACAAGGAAAAAATAACCTATATATATAAATAAGTTATTGGATTGGAATAATAGAGATGATAAGGCCAAGACTATTATTAATCTTGCCTGTTTTAACTTTGAATTACATCATATAGATTTAGATAAATTATCAATTGAAATTTGGGATAATCTAAATAAAATGCTTGGAGAAAAAGAAGTTAAAAAAAGTTTTCTCTAAAACTTCAACTATCTAGGTTGAAAGTAGAACACATAATCACTATGTCAAATCACATAATTAATTTGATGTCTCTCATTAGGCAACTAGTTAAAGTCAAAGCTCTAGTAGATGATGATGATGATGATAAAGCTATTTTGTTAAAAAATTTACCTTTCTAATATGATAATGTTATTTTTATTCTCTATCAAATAACTTCTCAAACCTTAGAAGATATGATTTCAACCCTTTTAGTAGAAGAAAAGAGAAAAAATGTAAAATATAAAAAATTTGATTCGTGACATGGGAATACATTATACTCATGAAGCAGTAATAAAAGATTAACTAAAAAAAGTTGTGAAATTGAAGGTTATTGCTATAAGATTTAAACATGTCACACAACTTGGTCTTGTATAACTCAAGCTAGTGATGTTATTAAAGGAAAAAAAAAGATAAATCAAATGAATTTAACTTAGCCTATGTTGAGGATGATGATCCATCAGATGAAATTTTTTTTTGTTTATTATTTTGAAGATATTAGGAATGGATTCACACTTTTATCCTTCACAATTGGAGGTTCGTGGTACTAGAGGATTGAGGTTTTCCATCATCTCCAACTAGATTCTCACTTCAAGATGGTTCTTTGCATAAAAAGTACATTTTTCTTTCCTTTTTTGATGCTAATAGATTTTAAGAATACATATATTGTATATTTTAGTTTTTTGAAGAAAGCTAAGACAATTGGTGAGCTTAATATGGATTATTTTCTTGATAGTTCAAGAATTGTGATATGGGGAATTTTACCCTTTTGAGGATCATGAGACAACTTGATAGAGAAATTTATTATTGTTCGATAATTCAAGGGATCTATGATTCAAGAGTTTGAGAAGGTTGTAATTTAGGAACTTAAGAATTTAGCTTAGGAGCTACACCCTTTTGAGGGTTATGAGGAAATTTGATGTCATTCCACTTGATTTTAAATTTGTTTCTTCAAAAAAAATCTTCTCAATAATATGTTTTTATTTTTGTAATCTACATGTTTTGTTATATGTTATATTTGTGTTATGTAAACCTTAAGGGGGGCAGTCTCTAGGAAAGGTAAAATTTGAGGTTTTGGGGGTGAATTTTCAAGAACAATATAATAAGGGAGAGTGTTAGCATAGTATTTATGGTATTTTTTTTAATAAACTATATAAATCACTATTGGTTATGTTTCCAGTTATGGTGTGATAACAAAAATGTATTTTCATGTATAATTTTTTTCTTTGTTAACCAAATAATAATAAACTATTTACATTTCTTCATATTAATTTCTAAAGGAAATTATTTTTTGTTTAATTATATATTTTGTCATCTTGTGTCTTTATGATTAAAGGTTGCATATGCTCTCCTCTTGTACTATAAGTCAGAATTAAGGATCAATAGAATCATTTTCCACTTGTATATCTTGAAAGAAGCCTTATGTATGTTATCTCCTCATGCCTAGGGTAACCTTGAAGATAGAAAACATCACCACTTTATTTATTTTCTTTATTATAAAGTGGGATTGACTTAACATTCATCATCAAATGTTTATTTGAACCCATTTGGTCTAGTGTGGTATATAAATTTGGTGGAAGATCAAAAGAATCTTCCCTTCAGGGTGTATTTATCATTTAGGATAAGTTACCAATAAATAAATTCTATCTTTATAAGTGGAGGAAGAGAGTGGGTTATGCTCTAACATTATTTTTTAAATAACCAAGATTTTATGAATTTAGGCATTACATAAATTTGGATAAATCAAGGACTTAAAGAGCCTTGTTGCAGATAGAATAGTGAACCTCCATCCATTTATATTTGTCACATATTAGTTAGTAGTTAGACTAAATAAGTTTCTCAAGAGGTACATCTAAAAATGATATAGTAGTGATGTATTCTCTCCTCTCACACCTTAAAGAGATCTTGAAGATCAAAAGTGGTTAGCACCTCTCCATGGGCTCCACTCTCTTTGTCTAGATCAAGTACATACACTCCCACTAGAATAGGTAAGTTATATTTTATTAATTTAGGCATTACATAAATTTGGGTATATATTTGGAGTAAGAAGTACATAAACTCCCACTAGAATAGGTAGGTTATTTTTGTGTCTATTTTTTATTCTATCCCCTTGTGTAAAGCCCATGCAAAACTCAAAAACCAAACATGAAAAATCTGAAGCCTAAAAACATGAAACATGATAGACCCCTAGTTCAATGAATTCATTAGATAAGATAGGACCACCTTTAAGCATAATGGTGAGAGCATTACATAATTGAGAAAAGATAATGGAGAAAAATATTATTTTCTTAGATATGAACATAGTCATGTCCATGTTGATCTATACCAAACTTTAGATACAATTATAATGAGAAAGATTTCCCTAGTCCTTATTTAACAAAAAATGAACAACCTTATGGATCGAGATCATTAAGACCAAGAAAATGTTTGTACTAGCTATCCCCTAGGCCACAACTAGCTATATGTTAGTCATCCTTATTATAATCTTGGCAAGACAATTCCATTCTAGTGCAAGACCCTCATTACCAGTTTATTTCCAAATTTTAAACTCTAAAAAAGAAAACTAAATCCTTATCCTCCTATGTAATTATTTCATCATCTAAACCTTCACTAACCAATCAGTGAACACATTATCAATCCTATCTATCATGCAATCCTACCTTATCTAAAAACCCTATTAAATATGTTATCCAAATAGTACAAGTGAGGAACCATAGTCAAAATAATCAATTTAAGAATTACAAGAACAATGTTGATAGTGTTACTATGAATTTAAACCTTATTTATCTTATCCAATATTCTCTTATCACTACCAGTTTCATAAGAATATATTCAAGAAGGATTGTGAATGAAGACATTATAATCCTTTAGGAGAGTCTTTGCAAGCAATGTTTCATAAGGTAGTCAAGTATAATAAAATTATCTTTGCACTTACCAAACACTTATGAGTGGTATAGAGAGGAGATATATTACTTTATATAAAAAAATTGAATGGTATTAAATTAATTTTTTCTAGATATTTAAGTATTGCATTCAAGATATAATTGATAGAGGGAATATTGACCTTGAAAATGTTACCCTTATATCACACAATCCACATGTGGGGAAAACCCATGTGCAAATTATTTGAGCTATTTATAGAACTACCATATTCATGAGTTAAATCAAGTGAGAAGGAGAAAAATATATTTCATGAGATTCATAACATACATAAAATCTAAAATCCATAATTTTCATAATGACCAAAGACATCCCACTAGCCAAACAATACTATTAGGAGAGTATATCAAAGACCAAATCGATATTGGTTATATTGAAGAAAGGAAAGTAGTATTCATATTTTCATTAAATAATTTAAGGTTATTTCAATAGCTCATTCCAAATCATGATCAAACATGCTCCCAACCAAATCAAGATTAAAAAATACAAGCTAATTCTATACATCATGTAATAAAACACCAAGAAAAGAGTAACCTATTTTTTTCTTATCCATCATCCTACCACCTCCCCTTCCTACAAAGAGATAATTGATCCCCTTGAACATATATACAACCAAAATAATCACACTAAGAATATTAACAATAAAATTGTAAATATTGTTGATTATATGCAACATGAGGATAACAAAGTCATTATTGGTCACATTCAAGAAATAATTGATAAGGATAAAAAAATAATGGATGATGAGAAAACATGAAAGTCCTATCAGCTTTTTCCAATAATCCTTGACTAATTAGGTCTTGTTGTGGATGAGAATGTTGGGAAATTGTTGGATGGTGTGGTGTGGTGCTAATACATGGTTTTCATTGATGTCAACACTATTAGAATTTGATGTTCTAAGTGTTGTATATGTCAAGGATATTGAGAAAATTATAAGTGAATGTGTTATAGGTTCCTAGTGGAACTATGTTGAACTGTACAGGTCATGAAGGCATTATGCTATGCACGTAAATGGTTAGTGGTTGTGAATCAAAGGGTTTAATGTTGAGTATGTCTAGATCATCTACTAGAATTTTCAGAGGTCCACATGAATTTTTGTGCAAGTTATGGTGTGACAGTGTTTTGCTAGTCTCTATCAAAGTTTTTGAATAAAGATTGTATGTTCCTGGTTATCTCAATTGTCACGGATGTCTCTCTACTATATCTTGGTGTTTTCAGATGTCTCTAGTTCATCCTCTATCCTTGTGGTATGTCCACATGATTTGGTGAAGCTCGTGATTGAAAATATTTTCTTGTGCATGTTCATTTTTTCTTGTTCTTGACTGACATGTTGATGCTAGCATGTTGCAAATGTTCGAGGCAAGATTAATTGGATTATTCTTGTTTTGGAGAAGTGAATTTGGGTCCCCACTATGTTATGGTTAACCTTGGTGAGTGCACATTGAAAATTTAATTGTGAATTTGAGCCAACATTGAAAATATATTATTTTCCTCTAGCCAACTTTGTTATGGAAAAATCTTTGTGGTGGATATATAAGAAGCACATGTGTGGATAGTATGGTAGGATGTGAAGTGTGGTTAGTGTGATGAGTATGAATTGTGTACTCTTGTGTGCATAAGTGTGAATATCATTGAAGACCAAGTTTGTATCAAAGGTTGAGTGAAGTATGCAGAAGTATTGTGCCTAATTGGAACTGTAATCAGGCTTGGACAGAAGCCATTCTCTTAGTTCAAATTTCTAGATGGGTTTAATCCAAATCTTTCTGTAAGATAGTAAGTCCTCTATTTGTAATTAAGCAGTGAGCTCTAGGCAGTGAGCTTGAATGAATGTTCATTCTCCTTATTATTTTCATTTATACTTTTAACAGAGTATAATCTTTTGGACTAACATCCACCATGGTGTTTCCCCTAATAGGTTTTCCATGAAAAAAAAATCTTGGTGTTGTTTGTCTCTCTGATGTGTTAATTGCTTATGGTTAATTGTTTATTCATCAGATTTGATTAAAGTTAAGTTAAGTTTGCAAAGTTTAAATTTTTGTGACAACTAATTTATCCCCATATCAGTTGTTTGTCCTTTCTTTTTCCAACAATTGGTATCAGAGTGGTTACTCTGAAGAAAATTCTAACAACTTGAGGTGATCTAAGATGGAAAAATTCAAGAAGGATAGCCCTAGATTTGATGGCACCAACTACTCACTATGGAAAGTTAGGATGCAATTTCATTTACATTGCATTGGAGATGCTATCTTGAAGATTACAAAGAATCAATACACTATTCCTACGAATGCACCCTCCACTCCTGATGAGATTAAGGATGTAGAAAGCAATACTAGAACCATTGATGCATTGGTGAGTGCTCTGATAGATTTAGAGATGGAAAATGTGGTAGGCCTGTAGACAACTCAAGAGATTTGGATAAAGTTAGAAACATTGTATGAAGGAGATACACAGGTAAAGATGGCTAAGCTACAAAGTCTGAAAGGTAAGTATGAAAACTTGAATATGGGTGAAGATGAAAATATTACTTCTTTTATGCAAAGAGTAAATGAGATAGTGCTAGGTATTAATTGTGTTGGTGGTTTAGTAAGTGAAGATGATATTGTGGCTAAGATACTCAGATCCTTTCCTCCCTCCTACAACTTGTCGCAAGTTCATGCTATTGAAGAGTTTATGTCTGTAAACAAGATGACAAGAGACACATTGATAGGAAAGCTTGCTACTTTTGAAATAAGTGAATTTGGTGAATCCACACCAAAGACTGAATCTGCATTCAAGGCTACTGTATCTGGAAGCTACAGGAAAAGTTACAGTCCTAGAGAGAGCTCCAGAAGGGCATCCAAATATGATGAAGAAATGAAATAGATCGAAGACCAAGATAGAGAAGTTCTAGAATTAGAAGCAATCATTGCAAAACAAGAAGGAAGAAGAAAAGGTAAGTATGAAGATGTATTTCCTATTAAATGTTTTTCATGTAGTAAAATAGGTCACTTTGCATCAAGATATCCTGAAAGAGATCCTAGGTCTAAACCTAGATAACTTAGATTTCAAAAGAAATGCTACTTTGTTGAAGAAGTAATAATAGATGATGAGTCTAATAAAGATGCTGGAAATGAGGATGATTGGGATTTTATTGCTACCATTGAAAATAAGCTTGAACCTACTCAATCCACTAAAGAAAAGAAAGCTCTTGTAGCCCATGTTGAGGAGAAAGATGAATGGGTCATTGATAGTAGATGCTCACATCATATGACCGGTGACAAAATCAAGTTTGTGAATCTAGAAGAGTGTGATGGTGGGGTTGTGAGATTTGGAGACAATAATGCTTTTATGATTTATGGTAGAGGCTTTATTAGCCTTGGTGGTAAAGAGAATACTAATGACGTTCTCTATGTTGAAGGTTTGAAGCATAACTTGTTAAGTGTTGGATAGATGGTGCACAAGGGTTATGATCTATAGTTGAAGGATAGAAAATGCTAGATTCATGGAAAATTTGGAAACATGATTGCCACTAGTGTACAGACTAAAGGTAACATCTTTCATTTGAATACTGCTAACGGTAGTTGCTTAATTTCTCGAGTAGATGAAATTTGGTTATGGCATAGGAGATTGTGTCATGTAAACTTTGACAACATCATTAAAATAAGTTCTACTCAAGTTGTAAGAGATTTGCCTAAATTAGTGAAGCCTACTCATATAATCTGTCAATAATGTCAAATAGGTAAACAAACTAGAGTTTCCTTCCGAAGCAAGCAATTTCACTCAAATAATGTGTTAGAACTATTACATACTGATTTGTGTGGTCCCTCTGGAGTTAAGGGTATGTGTAGGATTATCATGGAAAAAACAGGCCCTTAAGTGGAAAAAAATTCAGAAAAATCATAGTTAGGCAACTTCATGTAAAAATTTGAATAAGTTATCTATATTATTTCAAAAATATGTAAGAATATAATCTGTATAGAAATTGAATGTAGTTTCTAAACTACTAGTTTTTTTTTTTTTAAAATCTATTTGGTGAAAATTTGAAATTTCAACGCAAAGTGGGTACTTAAATTTGTGAAAAATAAGTAGGTGTCGTCTCACCACCTAACCACAATAAAATGATAATATTTTTATAAGATTTTAGATATAAGTAGAGATCATGCCCCGATGTGGAGTATTTTTTGTAATTTTTTCCAAGTAAATAATTAATTATGAATTTTTTATTACAACTTTTAAAATAATATAAAAACTCATATGTCTGACCACCTTAACTTGGTCAAAAATTCATGAAATTCAATTTTTATTTTTTTAATCCTATAGTATGCAAAGCTGATGTAGGAGCATCCAGTGGTGTAAGGGCAATCTTGCATCACCCAAAAATAGTTAAATTTCAAGTTTCTTGGTTTTTATATGTTTTTACATTTTTGGATACCCTTTTCATCATAATAAAATTCCCAATTTATGGTTTTTATTTTCTATTCCTGGGTTGAAAGATATTGCAGTTTTAGTTTTTTAGATTTGCACCTGAAAATCTTCCGAGTTAGATTTGAGGCACTTAGTGTTGGTGTAATTAATTATTGATTACACTTTGCATAAGTTTACTTAGGTTTATTTAATTCCTAAGTTATAGGATCTTATCTTTATCCTATCGAGCGATCTTGTTGCTCAAAATAAGATTAGGTTTAGGCATCTTTGCTTTTATAAAGAAAATTATCTCTTGTAAGGGTATGTGCAGGATCATTATGGAAAACACAGGCCCTTAAGTGGCAAAAAAATAAAAAAAAATCAGATTTAGGCAACTCGACGTAAAAATTTGAATAAGTTATCTATATTATTTCAAAAATATGTAAGAATGGAGTTTGTAGAAAATTGAATGTAGTTTCTAAACTACTAGGTTTATTTTAAAAAAATAAATATCTATTTGGTGAAAATTTAAAATTTCAATTTATTAGTACTTAAATTTTAGGGAAAATATAAGAAGTAGTGTCTATCTAGCCACCCTAACCACAATAAAATGATAATATTTTTGTATAATATTTTATATATAAGTAGAGGACGCATGTCTTGATGTGATGAATATTTAAAAAAAAAAATCCAAGTAAATAATTAATGAAGTGATTATTTTATTGCTAAAGTTTTTAAAATATAAAAACTCATATGTCTCACCACCCTAACTTGGTAAAAAATTCATGAAATCTAATTTTTCTTTTTAGTTTATTAGTATGCGGGTTATTAGGAATGTGACACATTTTTCGACTAAAATGGACACCGCTTGAAAGCTATAGATGTTTTCAATCAGCCTATCAATCGAATCCTTTAGTCGAATTCATGAAAAATGAATAATAATTATTTATTAAATTCAAAGCAAAGTATAATTTATATTTTTGGAAACAGAATCTCCCGTAAAAATCCTTTTTGTTGCATCAATTTTGTAAAAAAACTTGTCACCACATACCCTTGCTGGCTAAAACTCATCATATTGCCACTTTTGGCCCATCATGATCCTGCACATATAATTAATTGCTCTTTTTGAAATATATCAAATTGGAAAAGGTTTTATGCAAAGCTTCTACTTTTTCATATTTTCCCTTCAGAAGGTCTATTTGGTTTGCAATCGATCATGGGTTTCTAACATGGTATAAGAGCCTCTATTCAGAGCTCCTTCTCTCAGCTTTTTTGAGGATTTTGCTACAGAGTTTGCCTGTGGAGTCCTAGGGTTTAACTTTATTCATATTTTTGAGCATCTGGATTATATTGGGGTTTTGCGTTGATCTTGGGAGCACTAGAAAAAGTCAGAAATAGCTTTTATTTCATTAATTTTCATCACTATTTGCTAGATATGTGAGGGTTGTAAGATCGGTGATTTATCTATTAGATCTGGGGGTCGCCTGATTTTCAGAGCACTTTGGGCCCAAACGGACCTCGCCGTTGGATTCACAGTGCCCAAAAACCCTCATTTTCATATAAATTTCATCCGATGACATTACGCTTCGTTCGAGAAGTAAAATAAATTTAGTCGACGCCTGCATCGTTTCCCGAGGTACAAAATTTGAAAAAAATTCAAAAAAATATTAAAAAAATAAAAAAACTGATTAGGTTTTTGCACGGCCCATATAAATTGAGAGCGCCGCCCTTTCGCCATCGGGCAGCCACCAGCAAGCTCCGCCGTGCCGCCCACTCCACCGCTCCGCCGGCTCCCTTCAACCCCCGCGGGCTTAACACTCAGACCGCGGTCACATTACGTGACCTAACGATGAGATCGAGCCCTCCACTAGCCCGGTCACATGGGTGACCGGGAGCTCTGCCACTAGTCCCCTGGTCTGCCCATGTGACTAGGGGCCGACTAGGGGCCGACTGTTTTTAGCCCCTGAGGGCTGCAAAGGACCAAATTGGACTTTTTTGGAGCACTTTCATGGAAACAGGCGTATCTTGAGCATATGGCGTCATTTTTTTGCAAACGAGATATCGTCAGAAAGCTGTTTTGACACTCTACACAATGGTGTAGGTGTGATTTTCTGATTTTTCTTTTTTGATGCCTTTTTCAGCCTTGGAAGTCAGATGTTGTTGTTTTCACTCTGGAGGGCATATCTTTTGACTCACTTATCCATTTTTCACGATTTTCACAGAGTTGGAAAGCTGGTTTCAGCCTCTATGCAGATCTAAGGTCATTTTCAGAATATGTGTACCTTATTTTATACATGCATTCATTTTTTTTTCGTGCACTAGGTTTGCATTTTCGCTTATGTTTATGTAGTTTTGCATTATCTCCTTCTGCAATCATTGGGTATTATAGTAATGAACTAATATAAAGTTCCATTAAGGGGGGTTCTTGCATCCATATTTCATTTTGGTGATAACTCGCATGATTTTATCTAGTCTCTTAGTTTCTTTTGGCCATATATTTACTTAGCTAGACACATTTTTTATTCACATTGGTTCACACTTTAGATTGAGAGCCTATGGTTAATGATCTGCATTGGATCCATCTCAATTTGAAGGCCATATTTTTATGGTTAATGTTTCAGAGTCTTTATGGTACTCCTTCCCATGGAAGAGTTTTAGTTTCAGTTTAGTATTGGCTTCGAGACAGCTTCTAGATTTGTCACCATTATGGGTCCATTCATCTTTTCATCTACTATTGTTCACAGATTCTAGAGTTGATCCAGTATGTGAGTTTCTAGTGTTCCTTGGCATCAGGTCTGTTGTTGCATTTATGATTCTAATTGGTATCTTGCAAACATAACTATCTTTCTTTGCTTGCTGGATTTGGGGTTCTAGTGTTGCTTCATCAGAGTTCTTCTAGTGATTCTTCGCAACAGTTCATCTCACTAAGTGGGGTTTCTCTCTCTTTGTATTTGTACATGAGTACCTAATCAAGCCTTGTTTCTGGGACTCATATTTGCATAATAATCTACTTCTCCCTAAGTTGCACTTATGGGGGGGTGTTGGTGTAATTAATTATTAATTACACTTCGCATAAGTTTACTTAGGTTTATTTAATTCCTTAGTTATATGATCTTATCTTTATCTTATCGAGCGATCTTGTTGCTCAAGATAAGATTAGGTTTAGGCATCTTTGCTTTTATAAAAAAATTTATCTCTTGTAATTAATTGGTCTTTTTGAATACATCAAATTGCATGTTTTTATGCAAAGCTTCTGCTTTTTCATTTTCCTCTTCTGTGGAAGGTCTATTTTGGTTTGCAAATCTGATAATGGGTTTCTAACACTTAGAGTTCCCAGAATGGCCCTAAAACTTTCCAAACTTTGTGTAGTGTATTTTGAGTGCATTATTGACTTCGAGACCTTTCCAATGGTTCAAACGGTTCGCGAATCAGAGTCTCAGATCAAAAGTTATGGCCCCGGGAAGTAGGCACACTTTCTAGAAGATACAATTGCAAATGCTCTTTTGAAATTTGAACTTCATGTTGTAAATTTTTGGCGCCAAACCTCCTAAACTCAAATTTGAATGTTGTTTTGGCTCCAAACTAATGAGGATCTCTATTTATGGGCGGGTTTCTAATTTTTGGGTAACTTTTTGGGGACAAGCTCGCATATTGCGAAAGGGTGATTCTATAGCCTTCTGTAACTTGCATGTGTTGTAGAACTTGGGGATTTGAGATCCTCTGCATGTAAGAAGCTCCATTTTCTAAATAATAAAATTATTCTCTTATTTATGGGTTATTTTCTAAGTCTCGGGTTGCGCCCTCATCAAGTGGTATCAGAGTGGGTTTTCTTGAGCGTGTGGACAGATCGCCGATCGTGAGGTAGTTCGCACCAGGACCATGGTTGTGGGTCAAGGTCAAGAAAGATTCTTCCAAGAGTGATGCCTGGTAGGCATGGTGGTGCCAGAGGTGGTCGAGGTGGCAGAAATGTTGGTGGAAGAGATGCACTGGCAGCCGTCCAGAGATAGATTGATGCGTTACAAGAGTAGCTGAGAAGAGGGTTAAACCTGAGGGAGGAAAGTGAGGATGAAGGAGAGGAAGAAGGTTCAAATGTAAAAGAGGAAGAAGAAACAATTGATCAAGACCAAATATGGCTAATAAGGGCCATTTTGAAGATCGAGAAAAGACCCATAGTAGAAGTCCCTAGTTATTCTGGAAGTCTGAACTCGGAAGAGTTGATCAACTCGATCAACGAGCTAGAAGAATATTTTGAGTATGAAGAAATAGAGGACCCAGATCGGGTTAAGTTTGCGAAAATGAAGCTAAAGGGTCATGCCAGTATTTGGTGGAAAGAGGTCCAGTTGGAAAGAAATCAAAGACGAAAAGGAAAGATCACCAGATGGGATCACATGGTAGAGAAACTGAAGAAGCAGTTCATACAAGTGGACTACGAGTTCGATCTATTGAATAAATTGTAAGGGTTGAAGCAAGGAAGCATATCTATGAGAGAATATACTGAA
>VDFB02379711.1:54622988-54653413 GCA_007258455.2 Sequoia sempervirens
AGAATATGATGATTTAATTAAATAAAGATTGATTTATTTAGTTAAAAGAGGACATTAGGATTAATTAAACAAAAAATGATTTATTTAATTAACAAGAGATGGTGATTTAATTAGATAAATTTGATTTATTTAATTAAAAGATGAAATATGATGAATTTAATCAAATAAAGATTATTTGATTAAACGGTTAGTATAGGAGATGATTTAGGATGAACTAGTGTTAGTAAATCAGGATTAGGTACATGAGATCAATCAGTATATTTTACGTGTCTACATTTTACCCCTCTTTGAAGCAATGTACATGTTGTGTTGGTTCAAAGAATAACCTTGCCAAGATCAAAATTCTTTTTTTTTTTTTTAAGATGCCCCATTGCTGCCCAACGAAAGAATTATGCTAGCATACTGCCCCCTCGAGAGATGGGATGAAAATTTGGATTTGAGGGTCGATCTCATGATAGAGGTTCAAGATGGACGTATGGATAGTTATGATGATGATGCAAATGAGATGGCTTTAAGATGCTGAGAATAACAAATCTATATTATCCTAAACATCTTAAATGATGATGTTATGTATGTGAGATGGATGATGTGATATGCTATGATTGTGAGATGTATGTATGCTAATGGTTTGTGGATGCATGATAGACATGATATTATGTTAGCGTGAAAAGAGGATAGAAGAAATGATATGATGGAAATTGGATCCAACAAGTCTATGATCTACAAGACTTTATTAGAGATGATGATGATGATGATGATGCTTTGCTTATCAGGAATTGGGATTTTAAAAGGGCTTACTTACCTTATGTTTGATAACACACGTAGGCATGATGCATCAAGGTATAAAGAACTAGGATGGCATTGTACCTAGTGTGATGGACTTTGACTCGACAATCAGATATGAGTACTCCTATTCACACCTGACATAGGGAACCTCATTTAAAATGCAGTTCAAATATTCCAAACATCTCGGACCAAAACATAGACACTAAAACACCCTCCCTACAAACCAAATAAAGTAGGCATGACCAAGGTTATATTACAAGAATATCCAACATGCACAATAGACAAAAGATAATGATCATTGCCCCATTTATTTCTCTAAATCCCTTTGTTTGACATCATCATCAAGAGGTCATTGGAAATGAGTGCAATAAGATAAGTCAAAAGGAAAAGATCACAAATGAACAAGCCAATGTTCCTCCATACCCCAGCCAATACTAAACTACAAAGTTGATGCCCATGTTGATGTCCATTGTGGTAGCTACTGCGATCCCAGGAAATAATGTTATCGTATTTATCTGGGATTGACCGATGATAGGCTATTAATACCAAGATTTTACCAACTTGTTTACTACTAACGGTGTCTAGACTTGAGATATTGACATTTGAGTTTTCACTTTTCACCTATTAGACTTGTTTTGACTATTTCACCAAAGGTTGATGGTGATGATTGATTAATTATGAGAAAATGTTTATTTCAGGATCATGAGATGGACAGATGGATTTTTCAAATATTTGGGATTTTTATGCTTTTTGAAATGTTTTGAGGTTGATTTTCAAATTTTCCAATGTTTTTTGTGTTTTATGATTTTTTTGGTGTTTTTGAATGTTTTTTTGTTTTTGTTTTTTGAATCGTTTTTTGTGTTTTGTGTTTTTGAATGTTTTTTATATATATATATGTTTCATTTAATGTTTTTGTGTTTTGTGTTTTTTAATGTTTTTGTGTTTTTGTGTGTTAGAGGCTAATCAAATGTTAGCCTTCCTACATTTAAGATCAAAGACAACGTAGTTTGGATAGCATGTTTTTGATGTTTTTATGACTTTTTGACTTGTTTTGGGATTTTGATATGTTCTAGATGTTTTTAGATTTTGCATGATTTTGACGATTTGGATATGGATATGTGTGATGCTATCAATGATTTTTTTAATATTTTGTAAACCAAGCTAAGGTTGATTTATCGATAGATGGATTGATGATGATAACATTGTTGAGGATACACAACAATGAAAGAATAGTGTTAAGAAACATGATGATTAGGATGGATATCCCAAGATGATGAGGGATTGATGATGATAACACTATTGAGGATACACAATAATGCAAGGATAGTGTTTAAGAAACACAAAGACTGGGAAGGATATCTCAAGATGATAATGGATTGATTGTATTTGATTGATTAGGATTTTGAAGCTTGATTTGGAACAAAATTTGTTTGAATGATTTGATATGACTTTGAGCTACAGATTAGATGCAACTAATATTGATTGTTTATATTGATGTTTGATGACAAATAAAACTTGATAACATATTCTCATCAAAATGCGTCATGGGCTAGTGATTTGGATTTTTTGGCTCACAAATGTTTGGATCAATTTGATTTCATGTTTTCCAATGTTCAGATTACCACATAAGTTGGAAGATATAGATCAAGATTTATTCCTGAAGAAAGATGTAAATATCTTCCCCCAGTGTCTAGCAATGTATGGAATGCCATGGATGGATGCTTGGATAGGTGTGTGGATGGATGTATGTGGTAAGCACGTAAGGGATGCCAAGTATTATCTTGTGATAAGACAAGATTTTTGAATGAAGGAATGCTTCATGGCTCAGATAATATTCAGATAGGATAGGATCAATGAAAATGACTCATGTCAAGATGTTTACCATAAGCAAGTGTAAAGTGTGCACCAAACTTTGTCAAGATCAAGATAAGTTGGAAGATGGATGTAGATAGATGAAAATGGATTAGATAAATGGTTCATGGATGAATGGATTTATTATGGATAAGATGGATGGAATGTTGTGGATTCATTATGGATGGGGTGAGATGCTTCCACCTAGAATAGCACAAATAGATGCTCACAAGATGTCCACCTAGACTAGCACAAATAGATGTCCATGTAAAAGTCTCTCTCATGATTCATTTTTTATATGCCTTAACAAGATGTTCCTGATTCACAACTTCTGTAGAAGCCCTCTTCATGACCCATTTTTAATATGTCTTTAGATTTTTCTATATCTTGATCATGTGTACAAATGTTAAGAGTAGGAAAATCTTGTCCCTTGGTAATGATATCAAGAGTATGAGACTCTTGTTTTGAAAGAAGATCATCTACATGTCCATTAGGAGCAAGCATCTCATGAGTAAACGGAGAAATTTTTGCTATATGGATATGATCATCATTTGCGACATCTTGTATAGATAGGAGAGTGTCCATTAGATCATTGTAGTATCTTGGAGATACAAATTCTTGATCTTGAATGATTTTGGAATTGCTTTTGACATGCTTTGGATCAAGTTCTTGACATGGGTTAGTTTGAAAGGATAGATTGCTTATAAAGGCTTCTTGGATATCTTTATTAGCAATGGGAAGTGGCTCAATATCCTCTAGATCTTTGAGTGGACTTGGATCAAATATTGAATTGAATATTCCTTCAATATCTACAACCATGAGGTCGAAGGATGTCAATATGTCTTGGAAAGAACCATTGCTAGACTTTGGTGAAAGATGTTGATCATGCTTTGGAATTAATTCTTGAGATATGTCCTTGAACTCATTGGATGAGGTAGAGGTATTGTCAAAATTATCATTGGTGGAAGGATCATTGATTATAGGATCAAATAATGTTAGCACTCCTTGAAATAAATCATTGTCAGAAATTGTCGAGGGGTTTTTATCATGATCAAAAAGTGACTCTTGATGTATGTTGAGTTGATATTTGGATGAGGTAGAAGCATCTTCAAGGTGCTCATTGATGGATAGATCTTGATCATTGTTTTAAACAATTGTAGTGGGGATATTGTCAAAGCTGAAACTATTAGTTGAATCTTCATCATTGTCCTCAATAGTTATTATTTTTTGATCAATAAGGTCTTGGATGATATTTTTCAGTTGAATACAATTTGATGTCGCATGTCCCTTTATTTTGTGAAAATCACAAAGGTGCTTCTCATTATACCATGGTGGTTTAACTTGAGGCTCTTGATAATTTTCATAAACGGGAATTTTGATGAAATTTTCTTGGACTAGCCATTGCATGATAGACTCAACTGGTTCCTCAAGTGGTGTGTATTTTCATTTGTTACCTTGTGAGATTTGTACTTTAAATTAACCTTGTGGTGATTGATTTTGGAGATGTGGTGATTGATCTTTAAGATGTGGTGATTGATCTTTGAGATGTGGAGGTTGGGTTTGTTGCTGATGTTGTTGATCTTGATATCCAACTTCTTGACATTGGATACATTGTTCTTGATGTGGTTGTGGACACGACTCAATGCTTTGTTGACATGGTTTAACCAATGGAAGAGTGTATTGATTTTTGGGTGGAGATGTCTCTTGGCACAATGAGTCAATTATTTTGGCAAGCAAAGCAATTTGATCTCAAAAAAATTGATCTTGATTTTGATCTTGACACCATTGATATAGTTGATTTTATTTTTGTTCAACTAGATTTGGAATGCATACTTGTGGTGTTTGTATGGGATCATGGAAAAAATGATATTGGATAATGTTCTGATTTGGGATGATGTTCAAATTTGGCATTATAGGTTGGCATTGATCATTGTTGTGGTTGGGAATCGCATTGCCTTGATTTAGGTAACTTTGATTTTGCATGGTGTTACCTTGACTTGGATCAATACATGGAGTTTTTAACATATTGTTTGGACTTTGAACAACATTGGTATGATTTGAATACATATCTATCCCAAAATTTACCATGTGTGGATTTGAAATGTTCATGCTTGGTAAACTTGTACTTGGTATATTCACATTTGGCATGTATGGATTTGGTGGGATAATGTTGTTTGTTTGAAGACTCGTGCATTAATTGTTTGGTTGACAGATTTGTAGGCTTGGAATTTGATTTAAACCTACCATAGGTAAAGGAGTTCCAACATTTAGATTGGGCATACTCACATTTTTTGTTCCATTGAGGTTTGTAGGAGATAATGATTTCATGTATGGATTGCGTAAATGTGAGTTTTGATAATCAATTGGCATTGTAAGGCTTTTGAAATTTGGTTGATTTAGACCATTCATGATGTATGAATCAAGTTTATATTCCATGTTTTTCTTGTGTTTTGACCTTTTTGACCTCTGAGGGATTTAGGACCAATGATGAGGTGAATGATATAGGTGTTGAACTTTTAGGAACCTTGGAGGAAATACTAGACTTTAGGACTTTTGGATTTTTGATTTGATTTAATTTTGGATTTGATTTGGATTTGATAATGAACTCATAAACTCCAAGAGGTTGGATGTTGTCTTGGAATAAATTTTTCCACAAGGTGATAATTTAACTAAGTGTATGAAGAAGGTTTTATCTACACACACCTAGTCAAACAAGATGATTTTGATTTGATTTAGAGGACTTTTCCAAAAGTTTAGTATGAAGGATTTTTTGAAGATTCTAAGAATTGTTTGTCAGATGGGATTTGATTGATGTTTGAGATGGATAAAGTGTTTGATTGTGACCCTAGATGAAACTAAGATGGAATTTGTTTACAAGACCAATATAGTGAAGAACATGCTTTACCCTAAGAGTCATTCAAACCAAAAGATCAATTTTTGCATGGAAAATCATATGACCAAAAGATAGGCAAGCACATGTGTGGGGTTCAATTGATTTCATCTTGATTAATGAATTGATTTTACCACATCCAATGTCTTGCTTAAGTTTCAAATTGAATGTCTATGTCTCAATTTGTTTTCATCCCACAAGGTCCATTATGTGGAAATTAAGAGAATCAAGGCAATAGTTCCCTAATTTTGACTTTAGTAAGAGAAAATTGAGATGTAAATCCAAATACTTAGAAGCCTATAAGGATAGAATCCCTAGGGAAAGTAATAGCACTTAGACTTTTGAAAGATATTTGCTTCCTCTAAAGGGTTTGAAATTTGATGAGCATGGTTGAATGTTTGTTTTCCAATGTTTGAGATCCAAGCAAACGGTTTTGATTCTAGAATGATGCACAACCCTAGGATAGAAAGAGACAATATTTGTTGATTCTCCACTTAGATAAATCTAGATGCACTTATTCTTGGTGCATGATTAAAACCTTGACCACACTGGATCCCCTCCATGGCACTCACTTCTACAAGTCAGCCAAGCTTTAGTACCCATGAAACTCCCATGGCATACTTCTCATCTCTACCAAGAACCACAAAATGTGGGGAAACTTCAGAACGACTATTCTCGCACCAACAAATAGATAAGGATTTGGGATTCTAAACAAAAGGTTCTTGAATCATAGATTTTTGGACCCAATGGACTCTCTAACTCTTATAGGGTTTTTCACCCAAAACAAGAGAGATTAGATCTAAAAAAGCTAACTAGTTCATTCAAATAAAGGATGTGTGTGATGTATGAGCTAAATGGGATGATCTAAGTGAAATTGGATGATCTATTTGACTAATTATGAATGCAAGACTAATGAAATGCATGTTGTTTGAAAACACATTATGTATTGCTAAAATGAACTAAATGGATGAAATATGCAGAAAAAAAAGAGATGGACATAATCAGAGTGCACTTGGAGGCAGAATGATGCCACTAGAAGGTTCTTGAATGTCTTAGAAATTTTTGTTAATGACCACTGGGACTCATTCACCAAGCATGGTTAATCAGTCTTGCTACTGGTGAAATCTTCTAGAAACCTATTTTTGACTGTCAGGAGCTGAGATATGAGAAAATCAATTTTCAGGCCTACAGGTGGGAATCATTTTCCATGCTTGGTGAATCAATCCTCCTTTAGGGATTTGAAAAGTTAGGGGATGATTTTGCAGCTTCAGATCTGCAATTCCATCTTCTAAAGGTGTTTGCTTTAGATGCTTTAGAATACCAACTTGAAGACTTCTAATGGAGAAACCCTAGGTTGCTTGACTTAGAATGGAAGATAGATGATGAATTCAAGATAAGAGATGTAATAATGATTTGTTAGATATGTGGGAGATGTAAAAATGAGGGTAAAATTACTTATTTATAGACAAATGTTCCTTAGTACTTGATAATACTACATCACAGGCTGACATATAGTGAAAATAAACTTTAAATTTCACTTTTTCCCACTCAAAGGTCAAAATGGGGGCTAGATAGGACTCATTCACAACACATGGTGAATGGGTACCACCTAGATGGGACTGATTCATTATGCATGGTGAATGGGCCTCATAGGGGCCATTTTGATAGCTAAGAAGGCAAAGAATTAGGAAATAAGGTTTAAAATGTCGTCTTGTCAGGTATTTGATCAATTAAAGCCTCAAGATGCACAATATGGGTCAATTAAGACCTATTAGTGATGATGTAAATGTTGAATAGGGCTTGGTTCACATAAATCAATGTGAAAGTGTGATTAAGTACACTTTACAACACTAAAATGAGGTCCACATAGCTTAGAAATGCTCAAGAATCAATGTGAATGTGCAAGACACATTAAAACACTTGATTATCATTAATTTTACATTAAGAACCTTCTAGATTGATGTAATGATATTATTAAACAAATTATATAATGTTGAATGAAAGAGAAATAGGTTCATTAGGTCTAGAAAAACATGAAAGACTCTACAACACCTTTACAAGACGTCTTTAAAAGCATGCTGCTTGATTTGCAAGGGTCCAAGACCTAGTGTGGACACATAAAATACCTCACAACACTATATTTAGGGCCTCATTAACTCCAATTATCATGAATTAATTCCATGTCAAGCAAAGGATCCATTTTTCTATGGCACTTTTAGCCTCCACTTTAGTGAGAGGATGAACTTGCTTCCTCACACTCAAGTAGACATTCAAGAGAGATCTACATATATTCCAAGCCCCCAAATACAAGATCACACAATGGTAAGGAAGAAAGAGAAATGAGATGGAAAATATTTACTCACTCTGGGCCCAAAGAACTTTAGATCATCTGTAGGGTGAGAAGGGATAAAACATATGGAAAAGGAAAAGAGTAACGTACGCTAGTTGGAATGTACTCACAAACATAAAATTGGCTATGGGGAAAAGTCATGCCGCTAGTTGGGCTTCCCGCTCAACCATGCCAAAATTATATCGCTTGACAACTTTAACAAGGCGCCACAAAGCCAAATGAAATGTAAATGTCAATTTAAATTTCATGAGACAATCAAAATAGGATGACACCACAGGCATGCAAGTTGTGTTATGCAAGGTGGCTGAATGAGAATGCAATAAATGTAAAATGTAAAAAATGTAATGCAAAATATGTTCAAGGGAGTCTTCTTCAGTTTATGTAAGGTCAATCATTTAGGGAACATTGTGTCTAATGTTTCCAAAAAGAGGACCAATCAAACAATAGTATATTCACAATTTAGGGGATGCAATGCATCATATCAAACCACAAAGATTAATGTAATAAACTTAGATAGATCACACCCTATGTCATTCACAAACTGACAAACGCATCATGTAAATGACAAGGCTACACTAAGAAGCATGAATGCACAATGAAATAATGGTAATGCATCCCCCCACTTAAAATGAATTGCTACACATTGTTTTGTGAGCAATTGCTTGAAAGTAGAGAAGAAAAAAAAGGCAAAAAAAGAAAAACAAGACAGGAGAGCCAACCTAGAAAGCTCTATGCCAAGTCATATGTTTTGAATCTAGGCTGCGTCATGTCAAGGGAAATAAAGGGAGTATGTCACATGCAATTCAATCTTAAGGCATGCCATCCACATCTCAAGCGTGTTCTTAAATGTTCATGAAAGGTTAACAACTAGTCAAAAGAGACAACGACAAGTGACATACAAGGTATAAGGCTATCAAACCCCTTTTCCCCCCACTTAGTGCAAGACAAAGATGACCCTAGCATGGATGATGGTATACTGCCCCTTGCAATGGATGCAAGACATGTAATAGTGAGAATGTGTTTATCATACAACTATTGCATGGAAAGGAGTAGCAACTAAGGTTATTGATGTGAGTAAGAAAGAGTTGAGGAAGATGTTTGTGTGATAGTATTGATCTTGAATGCAAGCTTTTTGATCTTGGTGAAACAACAATAACCAAGACCATGAGTTTTTTGTTGTGTGTTAAGCACTATAGGGTTTTAGATACCTTGCTCTTGAGCACCACATCCTTTTCCATTATAACCAAGTTGTTTCATGAAATCATATCCTTTTCCATAATTTTTTTTAGTGTTGCAGAATCAGCTGGTTGTTCATTATTGTGTTCGTCAAGGGGTATTGAGGAGTGTGTGACATTGTCTAAAGTTTTTGAGATTGATGCTTGTGAAAGGTTATCAAAACTTTGTGTTGTCCTGATGGTTGGTTGTTCTTGTTGGTTGTTCTTTTTGTGAGTATGGATTCGCCCATAAATGAGGATGTGAAGTCTAAGAAGCCCCAATCATCATCAAATATTTTAGATGGAAATTCCTCATTGTTATGCTCAATTTCAAGAGGATCTATGTTGGATGTTGTCTAGAATTAAGGTTGTGAGAGGACCTATAACCCCTTTTCCAAAGTTCAAGCAACTTTTAGGCTCAAGATCTACTTTAACTTGATAAATGTTATTGTTATAGACATATTTCATTATATGGTGAAGGGTTGAAGGAACTGCATTCATTTCATGAATCCATGGTCTGCTTAAAAGAATATTGTACAAGAGATCATAAGGTATGACATGAATAGGAGTTTGTAAATTAACCATGCCAACGATAATAGGTAAAGTGATTACACTGAGTGGTTGCTTTCTTGTATTATCAGATCCTCAAATAGAGATAGAATTAGGTATGATTTTTGATCTATCGACTTCTAAGTGATCAAGGAGACTTACACCGCACAAATTAAGATCATAACCATTGTCGATAAGAGTTTGTTTTATTCCTGTTCATTTGTATTGAGCAATAATCATGAAAGCCTCACTTTGTTTTTGAAACTCCAAAGAAGGGAGCTCATGTTGGTGAAAATTAATGTCAAGAATAGTGTGATTTGGTTTATGAATTAAAGTTTCCACATCATTCAGAGTTGTACCAGTAGGAACCACAATTTGTTGTAAGGTTGTTTGAAGAGTATTGTTGTAAGTTGGGGAGGTATGAAGTAAATCCCAAAGGGAAATTTTTGCAGGACTATTCCTTAATTTTTTAATAAGATCATACTCCTTTGTTTGTGGGATGTAACAAGGAGCACTAGGTAGATTAAGCAAAGGTAATGATGGTGGAATTGGTTGTGACGATTGTAGGTTATTTTGTGTGTTATATGTATGAGGAACAATATCATCACTAGATTGCTGCGATACATTAGAGGGATGAAGGGGATGTGAACATGGGTAAAGGATAAATTTAGGTCTACTGGAAGGATGAAGCAGATGTGAAGGTGGGTAAAGTGTAAGTTTAGGTTGAATATTGTTAACATCCCTTATCAAGTGAGATTCATTATTGTCTTGGAAGGGTATGTTATTTTTGTCGTGGGTCATAATATGCTCCCTAGGAGGAGAGTTGGTAAGAGAACAACAAACCTCATGTTCGTAACAATTAAGGTTTGGTTCATCTAAAAGAACTTCATCACCACTAAAGGAGGTAGTAATGGTTGAATGAGTTTGATTATTGATAAGGGGGAGATTAGGGGAAGGTTGTATTTGATCGTTGGTTGTTTGTAAGGTCTCGTTATCTTATTCCATAGTGTCTACCCTACAAGGAGAGCTTGTAATATGTTCATCTAAGTTTGAGTCTTTGAAAGAAGCTTCATCACAAGTCGAGGAGGCATCAAGAGAAGAACCACTATGGTTTTAAAATAGATCCTCCCATAGGATAGGGACATTAGGGAAGGGAGGATCAAGGGTGGCATGATGTTTAATAGGGGTATCCTCTAATATCAACCTATCCTCTTTACATCGAGAAGGGGTATTAGGAGATGAACAAGATTGAGTATCATGATCAGGGAGATTTGGTAAAGTGATCAATAATTATGAATGTGCTTATGATTTCATGCTCTTGTTGTGTAAGGTCATGCAAAGGGGAATAAGGAGATGGAAAATCACTACCTTCAAAGTTTGTGACTTCTTGCATCTCAATACCTTCATCACTAGTAGGAGAGGTATTGAAAGAAGAAGAATAAGTATGTGTGTTAGGACTTTCAACATTACCATTCTCACTAATAGGCAATGTAAGATTAAGAATTGAACTAATGGATTGTTTCTTAAAGTTCCTATTGTGGGTATCAAAAGGAAACTCATAAAAGGGAGTATTATGCATGTTAAATCCATGTTTAATCAAAGCAAGAGCACATCTTGTAAAAGAAAACATGTTGAAATGAAATAAAGGACAATGCAATGATCTTCAAAATGAAATATGGTGAGTGCAAAAAGTGAAATGAAACCATGCATGAAATGAGTTAAGTAAAGCTAGATTTAACAAAATGCATACTACAGAAAGGTAACTAACTGATATATGTAGGCTAAGGCACTAATTAGAAGACTAAAAACCAATTTCTGATATTTGTAAAGTGTTGTTTCATGGGTCATAAGGGATTGATTCACCCAAGGTTCTAAATGAGTCCTAATTTGGAATTTTTTCAAAGTTTTAAGAAATTTTAGACTGATTTTTAGGAGCTCTGAGAGCCAATACACAGACCTAAATGAAAAATGCAAAATTCTAAAGGAATTTAGATGCAACAAATGCAACCTAAATGCACTTTTTATGAATGCAATTTTGAAAACCTAGCATAGAAACTAATGCAAATCAAAATGAAAAATGAATGTAAGACTAGATCAATGATAAAGGACTCCAAATTAGACAAAAAATTATTGTAAAAGGCGGGTTCACCAAAATGAACCATAGATTTTTGGACCCAATGGACTCTCTAACTCTTATAGGGTGTTGTATGAGCTAAATGGAATGATCTAAGTGCAATTGGATGATCTATTTGACTAATTATGAATGAAAGACTAATGAAATGCATGTTTGAAAATACATTGTGTATTGCTAAAATGAACTAAATGGGTAAAATATGCAGGACAGAAAGAGATGGACATAATCAAAGTGCACTTGGAGGTAGAATGATGTCACTGGAAGGGTCTATAATGTCTCATAAATTGTTGTTAATGACCAATAAGACTCATTCACCGAGCATGGAAAATCAGTCCTGCTGCTGGTGAAATCTTTCAGAAACCTATTTCTGACTACTAGGAGCTAAGATATGAGAAAATCAATTTTCAGGCTTACAGGTGGGACTCATTCGCCATGCTTGGAAAATCAGTCCTCCTTCAGGGATCTAAAAATTTAGGGGATGATTTTGTAGCTTCAATTCTGTAATTCCCTCTTGTAGAGATGTCTGCTTTTGATTCTACCGGAGTTGGGTTTGAACATGATTTTTTGTTGATTTCTTGATTTGAATGAAGAGTAAAAGACTTGAATGACTTTGGAACTTGATCTACAATGATTTCCAAGCTTCCAAAGGACCTAAATATGCAAACACACAAGAAAGAGAGAATAAATGTTGATTGTTAAGGCATGGGGGTTTGCCTTGGTTAAACCTCATTTAGGTAATTAAACCAAATTGATGAAATAAAAGAATGAAACATGTAACAATGGAAATGATTACCTTCAAATGATGATTGATCTTGTAAGTATGCAGCAATACATGAAGATTCATCCCTTGGATTCTTTAGAATACCAACTTGAATACTTCTAATGGAGAAACCCTAAGTTGCTTGACTTAGAATAGAAGATAGATGATGAATTCAAGATGAGAGATCTAATAATGAGTTGTTAGATATGTGGGAGATGTAAAATGAGGGTAAAAATACTTATTTATAGACAAGTGTGCCTTAGTACCTGATAATACTACATCACAGGTTGACATATAGTGAAAATAAACTTTAAATTTCACTTTTTCCCACTCAAAGGTCAAAATGGGGGCCAGATAGGACTCATTCGCCACACATGTTGAATGGGTCCCACTTGGATGGGAATAATTCACCATGCATGATGAATGGGTCCCACAGGGGCAATTCCAACATCTAAGAAGCAAAGGAATTAGGAAATAAGGTTTAAAATGCCATCTTGTCAGGTATTTGATCAATTAAAGCCTCAGTATGCATAATATGGGTCAATTGAAACCTATTAGTGATGATGTAAATGTTGAATAGGGCTTGGTTCACATAAATCAATGTGAAAGTGTGATTAACTACACTTTACAACACTAAAATGAGGTCCACATAGCTTAGAAATGCTCAAGAATCAATGTGAATGTGCAAGACACATTACAACACTTGATTATCAATAAGTTTACATTAAGAACCTTCTAGATTGATGTAATGATTTTATTAAACACATTATATAATTTTGAATGAAAGAGGAATAGGTTCATTAGGTCTAGAAAAGCATGAAGGACTCTACAACACCTTTACAAGACATCATTAAAAGCATGTTTCTTGATTTGCAAGGGCCCAAGACCTAGAGTGGACACATAAAATACCTCACAACACTATATTTAGGGCCTCATTAAGTCCAATTATCATGAATTAATTCCATGTCAAGCAAAGGGTCCATTTTTCTATGGCACAATTCTAGTATAGGCATTCCATTCGTGGGGGATCATCCATACGTCAAGAGACCATTGTTGCCCTTCTTCTCGAAACAATCCTCGTGATACTTGAACTTTCCTCAAGTAGCCACACTTATATACTAGGTGGAAGTCGGTTGGCTTTAGTGTTTTCCCAGTTGGGACGTACCCTGGGGTGATTACTTTTTCCCACCAAGTAGGCCCTCTAAGGATAAACAAAAGTGAGCAAGCACATCCATAGTTCAATCAATCTTTATTGAGAAGCAAAGAGAGAACACACACGATATACTCCATGAGCACACTAGCAAGATCTTGTTTAATTTTAAGAATCCAAATTGAAGTGTGGAGGAAATCACTTATACAACTTTATATCACAAAAAGCCTTTTGATTCTCAACATCACCATGAGGCACAAGAGAAGCGCATAAATATTTTAGATGATATTATTTTGGATAAGAGATTAGAAATCATAAAGGCACATGTTCTTTATAATCCTTCAAAGCAAGAATTGGATTCTTTTTAAGCACCAAAAGAAAACATGAGATTTGTTTGTTCAATTGTTAAGTCCAAAAAAAATCTAGTAAGTTTCCTATAATTCTTTTTACAAATTTCCAAATAATTCTTAATTTTTCTCAGGTGTAGGAGGATGTGCTTTAGCTGGTGAATCGTCCTTGCCAAGAGATTATCTTCATCACTTTGAAATTTTATCTATTTTGTTTTATCACATCTATTTATATTTCGCATTTTATAATTCTTTTTTCTCATTTAAGAGTCACACCTAGGCCGTCACTTTTTTGGCAGTTCATATTGTATTCTTTGTCCTCTTATCCTACAAATTCCAATTCACCTAAGAGATGCTAGCATGTCATGTTGTCATCCTAGAACCACACTTTCATCCTTGGGTAGAGAGCTACCTAAGGTAAAGTATTGAACCTGAAAAGCTAGCTTGTCTAGCCTAAATTTGGGTTTTAGGTCTACAGAGTGATCAAAATACATTATAGTCCCATCATCTCATCCCTCATTCTCAACACCCCTTGAGTGAGGTAAGTTAGGCATCCTTCCACTCTGGCTCTCCTCACAGGACTGAGGCCTTGGTGTGGTTGGCCCTCTTACACTTTTATTCTTCTATTCTCTCTAATATATGGATCTAATAATTTGAAAGGCATTATGATGTCATTGGTCATTTCCTCACACTCATTTCCATCTGTTATATTTACAGTGTTGTTTGGAAGTTTTATGGACAATAAATACATAACACACTGTGTTTACCATAACAAATATGATTTTTAGTTTTTTGTAGGTGGATAAATAAGTACACTTAGTTGTTTCATATGATATTTGTGGTGTTTGTTTATGTACAACTAACATTCCTTTATTATTAAAATATGTTGTTTCTCTTGGTATGATATGACTTTATAACCTAATTAAATTGGCATCGCTTTTGAAATAAAATGATCCACCATGCACTCCAAATAATAAAATATTTAACCCACAGATTACAAGTATAACATTAGTTTGAATGTATGTAAAGAATTAATATTATACCCAAGGAGAAAATTTGTAGTAATATTTAAGATTTATTATGGTACAATCATGTTTTATACACACATTTTATAGTTTTGCAAAGACAAAATAAGCTAGACATTATATTGAGAAGTAAAGGCATTGCAATGTCACCAAATCTCATAGAAAAAAGTACAAATAATATACTTAATCACCATAACAAGGCTCAATACCTTTTGGATATGATTAAGGACTTGCAATTCAAAAGTTAAGTGGATGTAATGATACAAGTTAAAAGAAGTTGTACAAAAATAATGATAAGGTGTTTTATACTTTATATAAAAATTTTGAAACTTAGAAAGACGATGAATGAGAATCCCACAGTGTAAGAGAAATATTGAATCAACCAAAAATAGTTTCATTTTGTTTTTGGTTTGATTTTTAAGGTTTCCATTACATTCATAGTATTTTTAAATTCCAAGTTTGAAAATTGTGTTAAAAAACCCTAACCCACATAATTGCTGTAATCTCCTCAGACACGTGAATAACCCCAACCCCTTAGGTGAATTTGGATATTTTATGTATCCCCCATTTTCAAATCCCTCCCCATGCTCTCCAAATTTTGTAGCTTTGAACATGCAAAATGAAATAGCTAACAAGGGATAGTTTGTTTCCAACTCAGAACAATTAATCCCAGCATTTTTGTTCTAATCAGATGAAGAAAGTGAAATGCCATATTTCTTACTATAACTAAGATATTTTAAAATTTGAAGGTGGATCAAGACATTCCCACGTTTATAAAATAAAACTTTTCATTATATTCATACTATTTTCTAAACTTGTACGTTGGATAACATATGGTGTTGTAAACCTTGCAACCCACATGTTGTCTTAAAACCCTATACACGTCAAAATCCAATTGGTTTCTCACTCCAAAGTGAATTTGGACTTTTTACATATCACCCACCTACAACTACTCAACCCTTTAGCATTAAACATGTAGAATGAATTAAAGGACAACCCACATTGTGTTTTCCCACCTGCAATTATATTATGTGTTTTAGAAATGGGGAAATAAGCCAAACTATGCATCTACGCTTCTAAATAAGATAATTGCATCTAAGATTAAGAAATTTAAATGAATTTAAACTACAAAATCTACATAAATCTATCCTATTGCTCTCTAACTCTAAAGACTTCTCTAATTTACTTAGCTCTCAGATTTGTAAGCTAATTAAACTATTAAAATGACACTTAGAGAATGAGAAAGGAATTATTCTACTCTAATATGATCTAAATGTGCAAATTCTATTCTAATGGCAGCCATGACTGCAAATGCTGGATGCTTGATTGCTGCTTGATGGATGCTGGATGAATGCTTGAATATTGGATGGTTTGAATGCTTGAATGCTTTGGAAACCTACAGAGTAAGATTGCATAAATTGGGATCCTTTTCTTGTAGCCCAAGAGCTATATTTATAGCTTTCACGACAGCACAATTGTACAGGAAACCAGGATGAGGGGCTGTGATTTTCTCTGGAGAATCCAAAGGCATGGGATGAGAAGAAGGAGCTGATCATGGAGAATGGTTTCTCCCCATGAAAACACCAGGCAAGATAAGAGGGAAGGTGGGTGGAAGGTTGTTGAGAGAACTTCCCGCAAATTTTCCCTGAAGCTTTTCCCGTGAATGGCAGTGCCATTAATTTGATTGGTGAGAAATAAATATTTATTGGTGAGTGAATAGTGCAAAATTTATGCATAAATTTAAATATTTTTAATTTATTTAAATTTAGAAAAAAGGAGGAATAAATAATTTAATAAATCAAACTATAGGGTTTGTTTTATTAAATTAAAAGGAGAATGATAATTAAATAAAAGATTTTTAGCAATCTTTATTTAATTAAGAAGAAAGGTGATTTTAATAACACAAATTATTTAAATTGTGTATTTAATTTTAAGATAAAAGTAATAATGATAATAATTAAATAAAACAAAGTTTTTAATTTTGTTTTATTTAATTAAGAGAGAAATAATATGATGAAAATGATAATAATTAAATAAAACAAAGTTTTTGATTTTGTTTATTTAATTAGGAGAGAAAAATAGAAGAATTAATAAATGAACTTAATATAAATAAATATTTCTATTTATTTACTAAGTAGAAGAATTTAAGATTAGTTAATCAAATAAGGCGTATTCAATTAATTGGATTCTCCAGACCATTTTTAGGTGTCTACATTTTGCCCCTCTTTGAAGTGATGTGTTTACGCAGTGCTTCAAAGAATGATTTTGCTTCAGCTGCCAGTATTGACGAAAGGTTTTAAAGCATGCCCCAGACTTGCCCCAGATGATGAATTTCGAAAAGATAGTGATATATGCCCCCCTCGGGAGATAAATTGATGAATATTGAATTTTTTTTTATTTTTTTTTTATTTTTATTGAATTTTCAAGAAATTTGAATATTTATGATGGTTTGATGATGAATTGATGAAGAAACAATTTATCTCCCGACAAGATTGTAAATGTCTCAGTGATTGAGAAGAATTAATTCCTCAGAAGGAAAAAATAATTAAATCCCATAAAAATCCCCCAAAAATAGCCTATAAATGCTCCAAAGGTCATTTTCAAAAGTCATTTGTGCATTGACTTTGACAACCTTGAGATAGAGACCCTCCAAAGTATTCAGAGCTAGGATGCCTATCCCGTACCACACCCACCGACTCGAGCGTGTGCGCCGTCACCAGCGTCCGGCCGATTATGGTCCTCTGGTATGTACCTCAAACCTTTCTCGTAATTTGCGCCATTAATTTTGATGCATTTTGGCACATTTTTAGAGTTTTAGCGCACGGGGAATGCGGTGTAGTGCGCCCGTAATTTTTTGTAGCGCGTCATAGTTTTAGCGCGTTCGGTCTATAGCATAGCGCGTCCAGTAAGTTTTGCAGCGCGCCAGCAGTTTTAGCGCGCGTGGTAAGTTTTGCAGCGCGTCTATGAATTTTTGTAGCGCGCCAGAAACATTAGCGCGCAGGGATAGATTTGTAGCGTGTACGGGGATTTGTGTAGCGCGCCAGACTTTTTAGCGCATTTGGTTGATTTTGTAGCGCTTTGGGTAAAGATTGATGTAACATTGTGCGTTTTGATTTTCGTCGATTTGTTTTTGATTCCATCTATTTTAGTTTTGTTCTTGACTAAAATATATGGGAAACGATCTCATGATGAGCGAGATCTATTGATTGATATAATTACCCTCATGATAGGCGAGGAATAATTATGCATTTTGAATGATTGAACCCAATTGATACATGAGAGTTCCGTGATGATTTGATAGGTTGATAGGTAAAAGCACAATGTTTGAAAATTTGATGATCTTTGATATTCTAATAAAAATGTTTTGTTGTGCATGAGTACAGGAGCAGTTGGATGTGATCCAGGTGCGGGAGCAGTTCTCCTGGCCGTTTGATATGATTTCGCGACTGTCTCCTGATGAGAGACAGCATATTGCTGCCTGTGGTTTGGCTACATTGTTAGACATGCCCCATATTAGACTCAATAGGGGTCTATTGACAGCTTTGGCGGAGAGGTGGCATAGTGACTACAACACATTTCATTTACCTATTGGTGAGATGACAGTGACGCCAGAGGATGTATGGCGTATTCTTCGCATACCGTTTGTTGGAGAGATTGTGGTTCACGACTCGGAGGAGGTTGGTGGTGTAGAGGCTATGCAGAGAGTCTTCCAGGATCCTCACATTGCAGGAGAGTGGATCCCATGGATAGATATATATGAGTCATATGCTCCTCTTCCTTCTGTTTTGGCGGGTTTCATTGGTGGATTCCTTTGTCCTGATAAGAGGTCAAAGGGTCTATCGCTTGGATGGGGTCATGTGCTAGAGGGCCTGGTGGTCCATAGGACGAGATATGCATGGGGCATGTGCATGCTTGGCCCAGTTATATCATGATTTGCATTGGGTAGTATATCTCGGCGGCAGTAGTTTATCTGCAGGGGCTACCCTTCTCCAGGTATGGGCCTGGGAGCATATTGCTGTTACGCGTCCCGTACCAGTGTTGGCCAGACCAGCGACGAGGCCATATGTATTTCGATATAGAGGCAGGCCTACCCAGCATATGATGGGTAAGCTTGAGTATTGGAGACGGATCGTTGATGATATGGAGGCAGTGACCTGGCGTCCGTACCTAGACTGTGATGCCTGGGACGACGATGATATTGAGTTGGGGTTCTTGTCCGATTCTATGTATTTGATCGGGAAGAGCCCCAGGGTTTTGGAGCGGTTCCTATTTCGTCGTGTGTACAGACAGTATGGTATTGTGCAGTGCATGCCATTGGGTGTAGCACATTATGGACGGCGACAGATTGATGTTCCCGATTGGGGTCCCAGCTTGCCTTACGGGGCACTTGTTGAGGGTTACTGTGCTCTACAGCCATCAGCATGGGATGTTCGGCGGGATATTGTCGAGGCGCCTATTACTCCTGAGTATGGAGAGTATCTGGCTCTACATCCTCCTCCATGGATCACTATTCCAGATGAGCCAGCACCTATACCAGCGGCAGCACCAGCAGTAGCACCAGCAGCACCAGCAGTAGCACCAGCAGGGGGTGTTCAGGTTGGTCAGAGACGGGGTAGAGAGGAGGATGTTGATGTGGATGTGGAGAGCAGCTCGGAGACCGATAGTGATGAGAGCTCTGATAGCAGTGATGATAGCAGTGACGATGATGGCAGAGATGGGAGGGGTCCGAGCATAGCAGTTTCATCAGAGCCATCCTCCGCTCGTAAGAGTAAGTGTGTCAAGTTATGTCTTCTTACTCCTGAAAACTAATTTCGGGTTTCTTCATGTGAGATCTGATATCTCCTTCCAGGTCTCTGCGGGTCCCAGAGGGTGCTTGTTGGGTTTCCTTTATGTGAGAGATCTTGGAGGACACCTTCCTTGTAGGTTTGCTAGCCTATGAGGTGCTTACACTCTTAAATTATTTTCTCTCTTCTCTTCTCAACTATGTATATTGGATCAAAGATATGCATCTTCTTCATCCTATGTATATGCCCTTCTTCTCTCCATTTAAAAATTATTCAAAGTGTGTTATTCTTAATTTGGGTATGACACATAGTACTGAGACAACTTTCTACAACAAGGTCTCTTTTCTTTGCTGACTCAAATCCTTTAGTTTTTATGTCCTAACATTGTTGTCTGATGCAGGTTTTTCCTATTTAATGCATTTTTTTTGCAGGTCTTCAACATGGGGGCATGCTTCTGTGGTTCAAAGAGTTGTCTACTTTCTCTACAGTATCCTTTTGGATTATGATGTTATTTATTTTTAGTATATTTCCTTTAACATGCATATTAGTATAGAATCATATTCCTACTAAAGTGGGGGGAAAATGTATAGTCGTAAAATTGCACCCCTCATAATTTCACATACATTTTTGCATCTGCTTTAGTGTCCACTCCCTTAGCATCTTGAGTAGGCTCATTTTAACCCCTACATCAACCTTTTTCTCTTCTTAGGATGCTCCAGCACCCCTTTTCAGTAGCTACCCTCATGCGTCCTCCTTGCGTTAGACCTTGTACTTTTTCCATTCATGTATTTTTGTAGCATGATGCCTTCAGACACTAGTGCACCACACAGATATCTACATGTTGTGCTATCATCCTGCAACATTTCAATGCTCAAATAACTATCTTCGAGTATTCTTGTCACTTATCATCTCCTTTGGTCAGTGGTAACGACTCGAGATGCCCTGAAATGGCTCAGGAAGCTTCCTTTCCCTAATTAAAAGTAGTCTTTTCACTTCATTTACAACTCTTCTTCTGCTTCTAGATTCACTCTAGCTTCTTGGCTTCTCTCTTTTCCTCTTCACTCTCTTGCTTGCACAAACCCCTCACTTGTTATAGTAGCACTCCCAAGCTCTTACAACTTTCTCTACAACACTCTTGACTCTTGCAACTTCGTCTCCCTCATCTCTTGCTTGTGAGCATCTTAGGATTTCACACATCCCCTATCTATTGCATCACTACTTCATGATATAGATTCTCCTTCTTGAGCAAGGTTTTCTTTTATCATTCATTCTTGGTGGTGTGGGTTCTACTCCTAAGTAGGTTTTTCTTTCACCACACACTTTGTCCTTTTCTGTTACTCTCTCTCTTTCTATCTGGCTATTTATGGAGGTGGGAACACCAAAATAGGGGTTTGACTGAGGAAAACCCCTATACAACCCCAACAATTTCTCCAGATATTACAATTACAAGTACTAAAGATATCTACTAGCTAGAGGCTTCATTACTTGGATTGTTGTGAGCATCTTCTTTCCTTTCTTCTACTTGTCTTTATCATTTATCCATTACTTTACTTCATTTCAGTCTTATTACATTCTATTTCTTTATTACATTATGTAAATTCTTAACAATTAGAGTAGAAGTAGTAATTTTCTTGTTTTCTTGTGACAAACTCATTCTTTGGTCCATACGAGATGCTAGTGCACCTTTAGGATGCTAGCACTTCATGTTGTCATCTGTATTATGCACTGTCATCCTTTGGTTGAGAGCTTGATAGTTTGTCCAGAAGACCTTTTGTGACCTAGACTCTTTTAGATTCTAAAACTCTCGCCACTGTTCCTTGAGGTAGTTTAGGGCAGTTCACCCCATGAGGCTCTCTAAATGAAGGGAACTTGTGAGTAGCGAACCCCCCTTCTCTACGGTGTGAAAGTGTAAAGGTACAATTTATGACACCTAAATAAGGATCAATTAGGTTAATTTAGGTTACAAGGGCCCAAGACGTAATGTGAATGTGTTAAACACATTACAATGCTATATTAAGGCAACATTAAGCTTAATTTAACAAAGAAAGGCCCAAAAAAATGTAAAAATGTAGAGGGATACATTTTCTATCATTAGAAACCCAAATCTATGGATCCCTTATGTTTTATCTTTTTATATTGCACATGTGAGGGAAAAAACCATCATTTTTCATGCAACAAATTTATTTGGAAACATATGTTGGAATTGTGTACCTCAATCCCACTGGCCTAAACCTCTAAGAGAGTAATGGTTGTTTGACTACTGATATGTTTGGCTGAATTACATAAGTGTTACTTTCATGCTTGTACCACTATATTGCTAGGTGATTATGAGAGAGGTTCAATAGTGCAGTTTATACCACCATCCCGTGGAAGCCTTCTAGCTGTAGTGTGGAGTTACCACTAACCTGTGGTTATGTTGGAGACTGTTGATGGTAGTGTAGGGTTATCTCCACCTCGTAGCTATGTTGAATACCTCCTATAGTGGTGCAATGTAGTCACCACCACGCTACATATAGGACTTGAAGGAGCTATCGGTAGTGTGGTGTAGTCACTGCCACACCGTGAGGGTGTTGTGTCTTGGCTGCAGTAGAGCGGTGGGTGTTTGAAGTTACTTGGCTAGATGAACGACATTGACTTGGTTTACTGTCGATGTGTTTGATGCTCATTGGAGGATCATGAATGAGTTGGAGAAGTTTGTTCGATGTACAAGACCGGTCTATGTGGATGGTGATGATAGCATACAATGGTGACTTGGATGTCGACAGATGTGTGGACCACTTGGAGGTTGGGAGTTAAATATTCAAGTCTTTTTTGGGAAAATTGTTGCGAATATTGTAGATTCCCATCTTGATTCTCCAGGATTGCACAAGTAGTGTACGCGTGTCTTGGTGGAGACCACAAGGAATGGTTAATATTTTGGTGCAGTACAAGGACCATGGGTGAACTAGCATAGACTTGGTTGACTGCTGAGGTGTACATCGATTAGTGGAGGACATTGTTAACTTGGAGATGGCTATTTCGTGACTAGGAAGTTCAATAGTTGCTCAATAGAAGGAAAATGAATGGATCTACATAGGAAGTTGAACTATTTCTTATCAATTGAGAACAAATTGTATAAACATCGAACATTCTACAATAAGAAAGTGAGAGGAAGAGCTACGCAAGGTTATGATGCCGAAATATCTACTGATAGAATGTCTTGATCGATCTTTCATTGTTAATCTACATTGTATACTATGTGAGAGTATTATAACAGTACGAAGGTTGTAATAGACTAAGAGGTTGATAAGGGAAATGTAAAAAGGAGGATAGAGGGAAATAGAATAGAGTTTCTACCAGTTTGTCTGCAGAATGAAACGAGATGTAATCTTTGTAAAGGCTTAGTGCTTGAGTTGTATTTGTAACTGTTCTATTTCTTGAATAATTCAATGGTGATTTGGGCTTTCAGAGTGTGGGTTTTTTTACTTGAAAGGGTTTTCCCCACGTGAATCTATGTGTTCTAGTCTTTTGTTCCATATTTCATGTTTATTGGTTCTATTTGTTGAATTTGATTATGCAAATTGTTGAAATTGAATTTACATGCGCTTCTCTCAAAAGGATTAATGTGGGAAATGAACTGCTTGATTCTGCTTTGTGGCACAAGTGTACATGTCTTTGAGGAAATTTAATGAAATTAAAAGTTAATTAAGCCACTACTATTCTTGGATGTTTCTGAGATGATCAAGTTTTTCCCAAAAACATATGATTGGTATAGGGCTTTCCAAATAATCTCTCATGTCCCTCTTATCAATTGGCATATATCATTTCTACTTTAAAGTAATTGCTCATATTATGGTGTTTAGAAATTCCTGTAAAGTGGGGGCATACATTGACATTATTACATTGGATTTATTTTGACATGGATATTGGAATTCTCATTTTTTCATGAAAATATGGACATATTTTCTTTAATTTTTTCCATAGAGGTTGGACTTAGTCTAGTGTCAGCTCATCATTGATTATTTTAGCATTGACTTATGGGTATACAATTTTTCTGATGAATTTTCCCATGTGCCACTTTTTGTTATGGGTACACACCTTGTAGACCTAGTGTGTGTTTTTTATCCCACCTTTGTTGTTCACCTAGTGTATACCATAACTACACTAGCCCTTGTGAGCATATTTTAATGGCCACCTAGCATAACACAACTTGCTTTTCAATGGAGCCATAAGTGTATTTGATGGACACCAATGCAACCATGGCTAGTCCATCCCTTTTGCATTATAATCTTTAACATTTTATGCTTGTTTATCTTATCATGTTGCACATATCTTACACATCTTGTGTGTCCCTTTGTCCTTATGTTGGTTTTCCATGTGATATTTGATCCTATGGGCTTGATCATCCTCCTTGATCCTTGTCATTATATCTTTCTAGCATTTATACACTTGCGCCTCTCACAAGATGCATATTTGTCTACTTTAGTGTGATTCTAAGATGAGCTCATATTCTCACTAAAGCGGGGGATAAATGTAGTGTAGGAAATTATATACCCTTTACAATTTAACACTATGTTTAGGGGCAACCTATCATGGTCTTAAGTTGGCACAAGTTAAAGGATATAAGAAAGTATGGCTTGAAGGGGACTCTCTCAATATCATCAATAATTTGAAGAATTGTGCTACCCCTTCATGGACTATTGATTCTTTGATTAGGGACTCTATTGATATTCTTAATTCTTTTGATGAATATTACATCTCTCATATTTTTAGAGAGGGCAATGGATTACCTTATTTCTTCACTAATCTTGGAGTTAGAGGTATCAAGGACTAGGCTTTGAATGACCCTCTACCTATAGAGGCAATAGCAAGTATTAATCATGATTTCCAAATTTAAAATGGTTGAGGATTTATTATGGCTTACGACATGCATGACTATCTTCATGTGGTTGATGATTATGTGGAGGAAGGGTAAGCTAGATTTGAAATGAGCTAATGGTATGGTGGATGATATCCATAAAGAATGAAACTCTAGGATCATAATTCTATCATGCCTTAATTCTATTTTCATAGGAATTCTTAGAATTCTTTGCATCATCTTCTTCAGGTTTCTTCTCATTGCATTCAAAGCTCTCAAGATTATAGACTCTGCAAATTTTGTTGACATGGGAGGTGATAGGAACTATGCAAATCCCTTCTCCTATGAATTTTCCAAGAAGAAGCTAGAGGTTTAGCATGTATCAGATAAAGGAGGGTTGATTTCATACCTAGAGAGATTTCATGGTAAAAATTTGTAGACTACGATATTTTTTGCAAAAGCATGGAACAACAAGGTGTTGAAGTTGGGAAAAATGGAGTTTGATGTGAATGAATACTTTATAGAAAATATCATTGGGTTGCCCACAAATGGTATGAAAGTTCTCAGAGATAAGGAGTCGCAAACTACTATGCAAATCTTCTTCAAGGGGGATGAAGCTAAGGACTTGAAAATGGTGAAGAGTAGGGGTTACCAAAGGAGCTCTCTCAAGGAACTTGGTGGAGCTTCAATATTTTTCTCCTTGTTTTTTACTCATGCCCCGCCTTATGTCACTGGTCTTTCATGGTATTGGAAAATTTCTAAGGGTTGGGGTTTTAGCTTTGCCTACATGTAAAACCCTTGTGTTATTTTACGCCTTGGTCGGGATCTATCTCGCTATTACTTTTGGATGGATTTTAAAACATCTTATGTCCTATCAGTTCATCTAGGCCTAGTCCCTTTGGTCTTAATATTTTATTTACTCCACGAGTTTTATTTTCCTAGGTCCTAGTTGGACCTATGTTTCACGGTTTGAAAACAACTTATGTCATTGTTTTCCATCTTCCTAGTGATGTCCATGTGTCCTTTAATGAATGTTTTATTTTGCAGAGGGATGAAATTTGTGCTACCATTTATCATTGGCCTTCGAATATCAACAGTTGCCTGCCATCTCATGATCAGGAATTGTAGGATTGCAATATCACGGTGGGTGCCATGTGTCCTATCTGGGGGATCAAACTTGCACCACCGCTGAGCAATTACTATTTGATGTCATCCATTCCATGCCATCCTATGATGGTTCTTTGGTTGATTGTGAAATCACGAGAAGGAACCACGTGGACTTCGTTGGTGAGGCCGATGGAGATGAGTTTGTATGTCGTTGATCAATTATTGTCAGAAATCAATGGTTTCCTACCATCCCGTGATCCAAAATTGCAAGATAGTGATATCATAGGTGGGTGCCACGTGCCTCATCTGATGAGGCCGAAAGAATAAAGTAAATGCTTTTCGGCCTTAATACATTAAAAGGCAGGTTGCTAAAAGTGCTCTTAAAATGCAAATGCTTCAAATCAATGGATATGTTATAATCTTGATGGAAAAGCTACTCAAGGGTTAACGATAAGGTTGGCGACTGTGTTGAAAGAACGAGATCACCGATGTTCAAGATCAACGGTTTCTCGCCATCTCACAATCAGAAATTGTAGGATTGCGATATCATGGGCGACTGCCATGTGGACTTCCTTCACAGCATATGGTATGGTGAGCCCCTTATTGTCATGTTGGCGATTATGTCAGCATATTTTAAAGGTGATCGTTGATGATTTGATCAAACTGAAGGATCGATGGCTCAGCTTTAAATCTGCATCAAATATGGTTGGAGTCATTCGTGCAGTGCGTGAGTGAGATTTTATGGTGGATGAGACACTTACTAGCACAATTTGATTGACATAAAATCAATTCCCCTACTTTATTTGTATCACAAAGCATTCAACTATTTTGTGGAGCAGTTTTAGTGCCGAGGGTGGAATTGTGAGTTTCTACAGCCAAAATTTGGGATTTTTGCAAACAAAGTCGTGAGTTCATTTTTTGTGCCTCCTGATCATTTTGCACTTGAATTTGGGGAGGGATTTGTTGTGTTTTTCATTGAGTTTGTTGATAAATGTGTTAGGGCTATAATTTAATTATAGATTGTGAGAAATTGTAGTATTTTATTCTATAATTCTCTATCTTTGGTTAGTACTAGCTATTTGAATTATAATGTTGTAAGGAAGCCCTAGTTTTTTTGAGATGGCACTATCGAAGCAGAATTTTGGCCATGTTGATTATCTAAGAAGAAACATGTATGATTATTTCTTGGATCAATTTCCCTTGTTAGCGAATGATAGAAGGAAGGGATTGGTTCTGATGCGAGGGAAAATCCTAGGGGAGGGGTTAGTGTGTAATTGCTCCAACATTGTCGATGCTAGGGTTCCCCTCACTGGTTTAGAAATGTTTAGATTGTGGTATGGACAGAGGAATATGCCTCACCCTTTTTCAAATGACTGGATGTATGATATGGGGAAGTTGATGGTACCAAATGTATTCCCTGATGTAGCCCTGCTTAGGGAAGTTGCTACAAGATATGACCCTATCACACGAGAAATCAGAGATAATGATGGAGGTATTTTGCAAGTATTAACAAAAAAGAGGTCCAACAAATTTTTGACCTAAATGAACCTTGTGAGGACTTGGTTCCTATTAATCTTGAGGAGATGAAGCAAAAATATGCAAAATTGAAGCCTCTTTTTAGAGCTAAGTTGCTTCCACCTCATTTGGCTAGGGCAGGAGGGCCAAGTTTTCATATCAGCCCCAGTGACCAAGAACCTTTCAGATTAAATTGTTTTGCAAATCATTTCTTGGCTAATTTCTATTCATTGTGTCATATTTTTGGTTTTAGTCTTGGTGTGTTGATGCCCATTGCTTATATGTTCATGGGGGTGCAAATACAACACCCTAACTTCTCTCTGACCTATTACTTTTCCCCTTTCTTGGCTGAGAGGATACATGAAGGGTTGTCAAAGTTGCGGAATAATGATATCGACACCCAATTATTTTGGTATTCTATGCTGATGCATATGTTTTTGCTCAAAAATACTGACTTCTTCTCTGAGAAGATGAAATTAAGGCTATCGGTTGATGGAGAAAGATTGTCAGTGCAGATATGGGTTGGAGATTTATCTTGTAATAATAAAAGAACTAGTTATGTACAATTTGATAATTGTTTTGCTTCCAAATTAAGGGCTAGATTGATGGTGAATGTACCTAGGATCCCTGAGGAATTACATGATTTCCTCAGGCCAAAGGGGAGGAAGCCAGAATTGAAAGTTTGCTATAATTGGGTTGACATTATCCCATATCCAGTAAGCACTGTCTTGAGAGTATATGGTTTTCAGGGATCCCCTCATATACTTCCATACAATGTGCCACCAAGAGTGGGGTTTGTAGAAGTTATGTGGCAGATGGGTTGTATTCATGAGGACAACCTCACTGGAAGGGGTAAGGGAACATTTTTCCTAGATTATATAGTGGTGTCTGATTTTGCATTTTCAAAGGGAGGTTGGATGCATTTTGATAAATTCTTTGATGATTTCCATTTGAGATGTGGTTGAAAGTGGCAACATGATCCTGAGGGTTTCTTTGCTCTTTTTAGACAAATAATAAAAGCTAGAAAATTTGTGCATGAGTTCAACTTCCCTGAGGACCTAATTAGAAATGAATTCAATTTGAATAAATAGGAGTTGAACAAGGAGAAATAGATAGCTTATGATAAGCTATTGGATATTGTGCACAAAATGGATCCCAAGAATTATCCATTATTGGAGTTCAGTCCATACCATAAGAAAATTAATTTTCTGATGGGAAACTTCAAGGAGATTATGGGCACATTGAGGACTAAAATGATAAATTTAGAGCTGAGTATGGGTGTGCAAGAACAAGGTTCCAGACCAATTGAAACAAGGCCAACATATCAACCTACTGAAAGGTGGCCCATTTATAGAAGTAAAAAGGATAGTAGAAGTGATGAGGAAGAAGTGGACAGAAAAGCAAAGCAAATTATGAAGGTGCCTCCACAACTAGGTCAAAAATTCAAGGTTCCTGGGGCAATTAAAATTATTGATTTAGAATCATCACCGGAAGAAAATCCCTTATCACCACCATCTGATCCAAGCCCTAAGAGGCAAAGAATTGATTAGCCACGGGAGAATCTGATGGATTAAATCATTGTTACTGATCAAGACATGCAAGTTGGTATGCCTTCCCCTCCTAGGCTAGCTGAATTAGTTTTATCTGATTTAGATATGAAAGGAAAAAGTGTACAAGATGCAAGAATGGAGGCATGCAAGGAGTTTCTAGATGATAATACATTTGTAAAAACTCATGTATTCTTGCAATTGGCATGGAGGATGAAATTTGAAGAATATCAACCTAAATTTAGGAAGAGAAGAGAACTAAGGCCTGATAGGTCAAACCAGGAGAATGATGAGGAGGTAAAATCTGAATTAATGCAAGAATTCAAGAACATTACTCCTGAAGGAAGAAAACTAGTGAGTCAGGCTAGTGTATTAATTTTGTCTGAATGGGACATTGCAGATGTTGTAGCTTTTAATGTTATTATGAAGTCCAAGAATACTTTTCAAGACTCTGAAAAAGAATTCAAGGCAACATTGCAAAACTCTTCCTTCAGTGAAGAATATGAAACTTTGGCAATCTAGGCATTGGCCCCACAAGGGAGAAAACTAGATGTTTCTGATATTAATCCAAATTTTAGAGGAGGATTAATAATAAAGAGAGCTTCAGAGACCTCAACCACCAAGGCCACTAATTTGTGGGTGGTAGGACGTTGAGGACAGGAGGCAGAGGCAGGAGGGCTTGGGAGTACAACAAGATGTATCCAAAAAAATGACGGACTGGCCCGAGGTGGAAAAGGTTTAAATTGTAAGTATTGGGGAGACATCAAGTGCTCGAAGGACCAATACATTACCTTCCACAGCAGGGTCAATTCCTTTTGCTTCTCCAATTGTTTCCACACCAGGGTCTCTCAGTCAAAATCCTTCCCTCACCCCTCCTTTAGAAAAAAATGATGAAGAAGTAGAGTGCTCTGTTGATCCTACCAAAGAGCGACTCTTGCAAAAATTGATGAGTTGCGGGCATCATTAAAAGATAAATGAGGGATCTCTTTTAAAGTAAAAGGAGATTGTTACTACTGTTTTGAGGCATTTAAATGAAAGGGTTGATAGTAAATTGCTATCTATACATTCTTTATATTCTTTGTTGTTGGATGCAATAAATAATATTGGTAGGGATCAGGAGGTAGTGATACCAATAATTGAAAATTGGATCCCTAGGGCCAGTGATTTGGATATCATGTATAAGGCCTCAAGGTTTGATATAAATAATAGGCCCCAATCATTAAAGCCTACTCATGTGTTAGTAAAATCATTGCAAGGTTTTTAGACCTTACCAAATGACTTGAGTAGGAAGATTAAAGAATTGGAAAAAAATTTCAATGATTGGGGTAACACATTGATACGTGATATAATTGATGAGCAGGGGAAAAGTCACTCCAACAATGGCAGGATCAAGCAAGTGAGGTCATCAATGATCAAATTAATTCAATTTGTGATGACTCAGAATATTATTTGTTGGTGAGCTATATGGATAAAATCATTAGTACTAGCTCATTTTTGGTATCTTTTGAAAGGAATGCAAATCAGGTAGCGGTAAAATACACACCTTATAATGCCAAGGTGGATGAGGTAATTAATTTTG